>JACEGR010000091.1:0-444962 GCA_014170235.1 Listronotus bonariensis
AGTTACGTTACTTTTGTACTAAGGTAAGTTTAGTTAAATTGCAATATTTTTACTTCACAGTTCTTAAGTTAAATTTGGGTCTATAATTAGGGGCCACCCTGTGGTATATGACTTGTGTGTAATAATATTTTATGCAAAGGGAACGTGATGGATATCGGAGGTAAGCGGGACGTATAGGAAGAAGAACGTTTGTTTATTATTAAAGAGCATTTGGCATTTTTATAAGAAACTATTTATTATTAAAAAAATATATATATTAAAGATTAGAAAAATCTTATTTTTTTATTTAAGGGTTTAAAGAGGTCTTGCATATTTTTAGGAAACTATTATTTAGGGTTAACACCATACCTTTAAGAGAAAGGTGTACAAAGTAATACATTAATTACCGTTTATAAAATTGCAAATTACCTAAAAAAAATCATAAAACAAATAAAAAGAAAAATAAAAAAATATTGGTATCTTAGCAACAAATCGCTTACCGTTTTCCAAAAAAATATTTTAATAGCTTAAGGTAAAACATCAACTTTATACTAAAATAAACTAAAAATATCAAATAAACAAAAAAAATAGGTACCACTATTTATACAGGATGTATCTAATAAAAGGCTTGTATAAAATGTTACCATGAACTCCTTAGCGATCTAACGCAATTTACCTTAATCTAAAAATTATTGGTTTACGAGATACAGGACATTACAGTTATTATTTTATTTAAGTTATTTTCTAATAATTTATTTGTTATTTGAGATTTTCTTAACAATTTTACATAAATAAATTCCTTCGTATCCCTTTACGCCTTATTTGGGCCACCCGGGTTTCTCTAAAAGGTCTAAAAATTGGCACTATAATTTACTTATGCTAAAATACCACGATTAAACCCTATTTGCCTTAGTTAAAAAGTTGATCGTTTGTGATATACTATCTATCTATCTAAGTAAAAAAATAAATGAAAAACTTGACAATCCAATATTAAATTAAGATCCTGCGAAAGAGGTAGTTGCATCGCTCTGCGTTTGTTTTCCAAATCAGGTTTGGTGATGGGTTTAGGGACCTGAAAACTGGAGTGAAGGGTACTATCGTCGGCAAAGCTATGAATGGAATTAGTTGTGGACGAGAGAAGGTCGTTAATGTGAAGAAGAAACAACGTTGGTGCAAGAACTGAGCCCTGAGGCACTCCAGCATTTACTTGATGAAAGAATGGCCGTCCACAATAACTGATATACTAGAGAGCCAAGTACAGACTTTAGTTGAAATACCATAGAAGGGAAGTTTATTAAGAAGTGCAGCATGCCAGACCTGGTCAAAAGCTTTGGATATATCAAGAGCAACGATCTGGGACTCACCTAGAACCTCAAAAGACTTATTCCAGCAGTTTGATACGAAGGAAAGAAGATCTGCTGTAGATCTTTTGTCGCGAAATTCATACTGCCTATCATGCAAAATTTTGTGTTTTTCTAAATACTTAAGAATTTGTGAATTAATAAATTTTTCCATTACTTTACAAAAAACTGAGAAAATTGAAATTGGTCTATAGTTAGATGGAAGAGATTTAGATCCTTTCTTGGGAATAGGTTGAACACGTGCAGCTTTCCAGCTCTCCGGAAAAATACCTGTGTTGTAAGAAATTCGAAAGAGCCGAGTTAAGATTGGTGCAAATAAAGCACATTTTTTTAAAACGACCGCTGGTATGCCATCCAGCGTGGACGATTTCTTGGTGTTAAGAGAAGAAAGGATACGCCTAATGTGTTTTACCTTTAAAATAATATCGGGCATTTTATGGGGAACTGGGTTAATAGCTGGAATTGGATGAATTACAGGAGGGTCAAGGGTTGAATTAGCAGCAAATTGTTTAGCAAATAGTTCTGCCTTTCCTTTAGCGGTAGAAATAATTTCATCTTCCAAAGTTAGTGGTGGAAAAGAACTGGTACAAAAATTTCCACTTATGTTTTTCGCAAAGGACCAGAAAGATTTGCTGCCATTTGAGCAAGAAAGAACTTTGTTTTTAATTCGATTGTCGATGGAGTCTTTTGCTTCAGAAATTGTTTCATAGTAGTAGTTTCTTGCTTTAATGCTGGCCTGTCGGTTTTCTGGACTAGGATCATGTAGAAACTTTTTGTAAGCCTGAACATTTAAAATTCTAGCTTTATCACAAGATTTGGAAAACCAGGGTTTGGTATTGGACTGTTTGGGGTTCTTGATGGTGTGTGGAATATAGGTTTCAATGCCTAATTAAACTAATTCAGTTATTTAATTGCAAATTTCAGAACGATCACGTGAAGAAAAATAAATGGAATCCCAGGGGTAGGTGGCGAAAAGTCCCTTAGGCCATCTCAGTCGGCTGAGTTGTAGTGCCATACGGTGCGTGGTGGCATGCATTCATTTACCTCGGGATGTGCAGGGTAAGATATAGTAACTAAGCCATGATCTGAGCGACCTAGGGAGCTGTGACAGATGTTTGATAAAGTTTGGGGTTGGTGATAAGAAAGAGATCTGGGGGATTTGAACTACGATTTGGGACTCTAGGAAAGTAGGGGGTTCCATAATAAGGTTGGTAAGAGAGTTACTGACTGGGAAGATTTCGGCTGCTCTGCCTTGGGGTTCAGTTTTTGAAGAGCCCAGCCAATCCTTAGTATGGACATTGAAGTCGCCAAGCACGATTACTTTAGCCGATGGAAACTGAAAAATTATGCTATCGATCTTTGTTGAAAGAAAATCAAAGAATTTGACATAGGAATTATTAGATGGGGAACGGTACAAACAGCAAATTAATTTAGTCGAAGACCTAAGGGAAAGTTTGAGCCAAAGGCTATCGGGCTTACCCGATTCAAGATTGGGAACTCGAGCACAAGCCAGATCGTTGCGGACATAAGCACATACGCCACCACGTGGGCGAAAAGACGAAAAAGGTTCGTAGCCTGGGAAGAGAAGGTGGCTGGTTAAAGATTTAGAACTTATTTGAGTTTCCGTTAGAAACAGTATGTGAGGCTTAGATGACTGAAGGTGATGGTGCACGGAGTTTATGTTGGTGTTAAGCCTACAAATATTTGCAAAAGAAATTAAACTTCTCGATAAAGGCCTCCCGGATGCACCCCTCGCCCGGTATCCGAATGGAGGGGTATTTTACCTCCGGAACATTTTACTTCCGGGTTTGCCACCATCATTTGTACATAGTTTGGGGGTAAAAAGGAAAAAAAAGAAAAGAAAAGAAAAAGAAGGAAGAACGAAAACTGACTCACAAAGCTAGAACCCGAAACGTCCGTTAAGACTTCACGGGTCCTTTAAAGGGTGAGTGGGGTGGTACCTCCTCAGGCGAGGAAAGCTCCTCTACCACCTACCAATTGCATTAGATCGTTGCATTTTAGCCTAAAGAATTTGTAGTATCATTTTGTACAGACCTTTTGAACACTATCAGGTGGCCTAAATAAACCGTGAATGTATGCAATGGCAAACTTTCGTATGGAATAAAATGTTTATTCTGAAATATTTGAAAAACGGTTGCTCGTAGCAATATTTATTAAGTACACCTTTTTGTGCAAAAACTATGGAATAATAAAAATCCTATTCTAAAATTATAATTTTAATAATAAATGTAACTATAATTAAAAATATAATTTTATTAATAAATAATACACAAGGGCAAAAAAATATAACACTTTGAACCTAAGCAAAGAACGACCGAAGAAAAACTGCAGGCGGCTCCCTCTATATTTGCGACAAAAACATTAGCATATTTCGCTTCGCCACTCTAAAAACTTTTTAGTACCAAATTTTGCAAAAAGTATCTTATGATAAATAAAAACATTTAAAAATAATTTAAATTAAATTATAAACTTTGACACCCTATCGCAGACGACAAACTTTTCGACTAAGGTTAATTGTGTCATATCCTTATTTTCTGATCCAAGGAATTTATCTTATAAGTTTTGCGCGAAGGTGATCTATTTATCCTTAAGTAGAAACAAATTATTAAATTATTTGAATACAAAATTTAATACCTCTACAAAGCTGTTAACTCATTAAAAAATTTATGTAAAGACTAATTAAATTCCATATAAACTCCAAAATTCACTGCTAATTAGTACAACTTTATAAGACCCAAAACGAAAATGCTTGAAATTTTGGCGCCAGTCTAAAAATCATGGTAAGTTTACTTCGGGTTTTGAAATATGAGACCGAATAATGTTTTCTCTGGTGAACTGACTAATGGCTGACAATAGGTAGGTAGTAAATATCGATACAATATAGTTTAATACTTTTAGTACAATAAATTATATTAAAATTTGTAGCTCAGAAGTAGTGAGACTGAAAGCCAGTTTTTAAAAATTTTACAGGACAGCGAAGTACAGAAAAACTAAAATCGACGTTTCGGTTTCCTGTCTGCCACCGTTTCAAGATAAAATTAAATTAAAATAAAAAATTTAAAAATTAACTATTATTAAGGTTTAAAATTTATTTTTTTTTAGCTTTTTGTTGAGGAAATTCTGAAAACCTTTGACATTTAAGATCAAATATGTTTGTTTGGTTATAGTGTCATAGTGACGTACATAACTGGTTGCTGTATTTATTATTTATAATACAAAATAGTTACAAGTTAGTTGATTTTGAGTTTTCCCGAAGAGACTTCAGCATCTAGCAAAGTTAACTATGTGTTATTTAAATTAACAGATATTGATGCTACACATTTATCTTTATTTAATAATATGTAAGTATGCACTTTCTTTAATTTTGCGTTTGTTAGAACAAGTTTCTTTTGCTAAAATACTTGAAGCATTCCAGTTTATTCTGTGATGGTCTTCAAATGGGTGTTGACAAATTTTAGATTTGTGAAATTCTGTGTTTTTATGTATGTTTTGTGTCCTTTTATGCGTTTAACTAATGGCCCACAAGTTTCATCTTAATAAAATTTATCACATTCACAAGGTATTTTATAGATAACATTTTTTGTACTTTCATTTATGTTGTGTGGCTTTGTTTTTGTTAATTGAGAGTGTTTTGTGTTTTAAAGATTTTGCGAATATTAAATTTATTTCATATTTGTTGAATTTTATTTGATAGTCCGGGAATGTATGGTAAAAATAAATTTGTAATAGGTCTATTTTGATTTTGTCTTTGGTTTGGATTATTAAATTTTAGAAAACATTTGTTTATAAAATTAAGAGGATAATTACTTTGAATTAAAATGTTTTTAAAAAAATCTTTTTCAGTGTTTATATTTTCATTAGAACAAATAATTTTAATTCTATCAAATAGACTTTTTACAACTCCCTTTTTAACTATTATTGGTTGATTTGAGTTCAAATTTAAGTATCTGTTTGTATGCGTAGGTTTTCGGTAAATTTTTGTTTCAAAATTGTTTAGGTCCTTTTTTATTAGAATGTCAAGAAAAGGTAGTTGTGAGTTGTTTTTTTTTCCAAAGTAAATTTAATGGTTGGTTCTTGTGAGTTAATGTATGTTAAACAATTATTTAAACAGTGTTCATCATGTCGATAAATAGAAAAAATGTCATTTATATATCTCCACTAAACTAAAAGTTTATACTGATAGTTTTTACAAAATTTGATTCAAAATTTTTAAAAAAATGTTACTTAGTAATGGTGATATATATAATAATGGTAAATATGGAAATCAGAGTTATATTGAAAATATGTTGTTTCAACACAAAAAGTTAGTAACTCAAGAATGGTGTTAATGTTTAATGTGGTTCTTTTTCCAAGATGGACATCATTTTCTAATTTATTTCTAACAATATTTAATGTTATATCTACTGGAACATTTGTTAATAAACTAACAACGTCAAAACTTACCAGTGTATTATTTGGATCGATGTCAATGATAGGTAATTTCTCTAAGAAATGTTTAGAATTTTTAATGTATGTATCAGTGCTGTTTACCAACGGATCTAAAATGCAAAGTAGAAATTTTGCTAATGGATATGTAGGTAAGTTTATACAACTTACTATAGGACGTAAAGGGATATTATATTTATGTATTTTTGGTACTCCGTAAAAGTGTGGTGGAAACGTCGATGTTTAGTTTTTTATTTACTTATTTTTAATTTTTTGAATTTTTGGTCTTTTAATCTGACTTGGCGTGTGTACCCAAAAAATAACATCTATTAAAATTTTCCACGTAAATTTATACTTGCAAAAAAATAGCTGGTTGCAGAATATTCCACTTCCATATGTATATTTCTGAATGTGAAAGTGACTATTTTATTAGAAATTCATTATCCGTGCTTTTTTCGACACAAAGTAGCATTGTAATGTAAAACAAAAACATTTATGTGGATTCAAAAAATTCTAACTTAACTGGACTAAACAAGATTACTTTGGTAATGAAAATTTTTATTTTAAAATTTTTGAAAAATAGTAATTTATGTAACAAGTGCATGAAGGGATACTTTTTTTTTACGAATGGGAAGTTTGACAGCACGAGCCGTTAGGCAAGACCGGCAATCCCATGAGTATAAAAATAGTATATTACATTACAAGTGTGGAAAATGACTAATTTCAGAAAGTCATTTTCACACGAGTACTGTACACTATTTTTCCTACGACCACAAATTATTCACCAAAAAATAAATAAATTAAAGTTTGTCTGTTCGGAAAAAATAAAAAACAATTGAGAACTTTGCAACACTAGGGTGATATTTACTTTGCAACACTAGTGTGATATATACTTTTCCTCACTGCTATATTATACTGTTTTGACAATATTTTTACATCGAAAATCACCTACCTAGAAGCATTATATAACTTTTATCATTTTGGAATTTAAAAAGGCCCTCACTTAATAAAAATTGTATGGTTTTGTTAGGTAATAACGCTAATAGTTTAATACGGTTTTCTGCTATTATAAGTGTTTTTTAAAAATTATCGATTCTTACATATTTTAGACACTCTTCTAAATAAAACGTAAGTGGTGCATATTCAAAATATTCCGTTTTTTAAAAAATATTAGTAAATAAACTCACGGGACCGGGGAGTGAAAAGGGGTGCTGGGTGGGAAAAAATTGGTAAAACGAGTTAATGAAACTGAACATCACATATAAAATTAAGTAAAAATAACAGTTTTTCCTCATATTTTTAAGAAAAAATATAAAAAATATGAAAATTGTAAATGCATAACCTAAAGTCCTAAAAGTAAGGAAAACGACTACCAAACGTCAGTTACCATGCAAAATATGGAAAGCATTTGGCAACGTCGGAAGGGTCTGATTCTATTTATGAATGGATAAAAGAAAGTGGATTCATAAAGTGTGTATTAGCCTTAGGTTTAATCAGGGATTAAAAAAAGATTTAACTAGTTGTTTGAGTACACTAAGAAAGAGAGGAAGGAATTTGATCTATAGGCTTTTTTCTCTGGCGCTTTAGGTCGAACGGTCAAGCGGCAAGGCTGCCTCTATTAAGTACGTGCTCAAAGGTAGAAGGGAGATTTTTAATTTGATCTACTCACCTGACAACACTGTGCCAGTCAGTGAAAGTTGTTTTTTGTGGTTATGTCTATTTTTGTTTATGTTTTTATTTTTTCGTAAATTTTAATAAATATAAAATAAGATGATTTTTGCTAATTTGGGTTCTACCGTTTAAGGTAAATAAAAAGTTTTTTTACTGTCACTACAATAAATATGTCACTTGCAAAACCAATAGCAGTTTTTAGAATGACATCATAATATGTATCACACCAGTGTTGTAAAGTACTTTGCAACACTAGTGTTGTAAAGTACTTTGCAACACTAGTGCTGTAAAGTACTTTGCAACACTAGTGTGATATAACGCATTTTCTATGCATGAAATCAGTGTGCTATTTGCTATTTTCACAAGTGGTCGTAGGAAAAGATACTTTATACATGTGTTAGATACTTTATTTTTTCCACGACCGTATAAAAATTTCCAAAAACCATTTTATACATGTTTTATTTATCTAAACTTATTAATTTTAATTTTTGCAGCACAGCCATCAAAAATCATAGCCCCCTTATTTGTAAGAGACAATTATCCTCTTGATAACTATGCATTTATTATTTAATTTTAGAAAATTGTATGTATTTACTTATTGTAAAAATAATACTAAAACAGCATATACTCAATTTCAATTTTTCAGTCATCCAAGTTCATTATTACTATCAATTTTAAATAATTTCTATTAAATTTATTTAAAAACTGTCAAACATGAAAACCAGTGACACATAAACTAAAAGAAATAATGACGAAACCAAAGGTAACTTGACCGTTTGGTTCAGTTGATGTCGCTTTTACTGTTACATTGCATAAATTGATATTATAATAAGTTCAGTAGTGGGCATTGAAACTAAACACTAATTCAAAGTGTGAAAAAAGCTTCGAAATGTTTAAAAAAGTTACTTTTTTAACACTTTATGTAGTGTACTAAAATGGTGTACTTTAACTTCATGTTAACGGTTAAAGAAACAGCATTTTTTTAACGGTCGTGGAAAAAGAGATTTTTTTTTGGTTTGGGGGAGGAGGCGGAAAAGTTTCAGTTTTGAAAGCAAATTCACTTTTTCCATTTTTTTTGTAAATTTGATTTAATTTTATTGACAAATTCTAAGTTTTAAAATTATCTATATTTTTCAAAAAACTACACAAGTTGATTTTTTTATCTCTACACTGATTTTTTTGTGAATTTTTAACGTTGAACGGTTATTCTTAGCCTTTACATGTTTAGTGTTACATCACATAATAAATTAAGCAAATTTACAAATATTTTTTAACCACTTTTGTAAAATTCAGTTGTTATGTTGTCACGTGTGACTGGCTCAAAATAACTCATATTTAAAGTTGTAAATTCACGAAAAAAACTATTGTACAATTTTTTATGCTAAGTTTTTATATGACTCTTAGTTTATAAAAAAATACCAATATTTTTGCGAAATTTGCGATTTGACGATTAAATGTAATCTAATAAAAAAAAATACAAATTTTTGCTTGGAGGAATGGCAACCAAAAAAAACAGCTTTTTCTGGTGGTTATCTTATGGCCAATAGCTTTTAGTACCTATTGTATACATTGTAAAAAGTGCTACAATAAAATTACAATGATTATCATAGGTTATTTAAGTCCATTGATGTGATATGTATAGATTGGTCCACATTTAATTCATTCTGAAAGTAATACCACAAAGTACACAAAAAAACCCTTTTTTGAACAATGATTTATTGCAGCAAAAATATTCAACCCGACGAGTTTCTAGTTCAACGCCACCTGCCACCGGTTTTATGGCAAGACAGAGGCAAAATAAGAGGATGTTTTTTTAAGTACGTGACACGTGTTTTAGCAGTGTTCCTTTTTATTTATCTAAAAAATAGGAAATCGGGCTCTGTCAGCGCTATGTTCCTTCGAAAAGGTTTGTTTACTTTATTCTTTTTTTGTGTACTTGACGGTATTGCTTTCAGAATAAAATAAATGTGGACCCATCTATAATAATACATTGCGTATGTAATTTTACAACTTATGAAAATAGCTGTAAAATTGAGAATGGTAATTTACAGATCAGGTCCGTGTAATCATATAAATAAAAATATATTTTCCAAGACTTATGTTAAAATACTAATATATTGAATGTAATTAATTGCAAAAAATTAAAGAGTATTTAAAAACCACAATAAATTTACAATATAGATGAAATGTTTAGGTAGGGGTAATATGTTGTGGATTGTGGTGATAATTATCTGCTTATGGTTATTACCTAGTTACTAAAACACAAATGCTTAACAATGATTTAAAACAAAAAGCCTAATTATTTTGTAAAACCTATGTTAAACATTTTAAACAAAATTACATTTTTTGTTTTATGTACACTATTAAACACCTCTAACAAACTATCCACGTTTTTGAGTACCAACATTAAAAAAGTAAACATACTAAACATTTTAGAGGCCAAAATAATAACATTACGTCCTCAAATTCACGTCGTAGGTCAAACACACTTTTTAATTAAACAAAACTGACACAAAGTGTGGTAACCTGCTTGGTGGTGGTTCACATTACTAGACAGCGAAAGCACAAAATAAAAACTTTTTTTTCTAACTTGAAAACGAGAGCATATGGCGACCATTTACATTGCTCTTTACTGAAAAATCATTGTTAATTTACACTTAAATATATTATTATTTGCTTACAATTTGAAAAATCAATTAATGTAAATGGTAATTTTAAATATCGTTTATGCTTTATTTGTTTTCTGGGAGATTACGTTTAAACAAAACAATATGTGGCTTTCACTTAAAAGCCGTGGCAAAGTACAAACACCGGCACCCCGTACCCTCCCCGCGGTCTGACCGTGACGCTCATTAGCTACCGAACACCGAACAGAAAACCAGAACGCCGTGGACAAATTCTTTCCGATAATGCGGATAGTCTGTTTGGCGCCAGGTGCGTTAACCCTCGACTTGCTTGAGCACAAACCGGTTTTTTCGCCCATGAAATGTAACTTTTGTTTTGCGCAGGTAATAACATTGGCAATCCATAAAGATCAGTGAGTATAACATATTTTTTTGTAAAATAAAAACATTCATTTTTAATTACCATTTGGTATAATCATTCAATGAATGTATTATGTTGCAATTTTTATTATCTTATAAAGTAAAACAAACTATCTTAACTCTGTTTAAATGTGATAGACAATAATTCTTTATTAATACTACTACAAGAATTTCGGACTTCAATTGTCTTTATTTTTAACTATTCACACAACGTTTTAGGCAGTCCTATCTCTGTTCCTCCACCCGTCTATTTGTTTACTGCGCGAGGTCGAAAAAATCCGAAAAATGCTTCTTGCCACTGCGGATCTAAATGTAGGTTATCAATGGTTGTACTTACATCAGCCTCACTAGGGCATTAGCTGCCGTATAGGGACACAATAATTGCACTATAACCAAAAATATTTTTTAACATAAGGAAGAACGGGCTGAGAGAAATTTATCTCTAAGACCGACTACATTTTGTCTCTATTTTGTAAAAAAAATATCTTTTTGAATTCCACGCCACTTTGCTCATTTTGCAAGTTAGCGCTTTTTACATATTGTTCTGTAAAACAACAGGTTTAATTATTAACTCCTTGAGTCGCTAAATTGTATAATAAAGTCTCCGAATAGGAAGTGACCTGGACCGATTTGTTTATTGGATTAAAACTATTTTATATTAAACTAGCTATGCTTCCCGGCTTCGCTCGGGAGTTGATATGAGACCCAAATAAAAATTTAATTAATTTTATAGCGTCAACAACACGTGGTTATTATGCTGTTAAAATGTAGCTTATATGACACGTTCGTAGATTTACCATAGCAGCGCCATCTATTGATTACTTACTCAACCCAGTCGAACAGACAAATAATTAGCAATAAATTAAAATTGCGACTATAATTTGAGATTTAAACTATCCTATCTCTCAAGTTGGATCGAACTGCACATGGTGTGAGAATTTTATTATAATCGGTTAAGTGGTTTAGGAGTCCATTGAGGACAAACATTGTGACACGAGATTTATATATATTAAGAAGATATGGTATTTAAACAAAGATATTTCCCTAGAATTGCCTAAACAAATATGTTTAAAGATATATTTAATTTAAAAAAATAACTTCAAAACTTTTGACACACCCTGTATAATGGCTAGGTTTTTTTTACTCTGCAGCCATTGGAAATTTTAAAAATTTTATATTTTGAGAAATGATTACAATTTTTTGGTACATTTCTTATTATTTATAAATACATATTTTATTACCTGGTTTTAAAATGCAATAAAAAAAAGGATGTGACAAAAATTTCTAGCTTTTTTAAATTTTAATGTAGATTTGAAAATATTATTTTAGACAAACCTGTGGCAATAACTTTGTTTAAATACTATTTGTAATATAAAATAGGTGCAAATTTACAAATAATTTTCAGTGTGTGAAAACTTCTGTTTTTTGATAGTTTAAAAGAAATATACATTAATTAAATTAATTTATAAAAAAAAAATTAAGTGCTTTCAGAAATTCATAAAAAAAAACGAAAAAAAGTTTGACTTCTTAAAATTTTTATGTACAATTTTAAACTATTTATTAAAATTAACATTTAAATTAACTTAAAGAACGTAAAATTGTAAGTTACATTGATAAAAAAATACAAACTCATAAAACATTAAGAGGCGAAACATACCAAAACAGTTGTTCTGGTTCTGGAACAATAAAATCACCGACTTTTTGACAAAAACCGATATTTGATGTAAATTTTTAATTAAAAATATGGGTACTTTTTAAAATTAACTCAAAATAGGTTAAATAAAAAATATTATTTTAAATCCAAAAAATTACAGTGTGGTTGGGACATACAATGGTAAGTGTTCACAAAATTTTGTAAAAAACTGTAAAGATAGAAAAAAAACTAGGTTTCTAATGGGTTTTTAAAAATCTAACAGTTTAATCAACTAAAATAGGTAAATGGTAAATTTTTAATTATTTACCCATTAATTAATAAGTGTGCAAAATTTTAAAATGGTATACATATTTTACGAGTTAATGACTTTATACGGTGAAAATCAAAAATAATTTTATTTATACAGAACCAATATTTTATTTCTTGACAATATGTGCTATCGACTTTTTAAGATTCGGTAAAATATCGATGCGGTCCCGCAGCTACCAAACCTCATTTTAACCGCCACTGGACAGCAACGAACCCATGTCACGGCTATAAAATCCCCGAACATCGAAAGGGAGTATCGAAAAGCCGATTTCATTAGCCTTTCAGTAAAAGATTTAGTTTTGGGCTACCGGTCTTCAAATTTCGAGTGTCCACTCGCCATTAGAGTAATTGGATTTTATGGTCTGGTTCAAATAGTTTTTTTATTTTTTTTTAAGGTCCTTTGTAGACGGTTGTTAATTTAAATGAGTGGAAAAAACAATCGCTGAGAAAATTTTCGAATGACATAAAAAAAGTGAGACAAGAAGAACAAAAAATTAGGTTTTAAAATTGTTAAATCTAAGATCAGAGCGACCGTAACCTATCTATTTACTCAATTAAAACTGTGTTATATTAAATATAGCATTAAAACAAAGGTATCGCCATGTGGTTGCCTTAAAAATATGGCCAAGGCAATGATTTATATTAAAAAAATATAGACACCCTGCCAATTATTATTATAATTACTAGCTGACCCGGCAAACGTTGTTTTGCCATATAAATAATTTTTAAGATGTTAAGGGTGGACAACCCTTATCACTAAGGGGTATGAAAAATAGATATTTGCCTATTCTCAGACCTACTCAATATTCTCACAAAATTTCATGAGAATCGGTCAAGCCGTTTCGGAGTAGTACGGGAACGAACATTGTGACACGAGAATTTTATATATAAGATAACAACTATTTTTAATTTTTTTATGCCAAAAATATTTTAACTTTATTTTTTTAAATTTTACAAATAAAGCTTGGCAAATTATTCAATTTTACACTCTAAGAAATAATTACAATTTTTTTGTAAATTATGTATTATTTAAAAATATTTTTAAAAACCGTTTCGGGGTATTGCTTTTAACCTATAAAGCTACCAATTTATTATCGATGGTCTAGTACACAAATGTTGTAAGTGCATTTAACAGAAAAAGTGAGTTGTGTTCATTAACATAAAATTAAACACAAGAACTTTTCTATGTAGTTTTGTTTTTCAGGGAGCCGTCTATATGTCCGGTGGCACTGCAGCCTGAAGGCTTATTGTACCAAACTCCCGTTTTATTGTACCCATTTCAGTACCCTAAATCCTTGAAGAAGGCGATATAGGTCTGCTGGGTGCGTACCATATGTCCCGAGGCACTCTAATACTCTCGAAGATTGCCTGTCTTTTGTGATCCACTGCCTCACACTTTGACAGTATATGGGTTACTGTTTCGGTCTCTGCTCCACATAAGTTTCAGTCCAGATCTTCGTTGTATAATCCTATTTTATTCAGGTGTTCTTTCACTAGGGAATGTCCGGTGAGGAAACCAGTGATTGTTCTTAGCTGATTCCTACCCATTTTGAGTGGTTCTTTTTTCTCTGTAGGTCCACAAGTCGCAAGTAAAAGATTTGAACTTAGAGATGCCGAGTACTGCAAGTACTTTTAGAGTAAAATTAAGGCGATTTTTAAACTTTAAAGTTCATATAACTTACACATTCCTTTTTGTACTTACAACATTTGTGAACTAGATCATCGATATGTTGATAGATACATTAAATACAAATAGTCGATTTTTAAATAACCGCTTAAGGTAAGAAATTGTAAGTCCAAGTTACATTAAGCCTGAAGTATAATTAGTTTTTAGGAAACCCTTTACTAAACCCTAAATTTTTTATAAAACAGTTTTTATCCCATAAACACGAAGAAAAAGGAAAGAAATCTATTCGGATCTCATTTTATAGGCCCTCTTAAAATGATCTGTATATACAGGGTGTCTCTAAAAAGTGCAAAAAAATGCTACCACCAAGTCGTGAAGCTAAAATATGACAACGATATGACGATCCAATCAAATTAACTTGATCTAAAAGTGTATGATTTCGGAGATACAAGGTGTCAAAAATATATAATCTGGTTGTATTTTTGTGTGAATAATGTTGTTAATAATAGGTGTATTGTAGCAATGTTTGGCTAAAGGAGGTTTTGGGAGGTAAGAAATTAAAATCTGCTCCAAATTGAATTGTAAAATCTAGTAGACGCCGCCTGCGGTATCTTGCACAAATTAAAAATAACTTCTTTAAGCCACTTTGTATGTAACTTTTTAATAATTTTTTTATTCTTAAACAAATTTTACATAAAAAGGGTATACTTGGTAAAAGTTAATTTAAGCAGCCGTTTTTGAGATATTAATTAGGGCTCGGTGTAGGCCATACAAGGTGTTGCATATTTAAATGCTAATTTTTTTAGAATATAAATCCTTAGGTAATTTTAAAAGAAAAGTTTAAATAAACCCTTGTCCCGGCTTAACTTTTGAGATTCAGGGTGGTATAGTTTAAAAAAAAGCTTTTTTCCCACTGTATATTACAAAAGTTAAGCCATTTACGACATAACATAGGTTTATTTGAACATTTCTTTTTAAAATTTCCCAAGGGTTCATAATCTAAAAAATTAGCAATGTATACCCAATAAATTACCATTGAATAAAGAAAATCTTATCCTAATTTATCTTAATCTGCCAAATTAAAAATGCAAAAACTAAAAACAAACACGCCTTACCTGATATTTAAATAATGTCCAATAATACTTCTCTCCGCAAGCAATCGAAGTTAAACTTTATAACTTTTAAAGCCCCTGTACTTTAAAAACTTAAACATCAGGTTATCAATTTAAGTACTGTCGGTGTTCCAACCGTTAAGCCAGTCATTCTGTCTAAGTCAATACTTACTTTAGTTATTCAAGATACTTCTTACATTTTCAACATTTGAATAACCAAGGAAGGCTGCAGTCGCAACGAAATGCGGTCACCCTGTATCTTAAATTTACCAAAATACAGCGTCCGCAAAATGATAACGCAGGCAGAAGAAATTAATTGCAAAGATCCAGGTTAATTAAAGTTTTTAAATTTATAAAATTTATTAAATAATTTTTCATTGTTTTCAATTAGAAAATCAAACACATTTTTATTTTAATTTATCCTAAGACATATCGCATCGCCGGGCAAATAATTTTAAGAAAATATTCAGCAATTAAAGTGATTGAAAGTCAATGTTTAGTACACTTCTTGCCAATTTTTAAAGTTACATTAGGAGAAAGGTCAGTTTGGCAACTCTTCTGGAAAGAGCTTAAGTTACATTATTATGGTCTTAGCATTTTAAAAAAGTTTAATAAAATACATTGCATAGTTATGATAGTCATTTGTTTTCTTACACAACGGCATAATGTACCGTCTTTTGGATATTTTTAATCGCCATTTTTTCTAAAACTAAAAAAAAGAAAAATACAGGGTTTTTCATTTAAAACATTAAGATTTACGCCACATTTACTTAGACTGTAAGATTTAAATTGTATTATATCCAGTATTGGAATTTCATGATATCATGTTAAGATTCGAAATCAATATGTTCAAGTTTCCTTTCTAATCAACGTATATCAGATATTGTTAACAGTTATTCCTCTAGGTTTTATCCAGTTTTTATCAACCATCTCCTTTGATAGTAGTCTTTTTTTATATTTATTTTTTAAGCCAGTCTTCTAGAGCTTTTTGTGTCAAAAATCTTGTTTAATACCCTAAAATCACACTTATCTTCGCGAAACCAAAAAATGAGCTAATAATTATAAACAGCTAAGTCTGCAAAATAAAAAAGTATTAATATAGTATAATCATTCATTTAAAAATATCGTTACGGGTTTGAGCCTTTATTAATTGTCTTAAGCTGGACAAACATGAATCTAATGTAAAAAATATAAATAAAAAAACAATTTTTCCAGTATTACCCAAAAATTTTTATCCCATTTTATTCGATTTGCAAAATTAAAAAATCAAAAATATTAAGCAAAAATGTCTGACCTGATATTTAAATTAATGTCCAATAATACCTCTCTCCGCAAGCAATCGAAGTTAAACTTTATGAGTTTTAGAGCCCCTGTACTTTGAAAACTAAAACATCAGGTTATCAATTTGAGTACAGTTGGTGTTCCAACCGTTAAGCCAGTCATTCCGTCTGAGCCAATAATTATTTTAGTTATTCGAGATAAGTTTTCACCTTTTGATAAAATTTTAAATAACCAAGATATCATCAAAATCCGGATACCCTGTATAGTCGAAAGATATGTTTCTGGAATAAAATAATTAAAAATCTTAGAAGTACCACAACCCAGCGTTCACCAAATAGTAATATTGTTACGATATCAACATGGAATAAGCAAAGGAAATCTTTTGCAAAAATAGTGGCAAGATTTTTTCCAAAAACTCCCAGCAACTAGTTTAATTTAGGTTATCTAAGAATATAATATTTTTAAAATAATTCCTGACCGTTTTCAGTAAGCAAGCCATATTTTAATTTTTATTTATCCTGATACATACTGCCATTAAAAATTTGCAAAATTATAACGCACAAATAAACAGCAAACACGCCTGACCTGATATTTAAATAAATGTCCAATAATACCTCTCTCCGCAAGCAATCGAAGTTAAACTTCATAATACTGGATTGAGTTGTCCGTTACTTTGTGATAGTCCATTTTAAATTAAAATGAGACAAATTACTTTGTTTTCTATCACTATATTAGTGATAGAAAACAAAGTAATTTGTCTCATTTTAATTTAAACTTCATAAGTTTTAGAGCTCCTGTACTTGGAAAACTAACACATCAGGTTATCAATTTGAGCACAGTTGGTGTTTTAACTGTTAAGCCAGTCATTCTGTCTGAGCCAATAATTATTTTAGTAATTCAAGATAAGTTTTTAAATTTTGATAAAATTTTAAATAATCAAGATAACCTGCAGTCGCAACGAAATCCGGATAACCTGTATAGTCGAAAGATATGTTTCTAAAATAAAATAATTAAATATCTTAAAAGTAGCATACTTTAGCGTCCGCCAAATGACAATATGACTATAATACCAACATGAAATAGGCAGAGGAAATCTAATGCAAAAATAGTAGCGTGATTTTTTCAAAGATCCACTTTACTTTAAATTTTCAAAATTATAATGTTTCTTAATAAACTTTTAATCGTTTTTAATTGAAAACCCAAATTTTAAATTTCATTTATTCTGATAAATATTGCCGTTGAAAATCTGCAAAATTAAAAATGCAAAATAAAAGCAAACACGCCTGACCTGATATTTAAATAAATGTCCAATAATACCTCTCTCCGCAAGCAATCGAAGTTAAACTTCATAATACTGGATTGAGTTGTCCGTTACTTTGTGATAGTCCATTTTAAATTAAAATGAGACAAATTACTTTGTTTTCTATCACTATATTAGTGATAGAAAACAAAGTAATTTGTCTCATTTTAATTTAAACTTCATAAGTTTTAGAGCCCCTGTACTTGGAAAACTAAAACATCAGGTTATCAATTTGAGCACAGTTGGTGTTTTAACTGTTAAGCCAGTCATTCTGTCTGAGCCAATAATTATTTTAGTAATTCAAGATAAGTTTTTAAATTTTGATAAAATTTTAAATAATCAAGATAACCTGCAGTCGCAACGAAATCCGTATAACCTGTATAGTCGAAAGATATGTTTCTAAAATAAAATAATTAAATATCTTAAAAGTAGCATACTTTAGCGTCCGCCAAATGACAATATGACTATAATACCAACATGAAATAGGCAGAGGAAATCTAATGCAAAAATAGTAGCGTGATTTTTTCAAAGATCCACTTTACTTTAAATTTTCAAAATTATAATGTTTCTTAATAAACTTTTAATCGTTTTTAATTGAAAACCCAAATTTTAAATTTCATTTATTCTGATAAATATTGCCGTTGAAAATCTGCAAAATTAAAAATGCAAAATAAAAGCAAACACGCCTGACCTGATATTTAAATAAATGTCCAATAATACCTCTCTCCGCAAGCAATCGAAGTTAAACTTTATGAGTTTTAGAGCCCCTGTACTTTGAAAACTAAAACATCAGGTTATCAATTTGAGCACAGTCGGTGTTCCAACCGTTAAGCCAGTCATTCTGTCTGAGCCAATAATTATTTTAGTTATTCACGATACTTCTTTAGCTCTGCAGGCACTTCATGGCAATTATAAATTATATAAACACAGCTGAAGATGTTATATGACTGTGTTGTTAGATTTAACACTTTCTTTAAGCGTATTTCTATCAGCAGTATCTTGTTGAGATTTTTTCAGCGTGTCATCACAATTTGATTTATAATTTTTTGCTCTTGCTCATTCATTTTCATGGATATTAGGTTTTTAATAGTGATATAATGTATTTTTTGCGATCGTTAAAAAACGCTGTTTTTTTAACGATAAAGCACTCTATATTAAAAAACTGTGTAAAGTGTTAACAAAATTAAACCATGACGCTGTTTTTCATACTTTAAATTAGTGTTTTTTGTTTGATTGACTACTAGAATTTATTTCAATATGAATTTCTTTAATGTAACAGTCATGTCAACTAACCAATAGATCATTTTCCATAATTTTCTTCAATTTTTAGTTTATGTGTCACTTAATTTTAAATTTGACAGTTAGCAAACAAACCTAATAGAAATTATCAAACAATTCGCATGACTTGAAATTAAAATAATAAATATTATTATATTATTTTAGCAGAGAAAATATACACTACTCAAAAGAATTATCGCATATGCTCGATTAATTTGTAATCGCCTTGTATGATGTGCTGTTGAAAGGGAGTAGTCAAATTTGTGATTATAAAATGTTAGAAATAGGTAAGGGTATAAATTATTCACAAATGAGATTTCTCCCTTTTAACAGCACATTATATTGGGCGAATAAAAATTATTCATTTTTTCAATTTTTTTATCACCCCGTAGGATGTATTGCTAACAGTAAATAACAACGGTTAATATAAAATTATAGCTTCACGTTTTCTTAACATTTTCTTTTTTAAGTGTCTTAATAACTTAATTATTAAAAGAGATATGATCATATTAAAATCATAGCATTTTTGTATTAAAGCTTATGAAAGAAATCGAGCATAGGCAATAATTTTTTTGAGTAGTGTAGTATGCAACACAAGCGCAAAGTATTTTTTTTAATATACGTATAAAATTAACGCACTTGCCGCACACAAGCGTCTAGAGTTCGGCCACCGGCTTTTCCGCCCGACCAATCAACGAACAATAAAAGTCACATGATGCATAAATCGTCCTTGAAACTTAAGTTTCATAAGATTTTGTTTTATTTTAACCGGAAACATTATTTAAATCAGGGGCAGTCATTCTTTTTAATTTTTGCTACCTCAGACACTTTTTACATTTTTCCTCGGGACGGCCTATGGCCCCCTTTAGAAAGTCGATATGATCGCCCCTGATTTAAATATTTTAACCAAACCTAAATATATTGGATTATCATCCACATACTACAGTAAAAGCACCGAAACCGGTAATTTGTTTGGTTTGAAGCGCTACAGACGGTCATGCAGAACTGTTACATTGGGGTGGTCATGGTTAGTTCTGGTTAGTTATTTAATTTTTATTCGCTTTATTAAGAAATTAAAAAGAAAAGATTTAACTAACCAGAACTAATCATCACTCCCCCACCCAATGTGATAGTTTTGCAGGGCCGTCTTTGGCACTTTAAACCAATCAAATTACCGGTTTCGGTGCTTTTGACTGTATATATTCTTTGGATAATAATTTAATAAAGTTTGGTTAAAATACTGGGCCCACTTTTAAATACAATTAGATTTAAAAGCTAATGATTTCTGTTCAAATATAACGAGATCTTTTGTAATTTAAGTTTTACGGACGTTATATGCAGCACGTGACGTTGATTGGTCGGACGGAGGGGCCGGTGGCCGAACTCTAGACGCTTGTTTGTCTTACGGCTCAGAAGGTCAAATTTCCTATTTGTAAAAAAATATTACTTTATACAGATAAATAAAAGAAAAATACCTAAATTATTATGCCAACACAGGTACTTAAGTGTAAACAACATTTAAAAAGAAATAACCCAGATATCTTTGTTTTTATCATTGTATTTTTAAAATACATGGTGTTAAAATCTTACCACCTAAGTTATTTGCGAAAGAGATAAATTTGAGAAAATCGCCAAAACACGTCAAGATTTCTATTGAGGGGACCGTTTTTTAAAAAAATTGGACGTCGATTGTTTAACCCCTTAACCACCAGGTCACCATCCCTAAATTCCTAAATAATAAGCGGGGTCGAGTGATACACCATTTTAAAGACCCTGGCGAGTACTTTAGAACCCTAGAATATAAAGTTATTATCTTTACTACTACAAAATGGCGGTATTAAAAAGTACTCAAATACCTCCTTGGGATGGCCGTATTTCCGAAACTAATAAAACTAGATGTAGGTACTTAATTGGTATTTTCTTAAAGCTTTTTAAAAATCTTTAATGGTATACAAACATAATATATTGTTTTGGGTAGTAAGTTATTTAAAAACCTCGGCCGTGGTGGCACTACCGCGTTGTCTAAAAGGTGCTAGTGATAATATAAAGGGTATAGGATAAACAGTGTATATTTTTTTAATGACACACCCTGTATATTATACTACCAATAAAAAGATCTTTAAGGAAATACCCCATTAAGTACATTCTACTTTATGTGTTGCTAAATGTTAAATTTGACAGTTAGCAAATAAATTTAGTGGAAATTATTGAAAAATTTTAATAATAACGAATTCGCATGACTTGAAATTAAAATTCTTTGTAAAAAACGTTCCCACACAATAATATCTTGACGTGTTTTGGTGTTTTTTTTTAATTTGTCGCTTTTCGCAGATTACTTGAATGGTAAGTTGTTAAGTAAACACCCTGTATAGTAAAGAAGTGTGTGAAAAGATTGTGCGAAGCAGTTAAAGTATTTTTGGATGGAAAAAATAAGCAGCAAGACCATTTTTGTGCTACAAACGACATTGGACAAATATTTTTGCCTTAAATGAAGCACAAAGAAAAAAAACGAACAGAAAAAAACAGTCTTATAATCCCCATTACCCCATCTTACCTCACGAAGGTACTGCTTCTTACCCGCACCATGGGGCAAGGCGGGGCAAAACACCTTTATATATATTTTACTTTTGTGAAAATGGATAACTAAACTCCTCCAATGTCCCCAAATTTTGAAAAAGTAATAAAACAAAGTTAAATTAGTAACAAATAGGAGTGCCTTAAAGTATAAAATAGCACTTATTGAGACCTTCAAACATTAAGTGATCTTGCCCCACTCTTCGCTACGTGTATTTACACAAAGAATACAATACTCATACCCAACCAATTTTTAACAATGGTCTAATTGGATATACTCGTAGTAATACAGATTAAACAAAAATGGGGTTTATTACAGGACAAAGGGATAAAAAAAATCAAGAAAAAGTCATTCTGCATAAAATTTTGCTTTTAAATTCGTATGATTCACCAGAGCTCGCAAAAATTTTAAAAGTATGTTTTTTTTTTCAAGAGGCAACAAACTGTATCCTTTATTTTTAAGCAAAATGCCAATTTTATAATTTTTTTGTATAGCAATATTGATGACCAGGGGCGTGCCTAGCCCATAATTATTGGGTGGGGGGTAAATTCCAGTCTTTTACCAACTCATATATATATATACAGTGTGACCAAGGTAAGGATCCATGAACATTTTTCACATCACAATTTTTTCCTAATTTAACCTAAGCTGTATCTCCAATAATAGGTACTGAAACTCCCATGCTTAGGATCCTTAGCTTGGACACACTGTATATATATAAATTAGGTATATCTCATTTGTAACTTCGTGATTACTCAAAATATGAAACAGTTTAAATTAGCAAACTAGTATCTTTTTTCACGCTCTTTAAGACTAAAGATTAGAAAAAACAATTGACAATCGGGTTGCTGAGTTATACAGCGAAATACCCCTTTTTAAATGGAACACCCTGTATATTTTATCACCATGAGCAAGTTTTTTAAAATCCTTTAAAAGAAGTCCGTATGTAATATATCAAATTTTTCATAGTTTCGGAAATATGGCCATCCTCAGGAGTTTAATAGTAAACTGGATTTTTATATAAAACACCCTGTATATGGTATCATCAATTAAAATATATTTAAAAGGGCTTTAAGAAAATACCACATTTGATGTGCCTATCTTTTTACTTTTGGAAATATAGCGATTTAAATCTGAAAGATGATATTTTCCCCGTTTTATTTCTGACACTAAAACTTATTGCTTATAGCTTAAAGCTGTGATATAATGAAAATTGAACGTAATTTTTAGATTCGAATGGCTATATTTCCAAAACTATGAGAGAGACATAGCAAATGTGGTATTTCCCTAAAGCTCTTTTAAATATCTATTTATTGGTAATGTAATATACAGGGTATTTTATTTAAAAATGCCAGTGTACTATAAAATTTCTGAGGATGGCTATATTTTCGAAGCCATGAACAATTAGATATATCACATGTGGACTTTTTTCAAGGATTTTAAAAGATCTTTCTAATGGTGATAAAATATACAGGGTGTTCCATTTAAAAAAGGTTATTTTGCTGTATAACTCAGAAACCCGATTGTCAATTGTTTTTCTAATCTTCAGTCTTAAAGAACGTGAAAAATGCTACTAATTTGCTAATTTAAACGTATTTCAAATTTTCAAATAATAACGAAGTTACCAATAACGGGCACTTAATTTGGATGACCCTGTGTAATAATTCTTTACAAGCACGTTATAAGTAACAGTAACTAGGGCTGATCTTGCATTCTGTAACGATACCGATTTTCTAACCGATAAGATGATAAAAAACATTGATATAAAGAAGTTATTTTAGACAAAACAATAAACGGCGCGCCGCAGTTGCAGGTTGCGAAATTTACCACAATAGTTAACCTTCCTAGTCAATGTTGCCACTTTGTCACTCTTGTCAGAATCAAAAACTATATGATGGGTTTTGTTGTTAATAATAATAATTAATTAATAATAATAATTCAATTAGTGATGATTATAGTACAACAAATAAGGTATATATTTATATCGCGATCGATTTCTCGAAAAGTACGCCTTAAAAATTTTTGAAAATTTGGTAATATCATAAAGTGAGTAGGAGACATACAACTAAAATATTTTGACAGCTTTACCACTCTCGATTATGCCGGAAGTTAATGTCAACTTTCTTATTTTAGATGAAACACCCTATATATTATTTATTGTTTAGATTGTCCGTAAAATTCTAAACATAATTTATATATACTGTTCTATAGCTAAGTTCAACCGTTTTTAACTTATTTTAACCCTTTATAGGCCTTGGGATAATAATTTTCCACCAAAATGTTTTAGAAGAACCAGTGTAAGTATACCCACGTATCCCCACCAGATCGAGCATGTCATAACTAATTTTAGTTTAGTTTTGGCAAATTTCAGGCTCTTTTAGCAAGACGAAAATTTAGGTTTTATGTCGTTTGGTGGGAATATATTCTCCCAAGGAACGTTAAGGGACCCAAAAGAAAAAAACAAAAAAGTTACATTTTTAAATGAAGAGTTTTATGTAAATGTAGTGTTTTCGTTAATTTTTGTTATAGTTTTTCGATTGTACGTATTCCACAAATCATTGTTTATTTCATATATGTCCAGTAAATGAATTTTAATATCATAATATTATACTCTAAAATTTCATATAATTGCATAATATTTTAAAATATATCGCCTTATATGTCACGTAGAGCTCTGTCAAAGGTACACACATGATCCTTATAACCTACAGAAGCCCCCACCCAAATATATGTTATGATGAAAAAAATATTTGCCCTATAAAGGGTTAAATTTTATGTAAAAATGACCTTTGCAAGCCATTACATAACCAACAATTTCTTCTAAACAAAAGCCTTTAATATGAATTGAGGTTGGGTTTCTCGTAAAGAAAAAACTACTTTACCAAACTGTATTGATATGTTCACAATTATTAAATACAGAATGGTCAAAAATAATCGTTAAAAATTATAAAGACAAAAACTTAGTTTGACTTCTAGTTGGACAACAAAATGCGGCATCACAGCCAACTACCTACCCGTACTTAAATGCATTGTTATAATAGATAAATATTAAATCATTAATGTCTCGAAAACTATACATTTTTGGAATAGACATTCTTATACAAACTTACCCTTATTTTTTATGCCTTATAGGATAAGGTAATAAAAGATAGGGGTTCCATTTAAAAAATTGACTTTTTAGGTTTTTGTCGTTATAATTTTAACGATAATTTTTGACCACTCTGTATTTATTGATTGTAAAAATATCGAAACAGTTTACTAGAAAAGTTTTTTCTTTACAAGGAACCCAACTCCAACTCATATTAAGGGCTTTTGTTTGGAAGAAATTGATGATTATGTAATAGCTTGAAAACGTCATTTTTGATATAAAATTAAATCAAAAACGGTTAGGCTTAGGCTAGGTATTGAACATTAAACATAGATTATGTTTAGAATTTTACGCAGAATCTAAAAAATAAATAATATATAGGGTGTTTCATTTAAAATAAGAACGTTTACATTAACTTCCGGTGTAACCGGAAGTGGTAGAGCTGTCAAAATTTGTGTATGTCTCCCGCTGACTTTATAATGTTGCTAAATTTTCAAAATTTTCCCGGACCGGTGGACGGACCAGACCGCTGGCACGTTGCCTGCCTTGTAAACAAGTTAAAGTGCGTCCATTAGAGGCGAGACGGACGGGCACAGTATTTCTCTGTTTTAAGAAATGCGCCTGACTTGGCTAGAGTTTATCAGGGGGTCTCATCGAAACTTATTTTCCGAACGGCTTGTAAATAAGTCAAAGTGCGTCCATTAAAAGCGCGTTGCATAGGAACATAAGCCAGAGGATTTTTGATTTGCTTCTCGAATGGTGCGCTGCCTAATGGCAAAGACAGAATTTGGTTAAATTGTTTAATAGCATGAACATTTACTAGAGTAGTAAATACAAAATAATTATTAATATAAATTCAGTTATAAATATTGCCAAGTTCTTAAATCTAGACAGATAAAAATATTATATCTACTTATAAAAAATATTACCACACACAACTAGGGAAAGACAGCTGCCCCCACTGCAGTCCATTTTTAGTTAACGTAGAGCTCAGAAAAAAAAGATAGAATGGAAACTGTGCAGTTAATTTATGTTAACTAACAAACAAATTCAGCGCAGTATACAGTTTGCTGTCGCCAAATTGGCATCTCTTTTGCGATGCTGGAACATATATCCTGTTTAAAGTTTTATGCTATGTCGGTATGATCTACCAATAAAATAAACCCTTAAAGATAAATAATATTCCTTGCAATAAAATGATTAACCACAATTTACAAAAGTCAAAGAAACAATGTCTTATTATTACTTTTACAATAAGACCGTGCTCTCCTGACTACCGTTAATCGTTTTATTGCTCTTTTTAAGGGGTTATTTTTAGTAGATTATGCCGACGGTGCTTATTTCACTGAAAATTCTATACAAGGTATCTCTTAACGAGTGAAAAATCTGTTTCCATAAATTTATGAGGTCAAAATATGGTGATGTACTCGAGATTACCTTAGTCAAAAAATGAATGATTTTGGAGATACAGGGTGTCAAAAGTCCATTTTAGTTTTAGATGTTCATAAACAATTTTGTTATTAATTGGTGTATTGTCACAAAAATTGGGGAAGACCGGGTTTGTGGGGTAAAAATTAAACTTTATTATCTGTACTTGACTATCAGATAAAAATTATTATTTCTTAACATCTTTTACTCCAAAAAGGTATATTCTGTAAAAGTTTATTTTGAGCCCGTTTTCGAGATATTCGAATTTTGAAAAATTACATCCTGTATTGTCCGGTCTAAATTAAACAGGGTGTTTTATAATTGGATGATTAGCCCTGAGGACGCAAATTCTGGAGTTCTTTTGAAAAGAAAAGGTGAAATAAAATTATGTCCCGAATGTCCTTAATCCTAGCCTATTTTTTAATCATTACCAACCTGTATCTCAAAAGTTAAGCGATTTAGGACACAGCTTTATTGAAACTTAAAAAAAAATTACTAGAGGATTCACACTTTCAAAAACCATTATCTTATTTCGAAACACTTTTTCTTCGTCTTCCAGCAAAATTAAAACAGTAACATTCCCTCGTCAGAAGTATGAATCTCCATTGAAGACTTTTTTACTACTAAAATCGTAAAATTTGCAATGATGCGGAAGATTGATTAAAATATTTGACCGAATTAGTCCGTCTCAAATGGACGCACCTGCAAGCTGCATGCTCGACCCAATCCGTTTCCGTCCGTCTGTAATGGACGCTTACCTTTAAAAGTTAACTAATTATCGCTCCTTAAGATTTAAACAGTTGGCAAAAAAATTAGAAAGTTTTAAATAATAAAACATATTTAAATTAAGAATAATTCAAAGAAATTCTTGCTCTTCAACGACAGCCTTAAAGAACATTTTATTTATCCCATAAACCCCTTTAAAACAGCATGCAATCCCAAGAACAAACCGTGCAGTGTGTAACATGCATAACTCAAAAGATGAATGGAATCATTGAAACCCCATAGTCTTTTATGGGCAATCAATAATATAAATTGTCCAAATACGAATATATATTTTAATTGTGTAGACATGGCCTTAATAAATGAGTTCGAAATCAAGAAAGCGTATGCTACCCACGCGCGTCTGCTCAGGTAGGCTTCGGATTTGTTCTTTTGTTTTTTGTTTTACTTTAATTGTTTTTTTAGAGCTTCGTGGTATATGTACCGGATAATCATTTATAAAACACCCTCTTTGTTTCTTGCTTTGCTGCATAATTTAAAGATATTTTACTTTAAATATTTTATACTAGTTGACTCGAGAGACGTTGTCCTGTCTTTGCTATAAATATTTAATCAAAATTGAAATAACTAATAATAATAAAAAATAATTTAAAACGTTGTGTTTAATAATTAAATAAATTATTTCATTTACTGTCAGTGGCCTTCGACACTGCGAAGCTAACTTACAACCTAAATAGGGATTCAATTTTATTTGTGGTGTTAGGTACAAAAGTACGTTGCCAAATTTTAGATTGGATTAGATTAGCTTAAAGGTGGATTGTATATCCTCTTTCACTACACAACCTGTTCAGGTTTATTCCTCCATCTATATTTTAGAGCACACTATCCAAGCCGGTCTTCTTAATCAGTTTCACAAGCTTGATACTAAATTGTAGGTAAATCTTGCAGCTTTGAATTTTTTCTCACCCCGCCTTGCAAACCCAAGACGACAAAGCGCTTTACAAGAGCACAATAGGTGTTTTGCGGTTTCTTCTTCTTTCCTGGCAGAATCCGCAATCTTTTGCAAGGCGCATAGTTTTCAGGTGTTTATTCAATCTGCAATATCGTGTTAATTCACCCACTATTAATTTTACCACATTCCGGTTGTGATTCAGAACGTCTTACATATATATTCCTGCAAGTATACTTTTATGATTTTTTGTTGCTTGACACTGCCCTGGTGCTCTTATTTACCAGTCTTGGGATTCCCTCATGATCCATGATCTCATGCCTTACTTAGCAAGACGGAATACCACAGTGGGGCTCGGGACCTACTATTGTCCTGTCAGGACCTTCGTTTGTCAATTTATCCGCTTTCTTATTCGTGTCTTAGTAGCCCTCGTGTCCTGGTACCCAGGCAAAAGTTAGCTTGTTGGACGCACCCACCTCTTTCAGGGTAACTACGCAGTCCTGCATCAGCTTGGAGCTGATCTGAAATGAACTGATCGTCATGATGGCTGCCTGGCTGTCCGAATAAATTTCTATGGTTTTATACATATAACTCCTTCTGATAGTTTCTTTCTGGCTTCCGCTTGAAATACTGTAGGGTGTTGTCAGAGACCCATACATGCTCCAACTCCTTGGTCAATTTTGGAGTCTGTATATCAGATTAGATAGGCTTTAACAGGAGGACTGCTTTCCGTTCTCTGTATAGAATAATACTAAAATATTTTATTTAAGGTCTAGAATTTTTTTCCTTACCACAATCCCAACAAAGCCTAATTTTTTAACATTGTAATTAAAAATTATAAAAATAAATTTATATTTTAAAGAGTAAAGTTGTTTTTATTAGGGAAAAATATTGTAAATATTGTAGAACATTATTGTTTTAAATTTTAGCGTTATTGAATAAAAAAATGAATTGGTTTTGATTTTTAAGTGATCTAAATGGACTTAAATGCTTAAATAATAACAGTGTTGGCATTTTTGAAATTTAAAGGCATTACGAACTATTTACGAAAGTTAATTTCGTTTGATCTAACCTATGGGGTTAGTTAGAAAAGTAAGTTTTTTGTCAATTTTTCAATAGTAATGAATATGGCGTTAATATTTATTTTAAACAAGTTTCTTAAATATATACATTTTTTTAAATTAAAAAATAGAGATGGTTTTTTCTTACATCATATTCGTCAATTTGCACATACCGCGCATACGCTATGAGTTATTTAAATTTTTATTCGTGTTTTGTGTGTATGCTGAGATTTTTATTAAAAATTATTTATTATAAGAAATTATAATCAAAAATATTTTATCTGCGTTTGACATTTATGGCGTTATATTGTATATTGACTTACAGGGTGCGTTTTTAAAACTTCCAATGGCTATATTTTTATTTTATATATATATTTATTTTAAACCATGGCACAAATAAAAAAATAAAAAATACTGTTTCCATTAAACTCGTCGGGAATACAAATGACATATTTGTCGAAACACCTCATCACTTTTAAATCTTAAGTGGCATTTCCTTATGTGGCACCTCTTTGGAAAGCTTATGACAAATACATTTCGTTGGTCATAAAAAGTTGGGCTAAAGTCAAATGCTACCCTTAAATTAAAAAAAATAAGAAGAATACTAGAAATTGGCCAATTAAAACAATATGAAATGAATTAAAATTTATTTATAATTAAAATAATACTCTCTGTAGGGTTAACCTGTCCCCATAAAAAGTTCTGGTTAGTTTTAGTTAGTTCTCCTTCTTAATTTTGTCGAGAAAAAAGTCATAGCAACTGGTCCTTGTTGTTGAGCCCTTGTGCAACACAACTAACCAGAACTAATTATGGGGGCGGGTTATCTCTACAGGGAGTATTATTTTACTTTATTGTCAATTTTTCATTTATTTTATAATAATTTAACTGGACATTTTCTGATATACTTTATTAATAATAAGGTATGATTTTTCTAAAATTTAAGGGTAGTATTTGATTTTACCCCAACTTTTTATGACCAACGAAACGCATTTTTCATAAGCTTTTCAGAGAGTTGCCACATAAGGGGTGTTGCCATTTAAGATTTTAAAGTGACTGGGGTGCAGCTTTAGGGGTTGATAGAGGTGCTTGGAAAAACACGTCATTTAAATTCCCTCCAGGTTTTATAAAAACGTTTTTTTTTATATTTGCCATGGTATAGAAGATCCATGTCAGTTTTAAAAAACGTACCCTGTATAACGTTTCGCTCAAATCGACCCAATTATATTTATTACTGAAATAAATATCTGCATTTTGACTTACTAGAAATACAATACCAACATATTATAGTAAACTAAAGACACAATATAGACAATTACGTCTACCAATAAACCACGAGTGATGTCGCGTTCCGCTCTCCGTATATTTGTCCCATTGTCTTATTGTCTTCGTGCGGAGTAGGCTTCTCCGTGAGCCCTCCCGGTCACGTGATTTATTGTCCGTGTTAGAACGGGGTATGCGACCGGTGCGGCGCCACTGTCCCGTCGGCGCCCCCTCGTGCTGCGCCCCCGGCGAGAGCTTGCTTACGAGCTCTCGTTTGGAATTTCTATTGTTTTGCGCTCTCTTAGTGGCTTCGTCTTGGTTTTGTTTAATTTACTGTAATTCTGTGACTTTTTGACTTTACTGAACGAGGTAAATTTTATTGCGGCACAGCTAAACATTTCTAGTATTCTAGTCATGGTAAAAAAAACTTTGCTGTAACTTAGAAATCATTATATATATTAAAAGTAAGTTGATAAATTGTGCGTGCCGATAAAACTTGAAAAGGAGTCCTGATTCGATAAAAGGACTTATATAGTGTGATAGCCCTTTATCCCCCTCGAACAAGAAAGTTCCTATTTAACCCAAAGGGGTATTTTTAAAGATATAAGGACTTTTCCAACCATTCAACTTGAAAATTAATTGTATTGGCGCTATCTGTTGTCGAGTATTTGAACTTCATCCAGAACAACAGTTATTTGGGTTGCGTTTCGAAAGGCGCTGCGAGCAATTGCAATTGTTTTCAATAATTTTTTTACTTTTTACGTCATAGTTTATTTTTTATTTCAACTACCACGTAATCTCGTATCAACTCCCGAGCGAAGCCGGGAATCATATCTAGTATATAATAAAAACTAGTTTTCTATGAACTTGTCACACATAGTGATTTAAACAAAATGATATTTTGCTGTTCTCCAGAATAAAGATTTCAAATAAATATTTTAGGAAAATTTAACTTTTTATACAAGGTGTTTCCTAAATACAGTACAAAACCTATGTCTTTTTAGGAAAAAAGTTCCTATAAACATATGATGGACTTGCTTGATTTCTGAGGTACAGGGCTTTAAAGTTTTTACAAAAGTCGATATTTTTTCCATATCTTAAAAACGCTTAAGCCCATTTAGATTAAATTTGGTACACTTATTTAATGTAATTTGGCGCCTGTTAAGCTTTACTTATAATTAGAATATCATTATTGGTTTCAGTGTAGTCTTCGTGGGCACCACATCCGATAGTATTGAGAAAAAAGGATGTCACTGACTTTTAACAAAGTTTTTATATTTTTTTCCGATTAGACAATTAAAACTTTTCCATATCTAACTTTGTTTTCGAGAAAAAAATTATGCCACTTTAATTTCTTCCAAAAAAGAAAAACCAAATTTGACCTTTTTTTTATGGCAAACAATTGTTTATTTCTTATTTTTGTTTTTATGTTGTTTATGGTATTTATTATGGACAACATAACGGCTGCTTCCCATTTATTATTAAGTTTTAAAATTATGTCGCTGTGTGTGTAACATATGTTTACTAAAATCCGTTACGTGATCGTCCACAAATGTTGTGTTTATGTTGAATTTTAACACTTACTGGACATGGAAATTTCTATCTAATAAGTTCTGATGAAGGCCTCATACCGAGAGCCGAAACGTTAAAATTAAAATAGTATTTTATAAAGAAAATTTTGTTTTATCTGGCCTTTAATCCCAAGAATATTAAATAATAAAACTATATATATATATATATATATATATATATATATATATATATATATATATATATATATATATATATATATATATATATAAACTTTATAAAAAGTCAATGACGTACTTGTTTTTCTCAATACTATTGGTCACTGGATCCAATTTCCCTTAATCTACTCACTCAGAAGTGAAGCAAGTCCGAACATATGTTCATGTCAACTTTTTTTTATATAAAAACATAAGAAATCCCCCTTAACTTTCGTACCGTAGTTCGGAAACACCCTGTATATTGTGAAGAGCTATTCTGCTTTTTAATAATATAATAAAAATTAAACGAATAATTTAAAACAAATGAATTAATAAATATATAAAAATTAAAAGTTAAACTTACTCAGAAATGTTGCAACCCCTAAAAATTTTTACAACATTGGTTTAAGGGTTTAAGGTAAAAATTATTTTATGATGGTCCAATCATATAAAAGTTCTTAACGAGTCTCCCAGACGTAAACTGATCCCTTGGACGCGCCTTAGTCACACACATGCAATGTCGGGAAAACAAAAATTTTAGGTTGGCTGATATTTTGATATTTTGTTCTCCCTCCTTTTTCCGGTAGATTCTGGGCTGTCTAGCTGGTGGTAGCGGTTGCGTTGGCGCCAACTGTGACCTTAACATTTAGAGCTGTCAACTTGACAATAAGAGCTTCCACTGATATGTCAAAAAATGCAGACCTTGGTCATAAATTATTGTTCCAAGTTTCAAAATATATCTTATACGGTCCAGAAGTTAGAAGGGGGACAATTGTATAATTATCAATGACAAAATGTCTGGTACTAAAAAAAGAAATGTTTGGGCAACCTGCATAAAAACAAAAAATTAAAAATAAGGTTTCTTAAAATGTTTTCAACCTTGGATTATTACCTGTACAGGTAGGATGCGAACTAATAAACGCAATAACTTCCGAGAGCCAAACAGCCCAGTCCAGAAAAGGAAGAAAAACAAAGTATCAAAAATTCAGCTTAACTTATTTTTTATTTTTTTGAAAACGTTGCCACCTCATATACTATGAATTTAGTACGCAAAGTTGAAAACATATTTTCTGTTTGGGATCCTATTTCTTCAACACATTTAAAAGTCCACATCTTCTCAAAGGTAAACTAAGGTTTTTGTTTCATTTTTTTTATATGTCTATGGGTATTTTCGTTAAATTAAAAATAAATAAACATTAAAAAAGAATAAACCGACTTTAAAAAGAAAAATAAAACGCAATAAAAAGTTAAAAATAAAAAAATAAAAATAAAAAAGAAGTCGGGTATTAAAGCTTTTGTTTATTTAGTTAATAACGTTGAGTATAGTTTAAAACATAATATGTTATTAAAGATATGTTCTGTAGTTTGGCGGATTCATTTAATAGATGGTATTTATTTGGGTACACGCCAAAATAAAATTAAAAGTACTAAAAAACCAAAAAAAAATTAAACAAGTAAAAAGATAATTAAAAACCGTTGTCAAGACAAATGGAATAAAAATAATAAAAATAAAAACTTACTATTATTTAGGTTTTAAAATTCAATATTTTTATGTTTTTACTAGGATATTCGGATATTCTGAAAACTTTGACATTAAATGTCACAACATGTTTGTTTGGTTATAGTGTCATAGTGACATAGATAACTGGTTGCTGGTGTATTGATTGTTTATTTTACAAAAAGGTGAATAGTTAGTTAATTTTTAGTCTTCCTGAAGATATTTCAGTATCAAGCAAAGGCAACCAAGTGTTATTTAAATTAACTGAAATTGATGCTACACAATTATCTTTATTTAATAATATATACGCACTTTCTTTGATTTTGCGTTTTTATCATTATAACTATTAAATTGGTAAACATACACTAAAAAATACTACAAGTACCTCTTTTAGTTCGGTAAAAAGGAAATTTTACCCCAAAAATGTCGATTCTAAATGCGCCCCTGATTTTTTGTTTTTTTATTCTCTATCTTTCTCTTTATCTAAGAATATTTACTACCTGGAGGCAGCTTCGCCGCACAAAAATTCGTCCACACACGCTAAAGTAATCGCGTAACATACCCAAAGAAAGAACATACAGGCGAATTGACTTCCTCCTTTTTGAAGTAGGTTAAAAGTTTTCCATATGACGCCAAATTACGTAGGCACACTGTCTAAATAAGACAAAATAACTTTTTTTTTTGGATCAATGACTATTATTAAATCAAAGTAACTTGTTTTTATTAATCGTCTATTAAATTTAAGTTCATTAATCATTGGTTGAAGACATTAAAAAAAACTATTTTTAACACCATTTTTAGGTTAAGCCTTATTGTTTTCCATTTTAATTTGTAATTAATTTGGTAGACACAACAAATAATTTAAAATTTTAAATATTTATGTATTTTTATGCAAAACAAAATTAGTAAAAAAGAAATTTGAAACAGGGTTTTTATTAGCTACTGCTAATTAGCCTACGAGTCATTAATCCGCCAAGGACCTAAAATATTAGTCATTATTATTATTTTAGTCGGTAGCGTAGATAATACAAAAAGTCTTTAAAATAAATGACCTTTTTTAAAATTCAAGGAAACATATAAGTACCCAAAAGTTTCGACAGACCTCACAAGAAATTCTTTTTATTATCAAATCTCGGAAGTGGTTACCTTTTGTCGGCCTTATTATGCATTTATAAAATGCTTGTTTAACCAGACGGTTTATGGTGATTTTTTTATGTAATAATACGTGGTACGTCTAGGATTTTAATGAATCAAAGAGTTTTAAAATGGTAGGTAGTATGATGTCTATGGTACTATATAAATTAAAACTATAAATTAAACGGAACGAAATGGAATGATATGGAATTAAAGAAAACGAAATGGGTAGGACAATTTGAATCATCGCACATTAGCGCGGAATTCCTGGGATTTGTACCGAGTTTTTTTTGCGAAAAAAAGCAAGTGCTTTTAATTGGTTAATATGCCATAAACCATTGCCCGACTCCAAGCCCGCTTGGCAACAGATAGGTACTTGTCACTATAGCGAATCGGAATACCTAGGAATTCCCATTTAGGTATATGCTTTTAAAATTTCCGTTCGCTTCCATTCGGTTTCATTCCGCGATAGTATGCTACCTGTTTTATTAAGACATCTTAAGAATGTATTACTATGCCTAAAAAACATGTAACCTCCTCACATTTTTCACAATATGCACCAAAATATCTAGTAATAATACCCAATAAGTTCTAAACACAAAGGGTGGCAATATTGGCCAGCAAATTTTCAATGATTTTTACCTAAAAAATTATTTAAATAAATTTAATCGGGAATTTACACCTGTAAAATCTCATTTTTTTATTTCTTCTGTCACGAGCATTTTGTCGGGAGAGCTAAAGGTTGTACACGTGCAGCTTTCCAGCTACCCAAAAGATAATCTAAGGCTCTCCTTTTGGTTTTAAAGCCCCATATCTCTTATCTTAGTAGTTTGTAGGGTAATGAGAAAATTATTAATTTAACAGTTATATTAGGGTAGTACCAGAAGTCCACAGGCATATTTAAAAGATTAGGCCATTATTAGCAATTATCCAACAATATTTACAACAGAATATACAAACTTATGAGAATAAGGATGGTTTAAAGAATAGTCGATTTAAATATTTTTGGTCTCCAATAAGCAAGTAGTTCACAATGTTTCAGTATATAGTTCAAATAATTTTTTGTCATCGTCGGAAAAACATTAATAAGGGGTTTATTTAAACAAAAGCAAAATATTAGTTATTATTAAGAGAACTCTTTATTCTTCTGTTAATTTAAATTGTTTCTGTGCATCGCGGTGCTGCTTTGTTGCTGCTTTACTACCCTATATATCTTTTGACTTAGCTGTACCGCAGACACTGTATACATTTAACCTAGTTTTCTAAAAAAAAACTCTTAAAAAATGTTATATTAGAAACAGTTTTCGTTAAAAACAAATAAAGGTAGACAATGGCTAACATGTGACAGTGTGACAGCAGACAAGTAGAAAAAAGTTTTAGGGTTGATCCACCATCCAGAAATATCCGGTAATTAGAATGATTTTTTCGGCCACTGCAAATCCTATTTTGAAAAACTAAAAATTGTTGAAGATGATACGGCTATTGCACCAGTTTTTAAGGCCAAAAATCGAAAAAAAAGATAATTTAAAACCATTTATAATGTACTACTTCACCCCCTTTTCCTAAATTAACTTCTTGACTTTTCTGTTGGAGAAGGAAGGGGATAACTATGAACAAGCAAATTTTGACAAAAAAATGTGTCCGTTTAAAAATAAAAATCAAAGTGTTTCAGGAATTTTTGATAAGTGTACAAATAACGGAATTGTAAGGGGCGGGGCGGCTCGCTTTAGTAGAAATGCACGATGCACTGTACAGGGTGTAATTTAATTGATGGCTAAAAATACAGTATGATTGCTTAGCTTATTTTAGGAAGGAAGGAAAAATTCATATTAACGTATGTCCTAAACGTCTTAGCTTTTGAGATACAGGGTGTAAAGCTTCAAAATAAATAAATAAATAAATAAATATCCCAACTATTCGTTACCCAATTTTAATTTAATTTGATAATATTATTAATAACATTAAGGGGGTAAATTACCACTAAGTTAATTGCATTTAACAAGTCCAGTGGCATCTCGAGAGGCAACTGTAGGAACATTTCCAACAAAAAACGGTACGCACCTGACTATGTAAATGTGTTTTTTTCGATAAGGCAAATAAAAATACTGCTTTTATGTCTCCTAATTTCTTTTGTATCTTATTTAGTTTAAGAAAAAGAAAAATTCACCTAATTATATATTTTTATACCATAAAAGAAGTAATTAGGATTTATATTCTTTAATAACCAATTATGTAACAAAAATCTTAAATACTTATTATATAATAGGGTTTATATCCAGTATAATAGTTTTCACTAAAAGGTTTAGGTCATATGTTCATATGAACTTTTCTTCATACCCTGTATTTTAGGCCATCAATTAAATTGTATGTATTATTTATTTTTTTTTTAATTATTATAAAGCTTTTAAGCAGTTCTTCTAATTTTTGGCATATCTTTTAAAACTACCATACTTTTGTACTGCAATTTCACCAAATATTTAACATATTTATTATACCCAAACCCAGGTGGGTGTTCTTTCCTTTTTCAAAAATATATTGTGTTGGGAGTTGTCCACTCTGCTGGATACGATTGAAAACAAATTGTCTGGTATGGACACCTTTAAATGTGGGTTTTGATATTTCTATTTTGTGCAAAATTTTATATTTCGTGGAAGTTAAACTGGGATGGGTCAAACCGTGTGTATAAATAGACCGAAGAATAAAGAGTTGTCATAATGATAACTTATATTATACTTTTTAAATAAATTTTATTTTAATGTCTTACCGACGATAAAAAAATTAATTTGAACTGTTTACTGAAACATTGTAAACTACTTACTTTCTTGTAGTTAGGACGTTTTAACTTAGGACGGCAATATTTATTTAATCTCTACTTGTTGGCATTCTAAACACGTTAGACCATCTCTTTTTCACGCATTGCCAGTAAACATATTGACTCTGCTGATACTGTATATGCGTATATGCGTTACGCCGAATTTGTGTAAGTAATTGCCGATTTCATGTATTCGGCAAAAATTGTGCTTAACTCGTAAAATAAACAGTAAATAAAACTGTCATATTGGGGTGGACATGGTAAGTTCTGGTTAGTCAAATCTTTTTTTTATTCGCTTTAAAAAAAATGTAACTAGCTAGAACCAACTATAACCCCCCAATGTGACAGAACATTTTATTTGACGAATTAGGCAAAAATTAATTTTGCCGAATACATGAAATCGGCAATTTCACAAATTCGGCGTAACATATATATTAGCTTAGAATTTCCAATGGTATTTTTGTATAGGGTGTCTTATTTAAAATAACAAAGTTGGTTTGGTTGGAATAAAAGATTTAACTACTATAGCTAGGGGACTTTATATTGAAAAATACTTAGTAAGTAACTATGGTTACTGACTTTTTAAACCAATAAAACACATTATTTGTTCAGGTGTTTTTTTCAATTTAAAGTATAACTTTTAAATGTTATATTAGATCTGTAGGACGAATTTAAACAAACTATTATTTGGCTTTTATCCAGAATAAAATAAAAGTTTATTTAACATTTTATGAAAATTAAAACTTTTGTACATTATGAAGAACTATTCTGCTCTTACACAATATGATAGTTAGTTATTATTACTTTAAAAGAAATAAAATAATAATATATTTAATATTAAGTTACTTACAATACAAAGGCTTCAATCTATAAACAGAGGTTCATTAGCACTCGGTTAAAATTGTTTTAATCTAATAAAATAAAATCTTAACAAGACGCCAGAGAACTGGGCCAATGGTTGTGTCTCAAAAATGTGGTAAATAGTTTACCAAAAATGTGGTAAACAGTTTACCTAAAAACTTATTGATAAACTTGTTTAAACATTTTTGAGACGCAACCATTGGCCCAGTTCTCGTCTGGCGTCTTGTTAAGATTTTATTTTATTAGATTAAAATAATTTTAACCGAGTGCTAATGAACCTTTGTTTATAGATTGAAGCCTTTGTATTGTAAGTAACTTAATATTAAATATATTATTATTTTATTTCTTTTAAAGTAATAATAACTAACTATCATATTGTGTAAGAGCAGAATAGTTCTTCATAATGTACAAAAGTTTTAATTTTCATAAAATGTTAAATACACTTTTTAATTTTATTCTGGAGAGAAGCCAAATAATATTTTGTTTAAATTTAATCTCCCAGAAAACAAATAAAGCATAAAATACTGTGGGACGAATGTTTTGTTGCTTTTTGGTGTTATTTTTTAATCTAGTTTTATAAAAAGCCTAACTTAATTTAATTCGGACACACCTTGTAAACACACATATAAAACTTCTCAGGCTAAATTTAATATAATAATGCCAAATAAGCAAATCAAAATGCCCCAAATATTTCAGTAATACTGCATGTCATTGTTATTATTTCTTAGCCATCTGTTTGTCCCATGGTACTAACAGCAAAATAGGATCCCCACAGATTAAAAGATCTTCCTATTCTCTGACACTAGGCCATCAATAACTGTCACGTTAAAACTATTATACTCAATATAATTTTAAAATTGTGACACTTTGTATATTTGGGCTATTTACATTCGAAATCTTTGTTGACAAACATTTTTCTAACATGAATTTCATGGTGGTCTAACAGCGTGAAGTTTCAATATAATGCCTTTAAAAGGTTGGATCTTTAAAAATGGCAAGGTTGTATTGTATTGTTTGAAAGTACCGTGGTTGGTCAAAGTTTTCTAATGCTGTAAGGTGTTTATTATTACAGGGTGATTCTTAATTTCTGTAAAAAATAAGGGCATATTTCTAAGCTAATTATATGAAGACAATTTTTTATTAACTTAGGTAGTTAGGAAGCTTTGACGCAAAAATGAAAGTACAAATAAAAAACTAAATTAAAAAAGAAGGACCTCTAGATCTTAATATTAAGGGACCAAATCTTCGCGCTATTCACTTTTTGTCTTCTCAAACAATATTTTCGATATGTATTTTTTTTTAAACTCCGTATACACTGTAAGAATAAAACAGATTTTGCATATATTGCAGGATTTAAAGCCTTGAAAATGAAAAGGAGCAGAAACTTATTTGGTTTTAAAAAACCAAATTAAAAGAAATAAATAAATAAACGTACTTAAAAAAAAGAAAAGAATAAAAAGCATGTGTTGTTGTTATAGTCTCTTCAAGATTATAAATCAGCAAAATGCATTTAGCCTTTCTAAAAACAGATGCCATACCATTACCCACTTTTTTGGTTTGTTAAAATAGGCTAAAAAGTCCAAAGGTAAATCCAAAAATTATCTATGGTATTGAGTAGCTGAAAAAATTGGTCTTAAGCCGCGTCCAGACTTGCAACAATTTGCAAAACATCCATTTAAACTAACCAATCTGTTTGCGTGGTCCTTTGGTACCAACAAGCTCTGAATCACCGGCGAATTATTCGCCATACCCTTGAAACGACCAGAATTCCGTCCACGTCCGCGCTACGTTGTGCAGTATATGGCCTGGAGCGGCATGGCGAATTGTTGCAAGTCTGGATGTGGTTTATAGTTTAATATTCGAATAGGAAGCAACGTTTACCTATCTGCTTTCAGAATAAAAACTGTGTGATATCACATATATGTATATTCTTTAAACAAAGATATTGCTATTGGGTTGCGTAAAAATTATAGTAAAGTTTATGATTCAGGTATTAAAAAAATGAGTCAGGCCTATATAATGTCACATTTAATTTTCTTTTTTACATAAAGGTTTTAGTATAACATTTTTTCCTAAACTTTATAAATAAAACCATAAAATATTTTGAAATTTAAAACTTACCTACAATTTTTTGGTTTCCGTTGTTTTATTTTAAAATACATCTATTATTAACTAAGATAAGAATGTATTTAAAAAATAAAAGTCCAATGTTTTCATAATACAAGGTGTGTTGAAAATTTTAAGGTTATTTTTAAAATTAAATATAGCCTTAATCATATTTTTGGCAACCCATGCGCACTACCTTTATAAACATACCATATAAGATATTTAATAAAAAATAGTTTCCATTTGGTAAGCAGATGTATAAAGGTTGAGTCCTATTCGGATCTCGTACTACAGATAGACATACGCCACGCCGACAGATTCCGCTTCCAACTGCGCAAATGTAGCCTATCAAACGCCGGCTAGCTCTCGTCGGTGTACTCGAGGGGCGATGCCCAACTCGGCATACCAAGCAGGTAAATGGAATAATTATAGCCCAAGTCGGCACATACGTAGACAGGTACTCTGTTCTACATAGCCCAACTCGGCACAGAAATTATTTGTATCTAGGTATGTCTAATAAAATAGTTATTATATATTTTCAATTCCTTAATTAAACTCAAGACGAATGGTTAGTTCTGGTAAGCAACGCCTTTTTTTAATTCCTTAATTAAACCCAAGACTAATACACACTTTATATATACATATGGTTGGGTCATTATAAATGATCCGACAAGGTGTCATAAAATTGACCATAATAAAGTGTGTCGAGATGGAATACACCCTCCTCGAGACGGCGTTAAGATAATAATAAATTTTGAATTTGAGATTGTTGATTTTCTAGAGATAGATGAATGAGTTGCTAAAAAAGATTGGTGAGTTCCTAGACGGTGAAAATCACAACGGCATGCAATAAAATGGTAATACAATTTTACCCGACCTGACCCATTTTTTCTGCTTTGGTGCTCTGGACAATTTGCATAAATAATTTTTCTTGTTTGGTACCCTAAAGGTGTGCATGTAATTTAAATATTTAAACAGACATATTCATTTTAAGTTTACGTAAGCGCTGTAATATGCACTAGCCAAATGCGAATTCAAATAAAACCCATGTGTAAAGACTCTTAAATCGGTGTCAGTCTTATTGCATTACAATAGTTCTGTTATTATTACAGTGTATAGGTGGAGGGTCTGGTTAGTTTTGGTAAGCAACGCCTTTTTTAATTCCTTAATTAAACCCAAAACTACTACACACTTTATAAATCCACTTAATATTTCTATTTCCACCTTAAGCGTACCAAACAGGAAAAATAATTATACATTTTCGTTAAGTTGACCAAACCAGAAAAAGTGTGAGGTAAAATTTTATTAGGAACCCAAACGAGAAGTTCTTAAACGGGAATTAAATAAAATATCTTGTAAAACGAATGCTTTATATAATTTATATATTATATAAATAAAGTAGAGACCTTAATTAAAAGAAAAAAAAACATTATATTCACGGAAAAAATACAAAAGGGTTATTTGTTTTTGAAATTTGATTTTTTTATTGGTAGGGGTCCAACAAAAAAACTTTTTCCAATTTTTAGATATTACCATTTGAAAATATTAATAACTACAGTAAGGTCACGTCTACCTTAAGTCTAGGCACTTAACGATGTTCCCGTCTAGCAACTCAACCATGTCCCCGTCTAGTAACCCAACTATGTCCATCTAGCAATTCAACAATCTTAATCTATTTTATCTGGGTTTGTCTAGCAACTCGAGTACACCCGCTCTCGTAAAGCTTAGTTCCTATAGGTACAAAATGCGATTACCGACTTATGAAACGTAATTATGAAACGTAAGTCGATATAACCTTAAATGAGAGAGGTTTTATTAATAAAATTAGGAAATTTTTAATAATGCACGCGTTTTACTCTGTCGAAGAATTTTTAGAATTTTAGATATTAAGGTGCGACTGATATACATTACTTTTGTCTGGTGAATGGTCCCATATTTATTAAGTTTATTTTGTTACTGTTTAAATTTGATATATATTTTTTATTTTTAATAAGTGACTAGTCTGATAAGTTTATACCCATTGTGTAACCTTTGAGTGATGAATAAAAGTATTTTGAAAAATAAAATTTGTAAATTTCGAACGACATATTCGAAGTTGACGAATTGGAACAGTTTCCGCAACTCGCAAATCGCATTTCGTAAGTATATAAACTAAGCTTTACGCAAGCCAGCCGGCGCTCGATTAGCCGCGTAAGTTTATCTGTGCTGGTACTTTTGTTGTTGTATTTACGTTTCAAATGCTACTAAAAATTTTTTTTTTTTGAGTGAAGTTTAAAGCCTGTCCGGTTGGATAGTATAGAGGCATACGTGCGGCACCATGAGTTTTCCTGTTGGAAGTTGCAAGCGGGGAAATATACTGGACAATTTCTTTTAGCAGAAGCTGTAAAAAAACTATAAAAAGCATTAGATCCCCTACACTTTGACGATGGGCAAGAGAAAGAAGCCTCTCTGTGAGGATTATTAATAATGCGAACAGCTCTTCTTTAAAGAGAATCAAGAACTCTAAGGGATGAGGAAAAATTATTTTTAGTTTAAAAAGGGTCGAATTTAGTATACATACAAAGTGTATAAGGAAGGAAAAAATACTTTTTGGCTCAGAATTATTAAAAATTAGTTTTAAACAGCCGCAGCTTCCCTTCTTAATATAAAGCCATTTATTAGTATGCCAAATAAAAATTTGTTTTATTTTTTAAATATGTATTTTTTAATAAAAATATTTGTTAAAGCTTATTCTATATAAATTATTTAATTAACGTTTAACATTTACAAACAAGACGATTAAGAGAATGTATTATAATAAACAGCAAAAAACCCATTTAGTTGTACGTATACCATCGTGTACCATCATTTACCATCAAAAATCCCAAAATCTAACCCATGGGTCCAGTTTAATTTGTCTTTTCTTTTATAACAGATCTTTTCACCGATATAACCGGACGTTTTAATGGCATAACCATGTTCGAGATGAGAATTAGGCAAAAACAACCGAACATCAATTAGATGACTTTTTAGAGGACCATTTTTTATGTATGACGACGGATTTTTTTGCTTTTTGTGTAAATTTTTGTGAATTGGAGAATCGTCTATTTTTTGGTTTTATTATTGCAAAGTGCATTTGTAAATTTATAATGTTAATTTAAGTTTTTTTGTTTTTTAATTTAGTAGCAAAGGTCCAAGACTCAACTATGTAATTAAGCAATGTTTATGTAATAAAGAAGTAACAATTTATTAAGGTGGGATTAAAAAGCTATATTTTTTCAAGCTGTTTTAGTTCTGCGGATATTCTTATGTTCAAATATAATATGCTAGAAAGTTACACCATTGGTTTAGATTATTACATAAGTTGGCAATTAAAACTAGGTTTTATAAAAATGCACCTATTAATTCTTAACATTTTCTTTTTTAATTGAATCAAAAATGCTGACGGTTGTGGGGGATGCTATTCTCCGAATATAAAAACACTATTCCAAAGGGTGTCGGATTCAGGATACATACAAAGAATGTAATAAGGAGAAAATAATTTTTGATTTGAAAAAGAAATCCAAGATTTTGTGAAGCTACCGTTGTTAAAGATACAATGGGGTTATTCCAATTAAGGTTATTCTCAAATGTGACGCCTTTAAGATTAAATATGTCAAGAATAGGTATTTAATGACTTTTTCGCGACAAGGAGCATGATTGTGTGTGTGTTGTGTATTCAATTCGACAAGATTTTTTGGCGCTTCCTTCCAATATTAAATTAAGGTCCTGTGAAAAGATATCTGCATCGCTTTGCGTTTGCTTTTAAAATCAGGCTTAAAAATTAATTTAAAAACCGGAAAACTGGATTGAGGGTTACCATCGTAATCAAAAGTATGAATGACATCAGTTGTGGAAGAGGAAAGGTCGTTGATGTAAAGAAGAAACAATGTTGGTGCCAGTACTAAGTTCTAAAGCATTTACTTCGTGAAAGCTTGAACAGTGACCCTCCCCAAATAAGTACGGAGTACCTGGTCAAAAGAGCGAAGATCTGAAACTCACCTAGAAACTTAAAAGGCTTGTTTTAGTTGCTGTAGATCTTTTGTGATAAAATCCATAATTCTTGTTATGTAAAATTGCGTGTTTTTCTTAATACTTAGAAAAGTTGCAAGTTTATAAATTTCTATATTACTGTACAAAGAACTGAGAGAAGTAAATGAAAATAGGTTGAATACGTGAAGCTTTTCAACTCTTTGAAAAAATATCTATGTATAAAAGAATTCGAAAGAGAAACACATTTTTTTTTACTGCTGGTATGCAATCCAGCTCAAATTACTTCTTAATGGTAGAAAAAAAAGAAAACTTGGAACTGGGGCAATAGCTGGAAGTGGATAATTTACGAGAGGGTCAAGAGTTGAATTGGCAGCAAAATATTTAGCAAATTGTTCTGTCTTCTCTTTATTCGTAAAAAATATTAAATTTTTCAAAGTTATTTAAAAAAAAACTGGTACAAACATTCATACTTATGTTTATGGCAAAGGACCATAAAGATTTACTGCCATATGAGCAAAAAGAATTTTGTTTTTTATGCAATTCATAAAAGAGTCTTTGGCTTCTGAAAAACTTTTATTATAGTAGTTTTTTATTTTATTGCTAGCCTGTCGTTTTTGTGACCTAGAATATTGTATAAACTTCTTTTGAGCCTCGATTTTTAAAAGACTAGCTTTATTGGAGGGTCTTTTTGTTGGATACACGCCTGGAAAGAATGGGACTGCTTCGGTCCTGGTCCCAGCGCCCAGCGTATACAGAGCTGACCCTGTTCAGCCCTATTGACTCCTATGAACTGACCGGTCGCCTGAAACAAAATAAAAGAAAAACCCTTCAAAAATCATAATTAAAAAACGACGCTTCTGTGGCAAGTCTGCCACCGTTGTCAAATAAAAAAATAAAAAATTAACTAATATTCAAATTAGAAATGATTAAAATTTTATGCCTTTAATTATCGCAAACTGAAATTAGAAAAAAACTAATTTCAGTTTGCGATAATTAAAGGCATAAAATTCTAACCATTTCTAATTTGAATAATAGTTAATTTTTAATTTTTATTTTTAACTTGACAACAGTGGCAAAGTTGCCACCGAAGCGCCGTTTTTAACTAGGATTTTTTGTTTTTTGGGGTTTTCTTTAATTTTGTTTTAGGCGACCGGCCAGTTCATAGGGTCAATGGGGCTGAACAGGGTCAGCCCGTATACCTCGGGACCAGGACCGAAGCGGTCCCATTCTTTCCTGGCACGTACCCAGCAAAAGACCATCCAATAAATGAATCCGCCTTATCAATATAGGGCATATCTTTAAGACTAGCTTTGTCACTTAATTTAGAAAACCAAGGTTTATTATTGGAGGGTTTAGGGTGGTAATGCTGCGAGAAATCTAGGTTTTAATGCTCAACAGAATTGATTCAGTCAGTTACTTACACATTTCGAAAGAATATAATAATAAGAAAAGCAGAATGTATGCCAAGGTTAGGTGGCGAAGAAGTTTCTTAGGCCATCCCAGGCAGCTGAATTATAGTGCCATACAGTGCGTGGTAGCATGCATTTATTTACATCAGAATATGCAAGCATCGTAACATTTTAAAAAGTTTTCACAAAAATACTTATATTAATACTTAATTATGTGTTATATCAGGTCTAAACAAAATAAACTATAACTACCAACAGCTATTTTTAATAAATGTAAAATTAATATTTCAGAATTACTTGTTTTGACATCCTTTTATTCCCCAAGAATAAATAAAACATTCCCAAGAACACATAAGCCATCTATAATAGCTTTAATATTCCGGGTAGCAACATTAACATGATTAACTAAGATATTATAAAAATAAAAATGTTTTAACTCTCTCAAACATGTCCTATAAATCACATGTGCACAAGCCTTTAAAATTTATGGATTTTTTAAATATGTGTTTTGAAGTATTTGTAGAACGAATTTAAAAGAAAAATAATAGAAATAAATTCATATTCGAAAATTTTATTTATAAGTTATTTAAGGTATAAATTAAAACGTTGACGTTTTTACAAATTAAACATAAAAAATCCTACTGAGAACAGCGAGAACTACCTTGTCAAATGACCACATGCTGGGGTTTTGGAAATATTTGGCCTTTTTTAGTTGATCTGGAATAATGGACACAGTAGGTAGGTTTTGTAGAAACATAATATTATTAAATTGTAAAATTATAATTTGGTAGTAAAAAACAAAGTTATACTTACTACAGCGTTACCCGAAACGTCTGGGACATAATTAAATTGTTTATCAGGGGTGTTTATATTTAGGGTAAAAATATAATTTTTCCACGACCGTTAAAAGAAAAATGTTGTTTTTAATCGTTGGTTTGGACATAAAGTACTTCATTTTAGAATAGTACATTTAGTGTTGAAAAAAGTCACTTTTTTTACACATTTGACGCTTGTTTTACAGTTTGAATTAGTGTCTTATTTTAGTGCCTACTGCAATTTATTTAATTATTTTATATAAAAATAATGGCGACATCAACTGAACTAAATGTCAAGTTAGCTTTGATTTTGCCATTATTTTTTTAGTTCACGTGTCACTAAATTTAAAATTTGACAGTTCTTGAATAAATTTGATATAAATTATCGAATATTATTAGTAATAATGAATTTGGACGACTCAGAAATTAAAAGGAACTTATACTGTTTTGGCATTACTAGTACAAAAAGTATAAGTTCATTCAATTTTATTTTATTTTTAAATACATAAGTGGACAGTAATTTTTGTTGCAATATAATTTTTTTATTATAATATTGCAAGACCAGAATAGGTTTTCATAATATATAAAAGTTTAAGTTTCCCTAAAATATTCATTGGGTAAATATCTTTATTTCGGAGAAAAGCCAAATAACATTTTGTTTAAATTGCAATATAATGGCCGTGCATTCATTAATAGGTAAAAATAAATAAAATATCATGTATAAAATTTTAATTTGGGAAATTTTAATATTGTCGTAGAAAAATATTGTATGCAACATATGCACAAAGTGTCCTTTTTTGAAAAACAGGTGGGAAAAAAACAGAAAAGAAAACATTCTTCCGTTTACTTAAGTGATAGTCAAGTGTGACAAAAATAAAAAGAAGTTGTTTTCCAAAAATGACCTAACTAGTCACGCCTTTCCCTAGCCAGAAACAAGATGGCAATAGTGATTTTTCTTTATTATTTTGACATCTTACGAAGGCATATGCCTAAATAATAAGTACCGTGGGTGTCGGGTTATTAGATGTTTAACCCATCGTTCCCCTGTTCCGTCAACGTTGTCCAAGCACTGAAACATGCAGTTATGCATTTCACAGCACCTTTTAAACAACACAGTAGTGCCACCACGGTCGTTATTTTTAAATAGCTACTACCTAAATATGTCTCCCCGCTGGGAATCGAACCGGCGACCTCTGGCTTCGAACATCAAAGCTCTGTCCACTGCGCCACGGGGAGACGAATTTAGCAGTCAACCAAGTATATCCAACAAGCAATAAGTTCCCGATAAAAATAGTGTAGTTTAAAAATGTATGCTATTTTAGGTTTATTCCCGTCCTCTCGTTTGGGCACCTAATAAAATTTTCCTGACGTGATCCCTTTTTTTCTGGTTTTTCTCGACAAAAATGCATAATTATTTCTTCTTGCTTGGTACCCTAAAGGAGGGAACATAATTCTTAAGTGGATTATTAAAGTGTGTATTATGCTTGAGTTAAATTGGAGAATTAAAAAAAAGGATTTACTTACCAGAACTAAACATGACCCCTCACTTATACTATGTAATAAAAACAGAACTATTGCAATATGACTGACACCGATTTTAAAGTCTTTACAAATATGTTTTATTCAAATTCGCATCTGGCTAATGCGCATTACAGCGCTCATATAAACTTAGAATGAATATGTCTGTCTAAATTATTAAATTATATGCACTTCTTTAGGGTAATAAACAAGAAGAAATAATTAGCTATGCATTTTGTCCAGGGGACCACACCAGAAAAAAAGGGTCAGGTCAGGTAAAATTTTATTAGGTGTCCAAACGAGAACTTTCCAAACGGGAAAACACCCTATTTTATAATCAAATTTTCTACTAGCCTACAAAAAAAAGGACAACAAAGTGACGTCGAGCATAAAAAATTTTGAACTATGTGCCTTAATAAACATTAGGGTGAGTCAAATAATCAACTATTTTTATTTTGACGTCTGACACTGAAAAATTTATTCCTAGGCCCCTTTAGAGATTGCTCGGTAACCATAGGCTCTTAATTTTATTAGAAAGATACGACCTATTACGGTTTTGCTTATTTTTTTAGAAGAAATAAATAAAACATTTCTATTTCGTGCAAACCTTTAATAAAATCTAAGATGCGTAGCAGAGCGCTTTCGGTAAAACCATCATCAGTGCTACTTGTCACAATCAATATATTAAAATATAATAAAACTAACAAACGTTTCTCAACGGGGGTTAAAATTTAAACCATTTTTCGAGAGCATCACCTTTTTTCTTTGTTGCAGTTGCATTTCAATTATTTTTGTATATTTTTATGGAAAAAAAATCATCATCTATCACCATTTATTAATTATACAGCAAAATTAAAAAAATTGTAGAAAATTGAACGATCTACAAAAATAACTCCCATATTTTTTGATAAATCTAACCATTAAGAATAAATTGAAGGTCGAAAATTAAAAAGATAAGGAAAACATAACTTTTTTTGTTTTGAATTTTGTAACTCATTAAAAATAATTATCGACAATTGAGTTTTCTGTATTTTTATGAGAAATTAAACGCTCTACAAAAGGTTTTTTTCTACATTTTTGATAAATTTAACCATTAAAAAGATATTTGAGGTCGAAAATTAAAGAATTTAAAGGAACATTACTTTTTTTTTTAAATTTTGGTAACTTACTTAAAAAGTATAAAATACTTTTTTAAATTTAGCATAATTTATTGTAAAATATTTTGATACCAAAATTTCTAATATGCATTTGTCAAGAAAACATAATTGATGAAACACAGAAATTGAAATTTAGAGTACCTACTTTATTAAACCAAGAAATGATTGATGTAAATCTAGCGGGGTGAAAATTTGCAAATAAAATTTGGGTGTGATAAATGACGTTAGTGATAAAGGGTGCTTTCATTACTATTTCTAATTAATAAAGAAATATTTAAAGGCAAATTTTAATAGTAAACATTGGACTGGGCCAAAGAAAAACAAACATTTTTTTCTAAAGGTACTGTAAAGATGTTGCTCATGACGACGAAAAAAATAACCTGAAATTTTTAGCCCTTAATAGGTTTGTTCCAGCAGGCTGTCAGAAATGTTTGCTACCGTTCGGATTCTGCGCACGTCAAATTTGTCGTTCCAGCAGTGCCATGTTTGAACATTATACAATTGTTTGTTGTTTCAGCAGTAGTTTTAAGATGTTGGAATCAACTGCTTGAAAAGTTTGCAAACTATCCTCAAACATTATCGACTTTTTTAACATATTCTTTCTTGTATTGACGTATAAGCAGTATGCACGACTTGTTTATTTTTCGTTCCAGCAGAAAACTGTTGCCAACATTTCTGACTAGTGTTTGTAACAATTTCTGCGTTTTACGATTGTTGTTAACATGTTTCCAACATTCTGCTGGAACAAACCTAATATTAACACTGAGAAATGCATCATTAACATGATTGATTCTTCAACAATTGTTGCATTTTTATACAAAATCTTGAAATCAGTTACTATTGAACCTTTGACCAATTTATATTCTTGAAGGAAATTAAATTCTCTACAAAAAAGCTTTGTTAGTAAATTTTTGTAGAATAAGCCGTTTTCTTGTCGTCGTGCCTTACACATTAATTATTTTTTCAATTTTGTTACTTGGATTCTGAATTTTTAAAACCACCATAAATTTTAATATCTTTATAAAACAAATAATTTTTCTAAAGGGAAATTTTTGCTCTACAAAAAGGTCTTCTAGCATTTTCGATATATTTATGATTATTTAAGTTATTATTTTAGTTATATTAATAATTTATTAATTATTGTATTATAATTTGGAAGAAATGAATTTATCGAAAAAGTAAGAAGACCATTTTTTTGTAGATCATAAAATTGCCCTTTAGAATAATTATTTGTTTTATAATAATTATAATAATATTTATGGTAGTTTAGAACCTCCAGAATCCAAGTGACAAAATAAAAAAAATAATTTTTAAGGCGCGATAACAAGAAAACGGCTCGTTCTACGGAAATTTACTAGAAGAGCTTTTGTAGCGAATTTAAGAATATAGATTGATCGAAGGTTTAAAAGTTGTCATTTCCGAGATTTTATATAGAAAATACAACGTTATTTTTTTTTTTTTTTTATCTTTGGACAAACCACGAAGGCTAAAAGCCTAAATACTAACGTACCGTGGGTGTCTTAAGCGAGGTAAGAGGGAGTTTGTTGACACGGGACTTAAATACTTGAAGATTTGGGGGAAGGAAAGACCTCCGCGGGCAGCAGGTTCCACAATCTAGAAACTCTAGGGATAAAAGAACGAACAAAGTGAGAAGTTCGGGGCCTGTCCAGTTGGACCGTATAGGGATGCATATGCGCGGAACCACGAGTTTCTCTGTTGGGAACCGTGAGTGGAGGAACTATACTGGTCAATTCTTCAGAGCAGAAGCCATGGAAGTACCTATAAAAAAGCGATAAATCGCCCACAGCCCGACGATGGGCAAGAGAGGGAAGCCTTTCTGTAAGTGAAGGATCATTAATGAGACGAACAGCTCTTCTTTGAATAGAATCAAGAATGCTCAGGGTTGTTGGGGACGCCATGCCCCAGATATGAGAACAATATTCCAAGGGAGGTCGGATTTGGGTTATGTCATTACAAACGGATTTTAGTTCAAAATTGAAATATAAAATAAAATATCCTAATAAAATGTTTGAAACATACAGTTCTTTTTTCCTTAGTTATGTGTATTTAAAATTTTACTGATCAAATATATGTCATTTAATAACAACATAGGTTACTAAAAGTGGCAATAAGATAAATTATTTTTGATTTACACAGCCCACTAAGCAAACAATTTTCTCCAGAACCGTTCATTTTATCACAAAAATGCAAGAAACCAAATATTTGGATTTTTTGGGGCCATCATACTGGTTAGTTCTAGTTAGTTATAAAAGTAACTAACCCAACTTTTAAAAAAATGACCTTTCACATAAAATTTGTGTCATTACAGGCTCTACCTCCATTAGCACTCCCCTCTGCTGGAAGAATCTTTAATAAATCACATTAAAATGAACTTTTTAACTGATAGGGATGTGGAAATTTTGATTGAAGATTTGATGCAAAAATGTGGCCTTAAATTAAACGATTGCCCACCCTTTAAATTTTTCTGCCGGATATCGCCCAACCTAAAAAAGCTGGCTGGATGGCTGGCTGGACAATTAGCAGGTTTTAAGAATAAAAAAAATTGTTTTTACAATATTTGGCGCTTTCTGCTGGCTAAATAAAAAAAAATAACTAAAGTCGACCTATTTTAATGTTTGACACAAAAATTATTACACGTATTTTTCCGGAAACGTTGCTTACCAGATGATTTTTAACAAAAATTAAAAACATGAATGAACTTTTTACTATATTCATATTCATATGGTTCATTCATACCTACAGGCTTTATTACCTGAAATAATGCCCATAAAAATGAAATATACACCTTATTTATACGGCCAAAAAGTAAACACGTTAAGTATAAAACATTAAAATAATCCAAAAACAAGTCGTTAGTGCTACTTATCAAGAAAATACCAAGATTTAATTGTGTAATATTCTTCATCAAAAGCTTTTATGTCCTGGATAAGACTTACAATGTTCCTTTGGTTTGTTTTTAATTATATTCCACTTCGAAGTGGTCACTAAAACAATTTTAAGATAATATGTTGACCAAGAACGATGCTTCGTATTCGTTTCTTTTTGACTTATTACTCTGTATAGGGTTCTTAAATTTGATTAAAGTAAAAAAGGTTAAATTTCAAAATGGGTTTTCAAATTTAATTAAAAAATATAATCATTTTAGGAATTATAGGAATTTCTGTACACGTAAAACAATTGAGTGTAAATTATTGTGTATAAACAAAATAATATTTGGCTTTTTCCCAGAATACAGATATTTAATATTATTTTAAGAAAACTTTAACATTTTATGTATTATAAAGGTGTATTCTGCCCTTCCAATATTATATTAAAAAATTAAAATTACTTAAAAAGAAATAAAAGATTAATAAATGATTTATAATAAAACAATTCATAAAATTGGTAGTTATCTAGAAAGTGGGAGCAGCTCCGATTTTGACGAAATTTGGCATATGGGATCGCTGATCACGAATCTAGAAGAATCCGAGATATCCATAATCAAAGTGGAAAATTAAACTAATCCTATTTTTACTATATTTCCTCGTCTTTTGCACACAATTCTTAATTTTAGGCTAAAGTGGCCCATAATATTTGATATTTACCTTTTAAAACCCCATTTTTTTTATGTATCTTAAACCTTTTATTAAATAAATTGTGAAGATTCCCTTTAAAAAACGTAGCAAGTCATGAAACACTACCACGGCGTATTCGCCATAACTTTAGACGACTGAAAGGGGAGCTATGCAATTTAATTATAAAGAAAACTGTTAAAATAAATAGAAAATTGGATTTTGAAACTTGAAAATCAAATATTGTGTTTTACTTTAGCCTAAAATCAAGAATTGTGTGCAAAAGAAGAGGGAATATAGTAAAAATAAGCCTAGTTGAATTTCTACTTTGATGATGGATATCTCGGAAACAAAACGTTTAAAAAAACCTTTTAGATTCGTGACCAGCGCCCTAAAAAACCCATATGTCAAATTACGTCAAAATCGGAGTTGCTTCTACTTCTAGACAATTATTATAAAATTAAAAAAAAACCTAATTAGATAAGGTTGCAACTCCTAAAAAGTTCAAGGGCTTTTGGTCGAAATTATAATATTATATAATATGGCTGCCAGACGTGAACTGATCTCTGGGATGAGCCTCAAAAATGTGGAAAACTTTCCACTAAAAACGACTGATAAATCTGACTTAAAATGTGAAAAACTTTTTATTAAAAATGACTGATGACCTGACTTTCACATTACTTTTGTAAAATTAATTACCTGGGAAAAGATACACCTTTAGATATTATAACCAGGTAAGAAAATTGAACCATTAAATATAATAGCTCGTTTTTACTTAATATTTTTATTTTCTTACCAGTATAATAATACTGGATATTTGTATTTAATAAACTTATTTATAAAGAACACCAAATCTTTAGCGGTCTTGCCTAAGTGATAAAAATAATTGTTTGGTACCTCCCCCATTAAGGATCCATTAAAAGATTGTTCTTAATTTTCGATATCTAAACAAGAATTATTATTACGACTTAAAAAAGCGAAAAGTTGTTTAACACAAAAAGAACCTGAGTTTTAATCTGAAATGGTTGTACGGACACGAAATTTAGTCTACATACATAATAAAATGACTAGCGATTTTGTTTTAATTTAAAAAGTAGTTGGTCTTTTATTAATTATACAGGTTGTTTTAAAGTTAATCTAGAAAATAAAAATCTAGAATTGCATGTAAGTGAGAACACATGTGGGTAGTGGGCATGGCTAGTTCATACCAGAATGCGAGAACGAGACGAAGATTTGCCGTTTTCGCCAGAGGAAAGAGGAGAGGATAACAGATATTGTTTTTACTACTACAATATACTGGGTGAGTAAAAAGTGCTGCAACTCTTAAATATCTTTTGAACAGCTGCATCAACAAAACTCGAAACCTGAATAATGATTGACATAAAAGCGATTTCGGCACAATTGCCATATTTCCCAGTTTTGTGCTGCACGCATTTTTTAGTTTTTATAAATAAAATGCCCCATTTCTTTTGTTAAAATATATTGGGGAGGCCAAACCCAAGCAGCAAGCTGACGTCTTATTGACGTCTCTTTTTAGTCATTTTTGGTCACATTTGGTCAGCAAAGACGTTATAAGATAACGATAAAATTACTTTAAATTGACCTCCCTAAGTCACAGACAAAAGACGTCCTGGTAATGACGTCTTTAAGATGACGAAAAATTGACGCATATACTTTTTTCTAAAGCTAAAATGATACGATATTTTATTTGAAAATTGAAATAGGAAAAAACTCCCAACTGCTTGCAGTTTCCTTGCACTGCAAGGTCGCATCTCTCGGGACACTCGAGATGCAGATTTTAACACTAGCCGAAGATATTTCTTTCAAAGCTAATTGAGATCACCAACCGCATACTGGTCTCGAACTATTTTGGTCTCATCGGTACGGTGTAGCCGATAAAAAGCGTAGATGTTGAATAAACGTAGTAGTTTATTGTTCATTACGGCATCTATCGGTAGAGTTTTTTCCTATTTCAATTTTGGAAAATTATTTGTCCTATTTTTCTGTCATAGGATATTTCGGTTGGATTTTGACACGAATCATATAATGTCACAAAATTTTTCTGGCGGGTTTTCTAAACATTTTTTTTATCTTTTTGACATCCCACGAAGGTCTATGCCTAAATACCAGAGTACCGTGTGTGTCGGGTTATTAGATGTTTAACCCATCGTTCCCCCTGTTCCGTCAATGTTGTCCAAGCACTGAAACATGCAGTTGCATTTCACAGCACCTTTTAGACAACGCGGTAGTGCCACCACGGTCGTTATTTTTAAATAACTACTACCTAAATATTAATAACGGCATTAGATTTTTATGAGCTAGTATGACGTCGAAAAGACGTCATTAAAATGACGTCATAATTTTGGCCTGATGACGTCCTATGACCAAAGATGACTTAAAAAGGACGACATTATGACGTCAGCTTGCTGCTTGGGAACTTAATACGTTCACAAATTTTTAAAATTTTATTTTTATTATTTGCTTATATAGGACATCACATTTTCGGTAAAAACTACAAAACCGCTTAAATATCTCCAAAATCACTTAAGCTGCATTTCTAAAATTTGGTTTTTGAAGTTTTCTTGGCAAGTAGAAAAAACAGTAATATCAGTTGTTGCCATATTTACCCGTTTTGCCCTATACATATTATTTTTGTTATTTTTAATAAATGCTTTATTTTAAAAAAATGGCAGATTGCAAATTTTTAAAAGTTGCCACGATATGACACTTCGCATTTTTATTAAAATCTGGCAACAGTGCTATTATCAGTTTTCAATTAGACATGCCTTAAATCCTTTAAATAATCAATTTGGTAACACAGCTCTAGCGGTTTTAAATATATATTTTTTGGTGCTAGCGTACCTTTTGCTCTAGGTGTAGTAGGTCATATCTAAGCAACTAACAAAGACATAATTTTAAAAACTTAAAGAATTACTAGATATAATTTGCTTAATTTTTAAGGCAATAAAAATAAATAGGACATTTCGATAAAAAGAAACAGAAAAAAGGTCGGGTGGGAAATCCGGCAACAGTGCAGATATCACTTTTTAATTACACATGCTCAAAGCATCTTGAATACCAAATTTGGTAAATATGGCTCTAGCTGATTTTAAAATACTTAGGAGTTGCTGTTCTTTTTACTAACGCACTACGTTATTTTAAAAATATTTGTCTCTTATTTTTAATTATTAATAAATAGTTGGTGCCACTAAATTAATTTTTAGTCGCCTTTGTTATAAACAAACCTTGATATAGGTTTTATGCCAATAAATAGTACTTAGATATACAGAGCACCCAAAAAGTTAACAATTATATTAAAAGGGCTGGTAAAACAACTTATAAGCATACAAAAATACATAAAACATTTGTCAGTAAAAAAATCAATGTTTTTTTCAGGTTATAACACTTGAATAAAAAATTTCCACCTTTGAACCACTCCGTACCTCACATGGTGATTTTTCTTAACGCCTTTATTATTTTAGATAAAGCAAACGTTTTAAAAAAGTTAAGTACTCTGGATTTTTTAGAGAAAACTCTCAGTTAAATGTTGGTCTTTGATCAATGAAATAGATATTCAGCACCGCAAAACTGAAATTAAAATTTAAAAATAATAATAAAAATCCAGTCTAAGAAAATGATTTTGACGAGGTCATAATTTAAGTTTTTTGGAGGTTTATGGGCTGTTTCATCGGTCCTTTTATGTCAAGCTTTACCTACTTTTTTGTACCGTAGATCACATAAAATTTTAATTTTCAAATAAATAACCCAATATATTTTATTTGGATTCTTCAGATTACTCTATTTTCGAAAACACCATCTTTAAATATAGTTTTATTTTATTTTGTATTTAGAGTGCCATGATAATCCCAAATTCACTAAACATATAATGCTTACTAAAAAATACAAAGGTAACATTAACATTTTTAATCCTTTTTGATAAATGACTTCAATCTTTAGTATTTTAGTGTGTTTACCCCATCTCAAATGCAGTATTTTAATGCGATTACTACAATATAACATAATAGGACATGCTTTTTAACACTTTTTGTTTTAATTTCAAATAAACATTATTTTTATGTAAGCAATTCAATCAAAACGGTGTAATTTGGAAAAGCTAAATAAGGACCTTTATTAAAATATATAATAAAATATAAATAATATTAAGCAAAGGTGGCAACATGTGTGACTATTAAGTATCAGGTGCATTTTTATATATATTTCTAAATTATTTTTTAAAACATTACCTAAAATTTGTAACATCCTGTTTAAAAAATACAAGTTCAAAACTCGATTTATTATCTATATAAAAATACCCAATCATGTTTTTTTAAAACAATATAAATACTTAAAAGACCTAAAAGTTTAATTCAGTTATTGAAAAGAACATATTATTTACTTTTCAATTTTTTATTTTATTTTTTAACAATTAAAACTTAACACTTTCTTTGTTTTAACTGTCAATTTTAATGTTCTCTTTAAGTTTTATAATTCTAGTGGTGTCCGTTATCTATTCTTGTGGTGTCTGTTACCTATTCTTGTGGTGTCTGTTACCTATTGCTTAAATCCAGTAGCGGCTCTTTAAGGCCTAAGCAATATACTCCTATGGGCCCCCTATCGTAAAAATTTTTGATTACCAAAAAAATGTCTTTACCTCTATAAACCACACACAAAATGCATTTTTGCCCTGCTTAATTTGCTTATAGGTTGATTCGGAACTGCTTAAATTAAAACTTTATTAAAAAAGTAAACAAAAATATTAAGAAAAGTGCGTATCATTTTTTCAGAAATTATGTTTTTTCTTTCTGATTATCAATAATTGCCCCTTAGTTAGGCGCCATTAGTATAATAAAAGAACGAACATAGTGAAAGTTCGGGGCCTGTCCAGTTGAACCGCATAGGAATGCATACGTGCGGCAGCACGAGTTTCTCTGTCGGGAACCGTGAATAAAGGAATTATACTGGACAATTTCTTAAAGCAGAAGTCATGAAAGAATCTATAAAAATCGATAAATCCCCCACAGCCCGACAATGGGTAAGAGAGGGAAGCCTTTGTGTAAGTGAAGGATTATAATAAAGGCGAACAGCTCTTCTTTGAATGGAATCAAAAATGTTCTTATCTCTAACTATATCTATAATCTTAAAAATGCCATTTTCAAGAATGGTTATTGGTATTTTTTTATGCAAGTCTGTCACCGTTGCGTTGTCAAGATAAAATAAAGTTAAAAATTAAAATATAACATTAACTAATATCTAAGTTAAACTTATTTAAAACGTTAGAAAAAAGTTAGAAAAAGCTAAAAATTTTTAACCTTAATATTAGTTCATTTTTAATTAAAATGTAACCGGTTGGGGGAGGGGGTTTACCCCTCCTTAAATGCAGTATTTTAACGCGATTACAACAATATAAGATACTATGACATGCACTTTTTTTAATTTCGAATAAACATTTTTTTATGTAAGCAATTCAACCAAATAGGTATAATTTGGAAAAGCTAAATTCCAAATTATACTTAATCATAGGGTGATTAACAAAAACAATGCCGTAGTATTTTACACCTGTGGATTCTGCAACACACTGCATTTAGTTAACATATATATACAGGGCGGCGCATCGAAAACGAAACAGACGCATTTACTGGCAGCTCAGTTTTTTTTTTGAAAAACGCTTAGACCCGTCGATTTTGTTTTCGAGGGGGACACAAGTTTGGCAAAAATCACGTTAGCACGTGCAGCCCCCTGGGCGGGGGTGACACCAACCCTAAAATCTTAAGTGGAAAGGGGGTTCGAGTAATACCTTATTTTAAAGGTCTTTCAATTCCCTTTATAATGATATAAAAATTAATGTACTTTAGTTCAGTAGTTTTGAAGATTTATTGATTTAAAGCTTAAATAAAACTAATACATCATCATTAGTGGAGATCAATAAATTTGACAGCAAAGTAATTTAAAAATGAAGGATGAACTGACCCGTTAGGCAAGTAAATGTTGAAAATGGCCACCAAGATTCTCCATGCAATAATAAAGATTTTGCTCAAAACGTTGCCGCACATTTTGCAATATTTGAGGAGTAATTTGAAGGCACTCATTCACAATTCTTTGTCGCAGGTCTTCTAATGATGTTGGCGGAGTGGCATAGATTTTGCTTTTTAAATGACCCCACAGAAAGAAATCCAAAGGTGATAAATCTGGCGATCTTGGGGGCCATTCAATGGCACCTCTTCTACCAATCCATCGACCTGGAAACGTCTGATCTAAATATTGTCGAACACGTAATGCGTAATGTGGTGGGGCACCATCCTGTTGGAACACCAACCTATTCTCAATGTACCGCCGATCATTCTGATTTTCAATTATGGCTGTTAAGGCAGGATCTATGGCGTCTTGCAGTAATTCCAAATACATTTCACCGGTCAAATTTCCGGGTAAGAAAAAAGGACCAACTAAATGATCGCCAAACATACCAGCCCAAACATTTAATTTTTGTGGCTGCTGTGTATGAACTTCATGATAAATTCTGGGATTAGAATCGGACCAATATCGGCAGTTATGACGATTTACTACGCCATTTAAGAAAAAGGAACATTCGTCGGAAAAGCAAGTGTTGAATAGAAAATGCTCATCGTTTATAATTCGTTCACTCATATCTTCACAAAATTGTAATCGCCGATCAAAATCGTCTTCATTAAGTTCTTGTACCAAGTGAATTTTATACGGATGAAAACTATGGGCCTTTAGAATCCGTTGGACAGTACGTCGACTAACACCACACACAGTGTCCAATTTACGGGTACTTAACGTAGGATCTACATAAACTTGGCCTATAACCCCCACTTCTATTGCTTCGTTCCTTATGGGATTTTCAATGTTGCGTTTTTATTGGCGACTGACCCAGTTTCCCGAAATTTAGCTACAAGTTCTAGAACATATTTTCGATGCACGTTACTGTTCTCATGTCGCTCATTAAATATTTCTGCTGTTCTATTAGCGCACTGATTATTTCCGAAAAATATTTCGATCATTTCAACTCTTTCTGCCGTGGAATATACCATGGTTAATTTATGAAATAAAGCGTTAAAAGTTATTTTAGCAACAAAGTTTGGTCAAATCAATCGCAAACTAAATTCCTATTTAAAATAAGTACGAGATATTTCCTTATCTTTCTTGAAGAAATAACTATTTTTGCCACAAAAAACGCTCCAATAGCTATTTTCAACAACAAAATGGTAAACAAACCATGGGCGTAGTGAAGAAAAGCATTTACTTATTAAGTAAATTATTTTAGTCAAATTTCTTCTGAAAGTAGTACAAACTAATCTGATGTACCTATTAAAGTCTACTTTAAGCTTTAAATCAATAAATCTTCAAAACTACTGAACTAAAGTACATTAATTTTTATATCATTATAAAGGGAATTGAAAGACCTTTAAAATAAGGTATTACTCGAACCCCCTTTTCATTTAAGATTTTAGGGTTGGTGTCACCCCCGCCCAGGGGGCTGCACGTGCTAACGTGATTTTTGCCAAACTTGTGTCCCCCTCGAAAACAAAATCGACGGGTCTGAGCGTTTTTCAAAAAAAAACTGAGCTGCCAGTAAATGCGTCTGTTTCGTTTTCGATGCGCCACCCTGTATAATATATATATACACTAAGAATATAGATCAAGTGTTCAGAAAACAAAATTTTTCAAACATATATATATATATATATATATATATATATATATATATATCTATTTGGGTTTTGAGCTACGGAAAAAAATAAGGTAAGAACCTTTATTGAAATAATAACCTTGGCAAGCTTCATTAATTTCAAAACCTAAATAAAAAAATGGCAGGGGAAAAATAATCTATTGGGCACCCAGTATATTAAACAAAGGTGGCAACATGTGACTATTAAGTGTAAGATGATGCATTTTTATATATATTTTTGAAATATCTCTTTAAAACATTACCTAGAATTTGTAACATCCTGTTGGAAAAAAAACAGGTTTAAAACTTGATTTATTACCTATATAAAAATACCCAATCATATTTTTTTAAACAATATAAATACCATAAAGTAACATACCTACGGATTAGAGAAACCATGGCATGCTAAAATTTTCGTACCGCTTTTGCGGTAGGCTCAGCGCTACCTGGCGGCAGGCTTTTCATTTTTGCCAGTCTACACTTTAAATGCGTCGGTCGAAGCCTCGCCTCGTGTAACATCAGCGGTGGGGAGACACGTAAGCTTACTGAAATGACTAACTGGCGGTATTTCAACGAGAAACGAATAAAATTATATTGGGAGTTTTCGCATGACCTGTCCTTAAATCGGCTATTCCATGATAACTCTTATAATTTCCTTACTCTATGTAAAAACTTAAAAGATTTAAAAGTATATCTACCTATTGCCTAATGGCTTGGCTTTTTATATAGAAGTTTAATTCAGTTATTGAAAAGAACATATTATTACTTTTAAATTTTAAATTTTATTTTTTAACCATTAAGAAGTTAGCACTTTTTTTTATTCTGCCAATTTTAATGCTTCCTTTAAGTTTTATAATTCTAGTTCATGTGGTGTCTGTTACCTATTGCTTAAATTCAGTAACGACTTAAGACTCTTTGAGGCCTAAGCAATGTACTCCTATGAGGCCCCCTATCGTAAAAATTTTTGATTACCAAAAAAAGGTCCTTATCTCTATAAACCACACACAAAATGCATTTTTACCCTGCTTAATTTGCTTATAGGTTGATTCAGAACTGCTTAAATTAAAACTTTATTAAAAGAAGTAAACAAAAATATTATGAAAAGTGCATATCATTTTTCTAGAAATTATGTTTTTTCTTTGTGTTTATCAATAATTGCCCTCTTAGTTGGGCGCCATTAGTATACACACACACACACCCTAAAATGACAATTTTTTAAAATTATTCTACTGGCTTAAGATTTTTTTCTGGCTTTAACAAAATATATATATTTATAAATTTAATAACTGGTTTTTCATTATGGCTAAAAATTTTAAAAAAGCAGATTTTATTGTTTTTTTGTAGAACTACTTATTTTGACATTTGTAGCTATTAACAGTGACCACATTTTACCAGAGAGAGTTATTTAATAGCAGGATAATTTGGCGAAACATCGTTTTCCTAAGAATTATGTTTGTTTTTTTATCTATGGACAATCGACGAAGGCTAAAAGCCCAAAATACCAATGTACAGTGGGTATCTTAGGCGAAGTTAGAGGGAGTTCGTTGAAAAGGGACTTAAATACCTAAAGATCTGGGGGAAAGGAAAGATTCCGCGGGCAGCACATTTTAGAAACTATTTGGATAAAAGAACGAACAAAGTGAAAGTTCGGGGCCTGTCCAGTTGAACCGTATAGGAATGCATACGTGCGGCAGCACGAGTTTCTCTGTTGGGAACCGTGAGTGAAGGAATTATACTGGACAATTCCTTAGCCTTTGTGTAAGTGAAGGATCATAATAGAGGCGAATAGCTCTTCTTTGAATGGAATCAAAAATGTTCTCATCTCTAACTATATCTATAATCTTAAAAATGCCATTTTCGAGAATGATTATTGGTATTTTTTTTTATGCAAGTCTGTCACCGTTGTCAAGATAAAATAAAGTTAAAAATTAAAATATAACATTAACTAATATCTAAGTTAAAATTATTTAAAACGTTAGAAAAAGTTGGAAAAAGCTAAAAAATTTTAACCTTAATATTAATTTAAATTTAATTAAAATGCAACCGGTTGTGGGGAGGGGGTTTTATATTTTGTTCCAGGTGACTGGCCAGTTCATTGGGGTCAATAAGGCTGAACAAGGTCAGCTCACTATACTCCGGAACCGGGACCAAAGCTGTCATATTCCTTTTATATTGACTTTTAAAGACTTTAAAATAAATAGAGCATATCTTCAGTTTTAATTTTTATTATTTTTTTATGCACTTTGCTGCAGTTCTTTTTTGCCCGCTGCTAAATAGTTATTTTTGTACCAAGGGCGTAAAATAGCACTTTACGCCCGCGGCTGAAAGTTGTTGCCCAAGCTTTGTGAGGGCAAAAGTGCTTTACACCAGAGGTGCAAACAGTATTTTTGTATGACTGAAATTAATATACAAGCATTGTCTGAAGGTAGGAGAAAATTTCGCAGCTTTTAATGTTTTAAACTGTAATCAGTAGGTAAACTTTTAACATATGTTTAATTAAATAAATTGTTGTTTTACCCCTAGGCCGTAAAAGTGCTAATAAATGCGGGCGTTTTTGATACTTTTTGCCCTAGGGCGTTAAAGTGCAATTTTACGCTCTCAAGTGGGGACGTAAAATTGTATTTTACGCCCGGTCGTACAAGAACTAATTTTATATATTAAGTTTTTTTAATTGGTCCCGTGCGTATTCCCAAATTTTAGCGTAAGTTATCACAATATTTATTTCAACAACTGCAAATAAAATAGTATTTGTATATATATTACTATGTTAATATATTTGGTGTAAAATACACCATTAACTTTTCAAAATTAAATACTCCTCTTAAAACAAGGTAAAAGACAGCGGTTATTGATGATAGCCAAGGTAATGATGGTGACTAAAACCAATAAGAATAAAAGTTAAGATAAGCTTGACAAAGGCAAATGGTTTTCAAGACAAAAAGATGAAAAAACCGGATTTAAAGTTCGTTTTTTGGGGGACGGTGTTTAAAAACATCTTTTATGTTTCCTTAGCTTTTAACTGCAAATAATTAATAAAATAAACCTATTTTAAAAATAATTAACAACGTTCTTTTAAAAGGTCATATTATAAAAAAATTTTAGAAATATTAACTAGTAAAAAATAATATTTAAATCTGGAAGATAAATTATCATTAACTGACGTCAAAAAAATAGGGTTATCATTGGCCTGTATGTTTTTTGTGTTTTTTCTTTCTTAAAAAAGTAAACTTCCGCAGTGCCATAAAAACTCAAGTCAGGATCGCAAGGGAGAAAGGTACTAGACTTATTGCATTCTCTCTGCAGTACGTTGTTCGTACGGCTAAATGTTAATAACTAAAAAAGCAAAAGTTGTTTTACTTTACTTTTATTCCATAATATTATTATGTTATTACCCAAACTTTTAAGTGTTTATTTTGAGAAATACAAAGCTTTAATTCAAAAGTAATATTTTTGTTTTAAAGTTGAATTTATAAAAAATATTAAAAGCTACTAAAAGAGTTATAATTTTACTTTAAGGGTCTTGTCCATTTTAGCTAACAAATTAAAAAATCTACTTAGAACAACCTTTTAAAAGTTAGAAGATAGGGCAGAGATAGGCAGAAGGAGAGAGAGTAAGCCATGGTAGATCCCGAGCCATGCTGTGGTACTCAGTCATCCATTATATCATGGATCATGAGACTGGTAAATAAGATCAGGATAGAAGTCAGAAAAAAAATCATAAAGGCATATTTGCCAGATATTACAAATGACCTTTTAAATTACAACCGGAAGGCAGTAAGCATTATGGTGGGTCAACTAACAGGTCATTGCAAACTGTAAAAGCACCCATAAGTAATAGGTCTGGCAAAAGAAAAACTTTGCAGGTTCTGCCAGAAAGAGGAAAAAATTTCTGAACCCTTATGGGTCTACTGTATAGCTCTCGTATACGATTTACAAGGACAAACTTAAAAAGTCAATATTTAAATAAGAGCTAGTTTTTTGTTTTAAATGTGAATTCTGATTGAAAAGGTCGGTTTGGATAGCGTGCTCTAAATATATGGATGAAGGATAAATCTGTTCAGGTTGCAATGGTAAAGGAAGTTGAATCCACCTCCAAGTTAATCTATCTAATCTACCCTAAAATTAAACAGTTTGTAAACTACGTCAAAAAATTATTTCAAGAACCAAAATTCAATTTTGTAGGTGTTTCCAAATAGTATTATTTTAATAGGCAAAATTATGTGTCCTATAAAAAGTATTTCTTAGGGTTCTTGCTAGTAGAAGCAGTTTAATCTTAGTCCCAGGGTATAGGCTTTTAAATGGTCTATAATATAGAAAACAAGAGTTAAGTATTTTATCTAGCGTAAAAACCAACGACCATTTTTTAAATAATGAATCAGCTATTAGCAATAGTAATCATACTTCTTGCAAAAAATAGAAAATAAAAATTAAAAAAAAATAAGATAAGAACAAATTTGAAATCGCTACTCTTGACGTTTCTTTCTAAACAACGTGGGTAAAATTTTCAAAGAAAAATAGTCCTTGTTTAATATAAATGATAGTTTGCTTTATAAACATGGTGTCAAAAGTCAACCATAAGGTAGATATGGTGGTACAAAAATAACGAAAAAATAACATTTTTATTTTTATCTGAAAAAGAAAATGTGCCTGAATAATCAAATTGTACGAAAATATTGATATTATTAAAATACACTTTTTAAATATTTTTACACTTTTTAGAATCAATAAAAGTGATGAAAATAGACTATCTGTATCGTTCTTCCTAACCAAATTAAAAAAAAAAAGATTTACGCAATCACCTCCAAAAGTATAAATTTGAATAGCTTGACATATTTAGAAACTTCTGTATTTTGTTCGATAAACTTACCGATTTAAAACAAAAAACAAAACACGTAAATCATAACGTGTTGGGACGGGGAAATTTATTTTATAAAAAAAAACAATTTTTGCTGTCACCTCTAAAAGGCATTTGTTATATTTTTTTATTTGGCATTACTTGGTGATTTAAATATATTCTCTCTTCTTGTTTTTAAGATTAAAAATAAGGACATTTTTCAGTTATTTCGCGATATTTTCCTAAAAGTTGACTTTTGACCCCATAATTTATAAAGCAAACTACACTTTATTTTCAAAAAGTAATCATCTCCTAAATTTTTTTCATTTGTTTAGAAACACCTTCTATATAGCGGTTTTGGTAAAATCTGGGAACTTTTTAAAATCTTACTTGTAACTTTTAAGGTTGCTGTTATTTTTTGTTCTGTATATGTGTAATCTACATTTCACACGGTTTGTTCTAACTAAAATTTTAAGGGGGATTTCCGAGACTCATTATGTAAAAAAACAATATTAAATTAAAAGCAGTGAGGGAGATGACATCAAACAAATAAAATTTTATAAAGTATTTGAGAAAGTATGCATAGCCTACCTACACTTTTTTATTAAAATTTTTGTTTCAAAGTATGAGGTTTCATTAAAATTATAGATATGTAAGCGACGCTTAAAAAAATACCAAACTTTTTATAAAAGTAATTTTCTCTATAAAAAATATTATATTTTTATATTTTTTGGGTAACAACACTAAAAAATATTATTTTTCCATATTTCAATATATTGAAATATTATTATTTTTTAAAATTAATTAACCACGAACATAACCTCTTTCACAACATAGTAAAAATAGAAATGTGAACATGAAGAAAACAGATGCAGGCAGAAATAAAAAAGAGCAATCCCAAATGATGTTTTTATTTGTTGAAATTTAAATATTATAATGCATTAAAAAAATTCAAAATAAAAATATTATTAAGATGCCATTAATGTTAAAATTGTGCTAGGGCAAAATACTTACGTGGTACCGATTTTGACCATCCCGGCGGGTTCTTTGAAAAACCTTAAAATTCCCCGAATTTGGGGACCGATTTTAAAGTTTGATAGGACAGGTATTTTCATTCAAGCCAACGTTTTTTGAATTAAATTTATTTGGATTACTAGAATGATCGGAGGTCTGATAACGAACCTGATTTAATGAGCTATAGATCGATTAAGACTCGTTTTTTTCCATCCAGGCTTAACTACAAACTATTGTTTTTTAAAATAATTCCCATAAAATACTTAAAATTTTTGTCATAAAATCCTGTAATTGAACACATTTTTATATTGTTTTCTTAAAATAAAATATTTATTTATTTATATTTTTTAGTCGTCAATTGTGCATGTAAAATAATCTTACATAACATTATTTTAACGCTTGTTACATTATTTCTGTTACAGCTACAAATAAAAAAATACATTATAAAAGGTGAAGTTTAAAGTTATAAAAATAAAGTAATACCTATTACTTAACAATTCATAATTTAATGTTGGGACTAAATGTTAGGAAAAAATATGAATAGTGCATTTCTCGACATACTAAAAAATATGGTAATATTACACAATATTTTAAAAGAAAACGTATGTATTTATTTTTTATTCCCCATTTTTACCTGTTTCCATAATCTGTATTTACAAGGAAATTCGTTAAAAATAAATTGGTTGGGTCAATTTTTCACGGAAAAAAATTTGAAAGAATCTTTATTGAAAAAAGATATTTATTTAAATTTAACTTAAGTACGGTTTTATTTTTAACCTATTTGACACCCAGGATATAACTTCTACCTTTATATCTAAATAAAGAATATTTTTTTAACAATAATCAACATTAAACACTCTAGTTAGTATTAGTTTTTAAAATTATATTTCTTCGTTTATTCACCAACGTTACATAACGGCTAACTTTTTAAAAATATACTGATGAAATTTACAATTTACAAGAGGAAAAATAGATTAAAAAAATGTTTTTCGACAAAACCTGAATCTTGCCAAATATTTTTGCTTATAAAAACAAGCTTCCAAATTAAAATACAACACAATTTGCCAGCTGTAAACAAATGTGATTAGGGCGTTTTCGCAAAATAATACTGCTCAATAAAATTTGGTATTATTATTTTTATCAACAAACTTTTTCTAAATAAATTTTTAAATGACATTTTGCATAAAAATAAAAAATAAAAGTAGTTTACTCTTGGAAAAAAAACAGTTTTTTTTTAGTTTTTGCCAACTTTATATACAAAATTAACAGGTTTTTATCGTAAATATTTTTTTAACAATCAAACATTTTCGTAACGAATATTTTCCATTTGTCCTCTTTTAAACCCCATCCGTAGACAATCTGTAGAAGGAAAAAAAAGCATTAAGAATATACGTGCATTTCTTTAATGTTCCCCCTTTTATTTTTTAAACGAATTAATTTTAAATAGTTAAATTTGGGGATATAAAAGTGATGCATAAATATTATATTTTTAAGTCGAATTTATAAATAAAGATTTTAAAATGGCGGCTGGGATCATCTTCGAAAAAAAATTTAGAGGGAGGTCTTGTGGCACATCATTTTAAAACTCCTGACGAGTTCTTTATAACCCTAGAATATAAAGTCAATAACTTCATCTAATACAAAATGACGGTACTTTATAAATTACCTAAATATCTGATTTGGATGGCCATATTTCCAAATCTGAATAATTTAGATGTAATCAATGTGGTATTTTCTTAAAGCTCTATTAAATATCTCTTTATTGCTACCGCGATTTTGTATTGGTTAAAGGTATTGACTTTATATTCTAGGATTAAAAGTACTGGTCAAGAGCTTTAAAATGGTATGCCGCAAAAACTTTTTTCTAAGATGGCGCCCAGCCGCCACAAAATATTAAAAAGTAAATCAAAAATGTTCAATAAATGGTAGCAACTCTAGCAATATATTAAAAAATCTTTAAAATAAAGCAATTATTTATTAATTTTTATTAACAGGCATTGTCCAATTACCTTTTAAAGTGTAAATATATAGGCATTTTTCTATAATTACGAAAAATCATTATAGGTATGTACATAATCAAAGAATTAACATTATTTTATTTATATTTTCTAAATATTTATATTACCTTTACCACAAACACTTAATAAAATAGTAATAACATTAGAACTAGCAAATTTTCCAAATAAAATGTTTTTAAAATTTCCCCATGTTTTCTGGGTGGTGTGAAATTGGGTAAATTTTATTTTCTCAAAAACTAAGCAAAATAGTAAAAATATTTAAAGCCATTCTTGGCCCTTGGGCTAAGCAAAATAATGAATATATTGTCCCTACAAAATATTAAAAAGTAAATTAAAAATGTTCAATACATGGTAACAACTCCGTCAATATATTTAAAAATCTTTAAAATAAAACAATTATTCATTAATTTTTATTAACAGGCATTGTCCAGTTACCTATTTAAGTGTAAAGATAGAGGCAATTTTTTATTATTACAAAAAATCATTATAGGTATTTACATAATCAAAAGGGTGACATTATTTTATTAATATTTTATAAATTATTGTGATATTACCTTTACAACAAACACTTAATAATATAGTATTAACATTAGAACTAGCGAATATACCCAAATAAAATGTTGTTTAAATTTTTCCCATGGTTTTTGGGTGGGCAAGGTATGTGAAATTGAGTAAATTTTATTTTTTTTTCGAAAACTAAGCAAAATAGTAAAAATGTTTTTAAAGCCATTCTTGGCCCTTGAACTAAGCAAAATAATAAATTTATTGTCCCCACAAAATATTAAAAAGTAAATTAAAAATGTTTAATACATGGTAACAACTTTATCACTTTATTTAAAAAATCTTTAAAATAAAGCAATTATTAATTAATTTTTATTTACAGGCATTGTCCAATTACCTATTAAAGTGTAAAAACAGAGGCAATTTTTTATTATTACAAAAATCATTGTAGGTATTTACATAATCAAAAGATTGACATTATTATATTAATATTTTATAAATATTGACTTTACCTTTACAACAAACACTTAATAAAATAGTATTAACATTAGAACTAGCGAATATTCCCAAATAATTTTTTTTAATTTTCCCCATGTTTTTGTGTGGGCCAGGTATGTGATATTGGGTAAATTTTAGTTTATTTCTCAAAAACTAAGCAAAATAGTAAAAATGTTTAAAGCCATTCTCGGCCCTTGGACTAAGCAAAATAATAAATATATTGTCACTACAAAATATTAAAAAGTAAATTAAAAATGTTTAATAAATGGTAACAACTTCATCAATATATTTAAAAATCTGTAAAATGAAATAATGATTTTCTATTAATTTTTATTAACAGGCATTGTCCAATTAGCTATTAATAAAGTGTAAAGATAGAGGTAATTTTTTATTATTACAAGAAATCACTATAGGTTTGTACATAATCAAAATTTTATTCAATTATTACTAAACATTCAAACAAACTTTTTATAGGTATTATTGGCTAAAACAAATTTAAATTTTTAAATCGATGGGTAAAAAGCTACAAAACGATTTAAACGAAAATATAAATTTATTGGTCTTCGTGCTGCCACCTGTAGAGAATTACACCAAACGAAAGGCTAGCTAATAAATAAAAGAAAGTCGTGAATTGTTTTAGCTGATCTTTATTTACGCTGTTGTCGCGTGGTTGGTATATTAGTTTTGTCAAGGAAAATTTTAATCGTTAACTAATGGAATCATCTTAACCCGGTTTTCTAAATGTTGTTTAAACTGGAGTTTGAACTTGAGTTAAAACCATAAATTAAAACAGGAGTTTAAACCTAAGAGATGCGATATAGCTGTTGTATATGTTGCGGTTAAATTTTATTTGGCTAACTTTACGATGTTATAAAGTTACCCATATTTATTGCTATTTTTTGACAAATAAGCGCTGCGTCATGCGTATAAGGGCTGTTGCGGCATTGCTTTTAAAATAAATTATGTCTGGCTCAAGCTGTACATTAAATTTCTTGATAAACAAAATAGGCGGTTCTACTAACAGTCTAGTATGTCTTTCCAACGTTGCAATAATTTGGGGAAGTAAGCTTCTAACAGAGGCTTTTGAAAGCCTAAAGCGTTGAATAAATTGTTTCTCTGCCCACTGATCAACATTTTTTACGCTGAGCAAAAGTATTCTATCCCGTCTGGGATTTTCAATAACGATAATAATATCTAGCTCGTCTTCATCATCAGAGAGTATAAAAATGTAAATCAAAGACGTGTCCATCTTCTAATTAATTAATTTGTAGTATTTTTATTAAAACTTGCTTTTTAAATTTAAAAAATAAAAATAAGGTTAGGTGTTATAATAATATACAATAAATGACAAGATGTCAGATGACTGTAAACTCAGCTTGCAGTTTAAACCATACCCAATTCATCGTTTATAGTTTAAACTCCACCTGATGTTTAACTAGACCTGTTAAAGACGTATTTTAACTAAAACTTAAGTTTAACTGTAGGGTGAAGTTTAAACCATACTTATAAAACCGGGCCTTATAAAACATAATAAACATATTTTATTTTTATACATTAATATTTTTCAACAAATATTATTTTTTTGTTTTAATTACCGAAAAACCATTTAAGCTTTCTTAGCAAGATCTTTGCTCTTAGTATAGGCCTAAAGCTACTAACTCCTTTTGATCCATTAGATCAATGCAAGTGTTTATAACAGATCTTAAAGACTCCGTACGGAGTACATTTTTATAAACGCTCCTTTTTCTTTCACGATTTTCTTTGTTTTTATACTAGGTTTTTTTTTAATGAATCAAGGGTACATTAATAGGTAAAAAGAGCATTTTTTTACCAATAATTTGATACCACACAATTAATATTTTATTTAACAGTATATCACAAAAATACTGATTAACTGTTTTTTTTTCTCTAACAGCAAGAGCTAGCTAGTTTTATACTTTAATTAAAGTATAAAACTATTTTTAGTATTTAGTTATTAATATTTAGTTGTTTAGCGGAATGTTATTACCCGTCTTTATTTTTATTTTTATTTTATTCATTATTTTTAAATTTTTAGTAAGTTTTATTTATCTTTTTGAAGTTGGTTTAATTTTATTTAATAATAATTTTTTATAATTAACTAGCTATGCTTCCCGGCTTCGCTCGGGAGTTGATATGAGACCCAAATAACCGTTGGAATGAAGTTCAAATACTCGACAACAGATGGCGCCACTACACTTAATTTCCAAGTTGAAGGGTTGGAAGAGTCCGTATATCTTTAAAAATACGCCCTTTAGGGTAGAACGGGAACTTTCTTGTTCGAGGGGGATAAAGGACTATTACATTGTATAGTCCCTTTATCGTATCGGGACTCCTTTTCAAGTTTTATCGGCACGCACATTTTATCAACTTAGTTTTATTATATATTGAATTATACGGTATTTCGTTCACTACAAAATAAATTTAATTAATTTTATAGCGTCAACAACACGTGGTTATTATGCTGTTAAAATGTAGCTTATATGACACGTTCGTAGATTTACCATAGCAGCGCCATCTATTGATTACTTACTCAACCCAGTCGAACAGACAAATAATTAGCAATAAATTAAAATTGCGACTATAACTTGAGTTTTAAACTATCCTATCTCTCAAGTTGGATCGAAGTGCACATGGTGTGAGAATTTTATTATAATCGGTTTAAGTGGTTTAGGAGTCCATTGAGGACAAACATTGTGACACGAGATTTATATATATTAAGATTTTACAAAAAGAAAGTTATTCATTATAAAAACTTCTACATGGTCCAAAACCTAAAATTTAACCAAAAGAAATCAAATTTTATCAGCTTTCTGCGAGGCTTAACAAAAAATTTTAATTTTTGCTCAAGAGTTAAATATGCATATTTCTGATAATATCAAAAAATGTAAAAAAGGTGTTTGGAATGAATGTGCAGTGTTTTACGTATTTAGTTGGTTTTTTATTACTTTCGCCGGAACCATCACATGTTATTACCCGACTTTAGGTATTTATTATTTTTTAATTATTTTTAAATTTTAAATGCGTCTTATTTATCTTTTTGAAGTCGGTTTAATTTTTTTAATATTTATTTTACTCTTTTTAGTTTTTATAATTATTATTTATTCGGTATTTATTCACTAAAACAAACAGTACTGGTACCTTTTTCTCTCACGTAAACTCTTTGGACAAAACGGCAATTCTTTTTTAGGGGATCCCTAACGTTAAGTAGTAGAATACCTTCTATATAAATATTATTTACCCAGCGCTAAGACTTCCCTTAAACAGTTGGTGGAAATGGGCATAAGTTGGGTATAAATAAGTAGAATTCCTGATCCAAAAATATAAAATACAAGCGAAAAATTACGAAAAAAAAACTATTTTAAATAAATAAATATATTTGACTTAGATTTACTACCTTGATTTTTTAAACATAGGTAGATTAAAAACCAGTTACAAAGATGCCATAAGCGTCATACAAATAAAGACGGCAATCAACTATCGCTGTCTAAACGCGTCGTTTACATCCTGTGCGAGCAACAAAAAGGAAAATAATTGAAAGTGAGACAGAAGTGATGACGCCGTGGCATCTTCTCTATTGGCGAGAACTTTAACATATATCTACTAGAGTCAGCTTTGCCTAAACAATAAGTCTAGTACCTTTGTCTTTCGCGATCCTGAATGAGTTTTTTAGGGGTCACCGCGGAAGTGCTCTCTTTCGAATAAAAAAAAAAGAATTTTTAAAATCGGTCCAAAATTGACAACAACAAACAACATGTTAATAAACATGATATAAATAGTTATAAAGATAAAATATTTAAAACCAGGATATAAATACTAATTAAAACAAAATGTATTTTCATAATTAAATTAGTTTATACAACAAAAAAAAAAATTTTTTACTTTTAGTGACATCGATGGGTAAAGCCAAAACAAATACAAAAGACATAACTAGCCACTCTCTACAACTCGATCCCAAGATAAATATTTCTCGTCCAAAAAGGCATAACAAGCAATTGAAGAGTGATAAAACATAAATAAATGCCGAAAAAGTACAAGAAAGCGGTCCCTTTGTGAAACTCGAAGAGTTTGACAAATATCCATAAGCGTATTTGTCAATACTCTTGAGAACATAAGCCTATAAAACTTTCTTTTATGCTTGACAAGTTTTTTAAACGTCAAATATTTTTTGTGTTTTGTTGGTTTTTTAAAAACCGTTTTTATGATTTTTTTATTTTTGGAGTTATCTGATTTTTTTCTTACCAATTAAAATTACTGTTAAAGCGTTTTAGTACAATTTAATCAAATATTACGTTTATCTACTTGCACTGCACTACATAGAGTGTTAAAAAAGGTAAAGGTTTTTACTCTTTCATTACTTGAAATTTAAGAAAGCTGTATTTTTTTCGGCACCTTGTCGTTCACTGTAAAATTACGTTGTTTTTGTCGTGTGGTGATCAACTATAAATAGTAAATAGGTGGAAGTTTATCAAAGTGTCATCATCAATAAACATTTTTCCGGTTTTTCCATAAAAATAAAGTTGTAAAAACCCAGATATTTTTACAAACCATGTATTTTTTTATATTTTGAACATTTTTTGTTGGATTTATTTCAATTTGCCAAAAAAGTATTTTAAATTACCAAACAAGAATTAGTCCAATAATATAATTATCAAAAAGTGTGGAAAGAAAATAGTGCTTAAAAAATAAAATTAAGCCTTTAATCCCTATTTAACTAAAACAAAAACTGTATAGTGTCTGACCTAATAAAAATAAAAAAACATTTGTCCCACTTTTAATAAATATACAGGGTGTCCAGTAACTTGACCGACAAAATAAAGAAATGTTTCTACAAAGAAAAATAAGAAAAAAACTTATAGGAACACATTATGTCCTGAATGTCTTAAAAATGTGTTAAAAACTAAAAAAAAAAGTTTTTTATAATATCTTTTAAACCCATTTAGGTCCATATTAAAAAATAAAAGGGTTTTCCTATGTATAAGAAGACGATTTTTGATATACAAGAAAAATATAAATTCTCGTCAATATCGTCCTTGAGGGGTTAATGGTAAGAATTTTTTAATAAACAAAATTTACGTAACAGCTTTTTTCTTCTTAGTTAATAATAATTTCTAAAAATATTCTTCATTTTGAAACAAATATAATTTTATATTTTTTTATTCGATGTGTCAGTTTTCGCGTAAAATAATACCAGTTATTTTTGGAATGGTCATCTATCGAACTCTACAATAATTATAATCATCTTTTTTATTTATTTATTTATATTTTTACATTAAATACAGCGTGTTTCAAAAACATGCGCAATCGTCCGGGAGAAGTTCCTTATGCAAAAATAAGAAAAAAGTTCTATTAAACATGGGTCCGAAAACGCCTCTTTTTCGAGATACAGGGTGTTAAAGTTTAATTGATTTTACATTTTTCTAAATTTTAAAACCGCGTAACCGATTTGAATAAAATTAGATAGGCAAATTTGCATTATAATAGAGCATAATGACAGTAAAAAGCTGTTAACAGCTGTGTCAGTAGCGTACCTATTTTTTTCCTTAAAAGGTTATGCCTCTGTACACACGCCACTGCTGTTAAAAACTTTTAACTCTCGTTATGCTCTATTATAATGCAAATTTGCCTTTCAAATTTCATTTAAATCGGTTAGTGGTTTTCTAATTACAAAATAAAAATCAAATAAACTTTAACACTCTATATCTCGAAAAAGAGGCGTTTTCGGACCCATATTTATAAGAACTTTTTTCTTATTTTGCATAAGAAACTTCTTCCCGGACAATGGCGTGTGTTTTCAAAACACCCTGTATGTATTTTTAAGAAAAATTAATCAATACATCAGTGTTGCAACTTTTGTCTTATACAGGGGGCCCAATTGTCTGGAAAAGTTCAATATTTCTGTTGTTTATCGAGATATAAAAAATGTTTTTTACAAAAGTTGTAGGGTTTTTAAAGGTGCATGTCTCTTAAATATTTTGATGTATACAGAAATGCTTTCTTTCTACAAATTACAATAGCTTTTATTACATTAAAAGAAAAATATTTACAAATATACTGGGTGTTCCATTAAAAATAACAAAGTTACCTTCTATCAGGAAAATACTTGTCATGAAATCTAACATTTTTGGTATAGGAATTGCTTAAGAATCTTACCTTATTTTTATATCTAAAATCTAAGAATAGCCTAATATACAGGATGTTCCATTTAAAAAATTGAGATTTAGCATTTTAAATATTGAGATATTGGCTATGCTATAAGAAATACCCTGTAAAAGATCTAGTAAATTTTCTTACTGGAATTTATTTTGTGGTCCTTGGTGTGTAAAAATAATTAGATAAGTATTATTAATAACCAGTTTATTTTGGTTTTTACCTAATTTTTGGGTAACATGTTTTTTACGAAAGTTTTAGTAAATTATAAATTGTGCGGCAACATCGCCACAAGTTCCAAAATAAAATAACGTACTATATGCAAAATTTTATGCTGAATCCGATTCTGTAAACAAAAATGGGGATTACAATTTAATAAAACTAACTTGTTTGCCATAACTTTTTCTGGGACACTCTGTATACATCAAATTTTTTAGGATATGCACGTTTAAAAACCCAACAACTTTTTAATAAACACTTTTGTGATATCTCGTTGAACAACAGAAATGTTGGACTCTCAGACAATTGGGTCACCCTGGATAAGTATCGGTAAAGCAAACTAAGTGACAAGTCGTACATATTCGTAACATTTCTATCCTATACTAAATACTAAATAATTTGATAGTAAGAAAATATTTGTTTTTATTTAAGCAAAAACTGGACATAAAATAAAACATAAGATTAAATTTGTTCTAAGCTAAACGGTAATTCAAAAAAATATTTTAATTTTAATAAAATGCAGTAGCGTACTATATTTTCTTTAATAAAACTTACCTTAAACCCCTCATGGACGACACTGGTGGAATTTTTTTTGTAAGTCAAAAAATATTTTTAATTTGCATAGAAGCGTTCCAATGTCTTTAAAAATATTTAAATTCGTATAAAAATTATTACAAAAAAACAACAATAATGTTTTTAAAAATTTAACACCTCGTTTAGGACCTTATTTAAATTTGTTTTCTTATTTTTGTATTGTGAAATCGCTTCTTAAAGTTTGTCGGTTGAGTTACTGAATATCCTATATACAGGAAATCCTGTCGCGTAATTTGCGGACATCCCTAATATAAAAACAATAATGTCTTGAATCTAATAATAGACCTAATTTGAAATCACGAGCCTACTTCTTTGGCCCTCTATATTTGGAAATGCCAAATAATTCAAACAATAATGTCCACTTAAAACAGCAAATATTGTAAAATAAATGTCATTTATGATTTAAGCTGTTTATTACAATATAAAATAGCGATTATAGACGAAATGTCACTTGTCATATGAACTTAAAGCTATAATATGCAGATATTTTAATGCAACTAAAATGTTACATATTAAACACATCAATAATAGTAATATGGAGTTGAATGAGATGAAATCATAAATGTCCGTTATTATTTAGCTTCTGTCCTTTTGTTAGTTAGAAATTTATTTGCCGTGTCAAAATTTTTATTAGGTCGTAGGTATAAGGTGACGATTAAATTTTTAAAAATAAATATACCTATGTCAGAGTAAGGATATGGTAAAAATATTAATACCATGTTTAAAGCATAATAATAAAAACGGAAAAAATGTATACCGGGTGATGCATCGCCGAGCGGGACATAGGAAATCCCAAGTAATTTTTAATGAGGTCAATTATTGGCTCCCCTAATTATTTTAGAGAAAAATTCTATTGAAGTTTATTGAAGAGCATGCAAATTTACGTCAATGGTAAAAACTTTAGATTTTTCGGTTAACCCGTTTGCTAGTTAGATGCTAATATATTTTTAAAAATTGTTAGATTATTGTCGCTTCATATTTATGAACAACAATAAAAATACCAGTTAGCGTGACATACCGTTGTCATTTTAAAATTTAGTGCTTTATTATTATCAAAAATCGTAGACCGAAAATATTAACCATGAGTTATACTACTGAAGAAAAAGTATTGATGAATAAATGGTACTATCAAGGAAATAGTTACCAAAAGGTTTCAGACATGTTCGATGCTCAGTATCGGAATAGACCGATACCCGGAAAATCAACAGTCGATAGGACTATCAAAAAATTTGAGACCAAAGGCACAGTGATAAATAACTGCAGATGTGAAGCTAGGGAGTATCAAAGAGAAGAAAATGTAAGAGATGATAGAGACTTGAAAATTTTATTGCACGTGGAAGGAAATGAAAGGAAGGTAAGTATAAGGAAACTTTAGGATATTTTAGGAAAAGATCAATCAACAGTGCTCTGGATTTTGAAAAGGCAAAATACATTTCATACAAATATAAAGACATCAAGAGCCAAGGGATGGGGATGAAATACGACGGCAGGAATTTTGTTTTGACATGATGGAAAGGGCAAACATGGACAGGAAATTTTAAAAAATATTTGTTTTACTGATAAGTGCACATTTACGTTAAACAGTGAACCCAATCATCAAAACTAACGATACTGGAGCAAAGAAAACCAACACAGATTTGTCAAAACGAGGACGCAATATCCACAGAAAGTAAATATTTGGGCGGGGATTTTCGGACAACATATTATTGGACCATTTTTTCTTAATCAAAATTTGAATGCAGAATTTTATTTCGAACTACTCGAAGAACTAATTTTACCCGCTTTAAATGATGTATCCAGGGAAAATCAGGAAATTTGGTACCAAATGGATGGCTGCCCGGCACATAATACCCTGGCTGTTTGGGAATATTTACACAATGCTTTTAATGAAAAATTTTCTTAAATCTTAAGTTTATTTCTAACAGATTAATTATTGTAATAATATTAATAATTTATTGAAGCATGTAAATATTATAAATGTCATAAGTTCTTGAAATTTGTTACGCTAGTTTAGTTAACATAACTTAATTCGTTTGTATAAATACAACTTTAATCTTTTCACTGAAAATGACAACGTTATGTCACGCTAACTGGTATTTTTATTGTTGTTCATAAATATGAGGCGACAATAATGTAAAAATTTTAAAAATATATTAGCATCTAACTAGCAAACGGGTTAACCAAAAAATCTAAAGTTATTACCATGGGTATAGATTTGCATGATCTCAATAAACTTCAATAGAATTGTTGTCTAAAATAATTAGGGGAGCCAATAATTGACCCCATTAAAAATTACATGTCCCGCCCGGCGATGCATAAGAATCCAGAATAACATAAAATAACCTTGGTAAAAAATCGTTAATATATGGGATATAACTGAAATTCGCTAAAATTTTCTTCTTTGATAAGATTTTTAAAACACCCAAAAAGGAGTATTTTCAAATTTTAAGCAGCACCAAATAGCCATTTCATTTATTAAAGACCAACATTAATAAAAGTTTTCTTTGATAAATCTACAGTGTGTTTACGGATGGACTTAACTATCCTTGTAACTTTTTATTTTTGATATTTACAAAGAAAATCCTTATTGAATTTTGCGTTACCTAAAATAGCTAAAGAGTTCATAGGAATCGCAATATGATATGGAGGGTTATTAAAAATTGTTAAAATATTAATAAAGTGCCAATGTATTAAAAAGCATCGTTTTTCTGCTGAGCTTATGTTAGGTTTTTTTGGATGCTAATGAGTTGTAAAGAAAAATTGCTCTTTCTACCAAAAAAATCTTTTTTCGTAAACTTAATCAATTTTTTGCAAATCCCATTTTTTTTGTATTGCCAGTTAATTTCCTTTTCTTTCATTTAATTAGAAAAAATTACTGAAATTCACCAAAAAATACAAATAAAGAATTTTATTGGACTTAACCAAAAAATAATTTATTTGTCTAAATAAGAAAATAAAAATGTTCAAAGTGTTACTGTTGAGGTCAATAACATTTAAAATTTAATTTGGCCTGGCTTCCATGTCTTAGTTTTGAGATATTATAATTTAAAGATCCTATATATTCTTTTATCTTTGACTACTCCTTGCAGGCCGTAAGCCTAAATACTAACGGACCGTGGGTGTAGTAAGCGAGGTAAGAGGGAGTTTGTTAACACGAGACCCAAATACTTGGCGATTTGGAGAGAAAGGGAAGACCTTTGCGGACTGCAGGTTCCCCAATTTAGAAACTATGGGGATAAAAAAACGAAGAAAGTGGAAAGTTTTGGGCCTGTCCAGTTCTACCGCATAGGGATCAATAAGTGATGCGCACCACGAATTTCTCTGTTGGTACCTGCAAGTGAAGTGATTATACTGGACAATTAAAAAAAGTATCTATATAAAAGGTAAACTTTTTTGTAAGTAAGTGATCACCTGTAAGACTAACAGCTCTTTTTTAAATGGAATCAAGAATGCGGTTGTGGGGGACTCCATTCCTAAAATATTGAAATAATATTCTAGAGACGGTCGGATTTTGGATACATACAAAGTAAATAAATTAAAAGAGGAGAAATACTTTTTGGCTCGAAAAATAAGTCCTAGCTTTTTTAAACCTGCCATAACTATGAATTTAACGTGATTTTATACCAGTTTAGGTAATTCTCAAATGTGATGCATACAAGGTTATATGTATGTGTCTTTGTTTTGCAGAGCTTAAAACAAACATCATCGTGTTTTGAATGCATTAAATTAGACCAGGTTTTTGGCGGCTTCCAATATTAAATGAAGGTCTTATAAAATAGATATCTGCATTGCCATGCGTTTGCTTGTTCTCTCTAGAGATTGGTTTGAGAACCCGAAAGTTTAAGTAAAAGGTGCTACCATCAGCAAAATTATAAATGGAATTGGTAGTGAAACAGAGACGGTCGTTGACGTAAAGAAACAAAGTTAGTGCCAGTACTGATCCTTGAGGAATTATTAGGTATATTAGGTATTAACTTGGTAAAAGTTCGAAGGGTGGCTATCCACAAGAATCGATATACGTGGATTCGATGGAAAACTAGAGAGCCACAAACAAATTTAAGCTGGAAGAACGTAGAAGGGAAGTTTACTAAGGAGTTTATCATCCCAAACTTGATGGTCAAAACCGATAATCTCAAAAGACTTGTTTTAGTTGTGAGACACGAAGAAATAAAGATACGCCGTGAATCTCTTGTGGCGAAAATCATACTGCCTGTCATGCAAGATTTTGTATTTTGCCGAATACTTAAAGATGTGTGAATTATGTAGTTACTTCATTATTTTGCAAAGAACTGAGAGGAGAGAAACGGGTCTATAGTTAGATGAAAAAGATTTAAATCTTTTTTGTGGATAGCCTAAACACGTGCAGGTTTCCAGCTGTCTGAAAAAGTTATGTATCTAAGAACCTTAGAACAGAAAAATTTCCAAAACCTGTGGGGCGATTTTTGCCTTAATATTTTTATTAGGGCCCAAAAAGTAAGTATAAAGGGTGTCCCAACTCTATTTCCACACGAAATAACTTCGCCCCTGTACAAGATACAAAAATAAACTTACAATAAAAAATGTTTATTTTGACACACCCTTTTACTGATAGTAGTAGTTAATATACAAGGTGTCTTAAAAACATACATTTTATTGTCGAGTAGATTTTTTAAAATGAAACACCCTGTATATTTTAACAATTTTTGATTCTGTATTAAATTCTACATCAAAAATATATACACACTATACGTCAAATATTGCCGGTTTTTGATATGTCAACAGTATGCTGATATACTCATTAACCATTAAAATTAAATAGGGAAAATATTATTTTGGGTCCAATTATTTTATAATAATTATGTCACTGTCACAGTGCGAAAAATATAACAACATGTATTTAATTACCTTTCATTGTAAGAACTACTAATAGGTTTGTTAGCAATTTAGTAAATTTTAGACACATATTTTCTTAGTTGCACTAAAAAACAGCAATACGTCAATTTTGGCTGGTTATTAGATTAAGTAAGTAAATCTGATCTAAAATAAACTAAGTAGCTGACTAACCTATCAGTGGTTTTTACAATGGACGGCAATTAAATACATGTTATTATATTGTTGGTCACTCTGACAGTGAGAGAATTATTTAAAAGTAATTGGAACCAAAATATTATTTTCATTCTTCATTTTAAATTGTTTATGAATATATCAGCATACTGCTGATATCATAAAAACCATTAATAATTGAGAAATAGTGTATTTAATATTTTTGTTGTAGAATTTGATGCAGAGTCAAAATTAGTAAAATATACAGGGTATTCCATTTAAACAAGCCTACTTGACAATAAAAATATGCTTTTGAGGCACCTTGTATATTAACCAGTTCTGTCAATAAAAAGGGTGTATCCAAATAAACATTTTTTATTTTAAGTTTATTTTTTTATCTTGTACAGGGGCGAAGTTATTTCGTGTATAAATAGAGTTGGGACACTCTGTACTACAATATTCATATACACCTACTTTACATCATATACAAAAATATGTATTTAAGTGCTACTGCACCTGGTTGTAATATATTACATTGAAAAACATAAAGGTAATTTATATACTTTACATACATTTATGGGTCGTGTTTAAAATAAAATATGTTAAACTTCTTTTATATTCCAAAGGGACACCTTAACTATAAGTGTTATATTCTGTTCTGTTAGGAATATATTTCCTATATTTTACCATTGTCTTTTTGTTATGCAACCGGCACTATTAGACCTTACACCGGACACTGGATTAATATACTTCCTGTGAATGGGAAACAACAGTTCTAACTACTTAAAAAGAATACTCAATGAAACATATGACACAAATATTTAAGAAAACTGAATGGTTCGTGACAGATTAATTAAAAAATATTTGTTTATGCGTTGCAAAATTGAAGCTACCCAAACTTTTTAAACTTCTTAGGAAATAAGTCACTTTAAGATATACTGGACCGACCAAAAAAATTTTTTTTTATTCTAACGGTACTGTAAAAATATTGTTCACAACGACGAAAAAAAATATCCTAAAATTTTTAGCCCTTAATATTAACATTAAGAGGTGCATCATTAAAATTGTTGATTTTTCAACCATTGTTAAATTTTTTATACAAAATCTCGGAATTAGTCACTGTTGCACCTTCGGCCAATTTAAATTCTTAAGGGAAATTAAATACTCTATTAAAAGCTCTCTTAGTAAATTTCCGTAAAACAAGCCATTTTTTTGTAATCGTGCCTTAAACATTAATGTATTTTTTAAATTTTGTCACTTAGATTACGGATTTTTAAACCACCGTAAATATCAATATTTATATAAAACAAATAATTATCCTTAAAAAAATGTATGCTCTACGAAGAAGGTATTTTACCATTTTTAACACGCTTTTATTAGCTTGGGTTGTAACTATCTATCTATCTATCTATCTATGTAACGGAATCTTTGAGCCCAATTTTTACCAACTTCCAGCGATTCAATTTCTTTGAAACTTTGCACACGTATCAAGAACCGATGACAATGCAATAATTTAAAAACAGTATCCCGTTATCCTGATTAGGACCGCCAGGATAAATAAATTCCTTTCCAGATCCTCTGTGTCTCTTGACAAAATGGCGAAGGAATTTTTTAGTGAATAAACTGGAGCATTTATTTTTAAAAAACTAATTGATATATCGAACTAAAAAATGAAAAATAAATAATAGTTTAAAAAAACTAAAAAACACGCTTTTATATGCAACCGAACTAAAAATTAGAAAATAATTTTTCATTACAAAGAGTTTGTCACTTCAGAATAAAAGCGTGGGGTGCTTAATATATTAAATGTTATAATTATTCTATTTGCAAATATCTATGAGGAAAAAGTTAGGAAAAAATAGTAAAATGCACCCCACGCTTTTGACTCTGAAGTGACAAACTCTTTGTAATGAAAAATTATTTTCTAATTTTTAGTTCGGTTGCATATAAAAGCGTGTTTTTTAGTTTTTTCAAACTATTATTTATTCGATAAATTCATTCCTTTCGAAGTTATTCAATGTTAAAATTAAAATAAAAAATTATTTTAACATTGAATAACTTTGAAAGAAATGAATTTATAAAAAAATGTTAGATGACCTTTTTGTAGAGCATAAAACTTTCCTTTAAAATATATTGTTGTTTTATATAAAAAAACTTGATATTTATGGTAGTTTAAAAAATCCATAATCTAAGTGACAAAATTAAAGAATTTAATTAATGTTTAAGGCGTGATCAAATTTACTAAGAAAGCTTTTTGTAGAGAATTTAATTCCCTTTATGAGTATAAATTGGCCGAAAGTTAAAGATTAACTAATTTTAAGATTTTTTATAAAAGATGCAACAATCAAATATATGTATATATATATTTTTTATCGTCATAAACAATATTTTTATAGTATCTTTGGAAAAAAAGATTTTTTGGCCCAGTTTAAGATATACCCTTAGAAATAACAAGAAATATTGGTTCCCAAACTTTTTGATTGCACTGATGACTTGTAGGTATGTAAATTGGTTCCCACCATGTTTACGGTACCTGACTGCCTCCGAATAGTCACGAATATCGAATAAGTATTAAAAAGGATTGTGTGAATATTTATAAATTTGTTTATTGAACTTATCAGAACTATTTTTCTGAGCTACTACAACCTTATTGTAAATATTAATTCAGACTGGTCCTAAAAAATAAGTTTCATGTTATTAAAAATAAGGGTTAAAGACCCTTTTTAATTTGTAAGATGGTCCGGCCTGGTTCCCAACTCTTGAATATTCAGTTTTCATAAAATTAGAAAAGTAATTATGTAAATTGATTTAAAGAAACACTTAAAATTAGTGTTTTGTTTTAATGCTTACTAGCATTTATTTTAATATAAATTTATGCAGTGTAACAATAAACACGACATCAAATAAATGAAAAGATCAAGTTACCATAAATTCCGCTACTACTTATTTAGCTCATGAGTTACTAAATCTAAAATTTGACGTTTTAATTTTGTAGTTAAACTTAATAAAAGTTTTTAAAAAGTAATAATAATATTGAATTCGCATAATCTAGAAATTTAAATTATAAAATTCATAGGATCAAAGAAAAAAATGGAGAATGAAACACAAGTATCTTTGTTTTATTATTTTCTTCATAAAAAACGGTATTTATTTAGCACATTACATAAAAAAGTAAGTGTATAATGTAAAAATAACGTTATTTTTACTTAGTTTACAAATATTTGATACTTAATATATATATTGTAAACCGCAATTGCATTAAATGAAAAGTAAAAACACCTTAAAATTTTGTTAAGCAAAAGTATTTTTAGTACATCACATAATAAAACAAGAAGTGCATTATATCAGTTAAAGTTCGGATTTACTAAATATATTTTAATCAAGGAGCATGGACAAGGGGAGAGAAACAGTTGATTTACCCCCACCAATTAAGAAATGGCACACACCTGCGACTGGTGATTGTGTTCAGCGACCAAAAGAGCTCGTCAAAGTTTTATGTTATTCTTGCTTAACGTTGGTAAAAAGGACGTGCTTGGTTATAAGTATGGATTTATTTATAATTTTTTGTTTCAGTACGCACTTTTTACGTAACATTTTTGTGTCTGAATCAATACTATCAGCCAAATATCTTGCGAACTTTCACCGGTTTGATAGTTAACTTAACACAGCAGGATTACTCGTCATGCGCATGGGAGGTTGTTTTTCCGGCTTGCAATTGGCTGTTATAAATGTAAAAACTCTTGACTTTCACATGTTCAATATGGTTGATGTTTTGTGATTGTTGTAGGTGTATATTTGTTTTGTGTTTCATTCGGTTTTATTTTACGTGTGACCTGTGTTATAGATATAAATTATTGAAACAAAATTTGTGGAAATATATGTCTTTTTTAATAAATTATTTTTTAAATTATTTACGTTGTTTTTTTTTTTTTTTTTGAATAAAAACAAATTAACACTTTATCTAGGATTTATTTATGTAACAAAACATTATATACATTAATATTTTATATCATCCGTAAAATATATTTAATGAATATCTTGCTGGAGGTAAAAGCACAATGAACCAATAGAGGATTTCTGTGTGCGTCACTCTCTATTTAAAAAATTTGCTTGAACTGTAAGTCAGACAACTGATCAGTTTAAAAATTACTAATAGTGATAAAAATTATACTAAAGCGAAAAAATAAAAAGGCCTAAAACCTAAACACTTAAAAAACTTAGTAACTGACCCAGTTAAGGTACAAACCAAGATATAGAGTGTGTCTACTTAAGTTCGTACCATAAGGCAAACTTATTATTAATTTTACGAAAAAATTTAACCATTCGATATTAATTGTTTTCAGTGGTAGGTATATGAAATATCTTAAAAAATATAATTTATATTAAGAGGAAAGTACACTTATTTTTGTTAATATTGAAAATTTGTGGAAAAAAGATGTTTAGGATTAGGATTTTTTTCTACAATAACGAGCATTTTTGAGCTTCTTTTACAAAAGTATTTTATTGTGGAAACTTAAATTTTCATTGTTAATTAAAACCTACAATCTTATCTGCTTCCTTATACCTTAAAAAACAAATATGTAGATATCGAATAAAATGGACCAAGCACAGTGGCCTATGGAAACTGAAATCCTACTACGCTTTTCTTAGTATAAGTAGGTAATATTAACTTATAGACTATAATACCTTTCAACTAAATAGGATCAACATAAATTTAAAATTTATTTGGTTGGTAAGTTTAAGCATGCTATTTTCATTTATTTCTTAAAATTATACACTTCTTTTACATTTAGTACCATTTTTTATGCTAAATAAGTAATCTCGCATTAAAAGTTTAGTTTTCAAGAAATAATTTTATTTAGATTTTTATTTTCAGTTCTCATTTCCCTAAAATTTATACCTATACATTTTTCCACATTAACCTATTCCAATCTAAGAAAAAATAGTCTTCTACCAAATAGATTTTAATACACCATTAGCACTAAATTACCAATATTTAGTCATTAAAATATTAATAAATTTCAGTATAAACCACATTTTACACTTTTTATTAATGTTTTATGTATATTTACTCAATAAATCAATGTTTTTGAATATACCGCCGATTTTGACATTGGGAGTGCGTATGCGCATGCCCTGCCATCCCGCAGACCCTTTCTTCAAATTGTGCCACTTTTCGAAACGGCGATTGATCCTCTATCCTTGTCTATTCTCTTTGATTTTAATCAGCAATTGCATTTAATAAAAAGTAAAAAACACCTTAACATTTTGTTAAGCAAAAGTATTTTTTAGTACATCACCTAATAAAACAAGAAGTGCATTATATCAGAATAAAGTTATATTTACTAAGTTCGGATTTATTTGTTACTAAGTATATTGTAATTTGATGCAATTGCATTTAATGAAATGTAAATAACACTTAAAAGTTTGGTTAAACAGAAGAATTTCACATCATCACACATTACATAATAAAAGGAGACCATATTGTTAAAATAAAGTTATTTTTACTTTGTTCGGATTTCTTAGTTTCTAAGTATGTTGTAATCAGAAATTGCATTTAAAGAAAACTCAATCACACCCTAAAATTTTGTTAAGCACCTGGGTACAATAAAGATTTTTTTCTTTAGTCAACATTTTAGAGACATCTCTACTTTAACATATTTATGTTCAAATCGCGCCAAGGAGAATTCCTTGTCTACATTTTTATGCCATTTTTTGTCTGTGACAATCTAGGAAACTGAAGTGTATAACATTTGAGACATAAGTTTACAAGGGTGCTAGAAATCCGTAGAAAATATTTGTTGACAGAATTATGAACTCTTGAGACATGAGATATAGTGTAATACGAATGAGGAGTTCGTTTCTACAAGTGTTTTTAGTTTGTTTAAGTGGTAACATTCTTGTATTTTTAGAAGTTTTTGTGTTAAAATATAAGAACGGAATGAAAAGGAAATACGTGTCTTTTTTGTGCATGATATTTTGGAGATTTCATATCCGTTTACTATGGTTTTGGCTCATGTTTAAAGGTTATTTTTATAATGCTACTAAAAGATATTAATTTAAACTTAAGTATTTGGTGATGATTTAGGAGCGGTCATATCGACTTTCTAAGAGGTGGGCCATAGGCAGAAGAAAAGTGTGTGAGGTGGCAAAAAACAAAACTTTTAACGCTACTAGAAAAAAATAAAACTTTAAAGGAGGTTCAAACTTTTTGAAAAGCAAAAAAAAAGGTTCTTCTCTCTTTTATTATTTTCATAACATTTCATTCTTTAATTTATAAAATTTACAAAAACCTTCTTTCCACGTATTTGAAAAGCAAAAAAAAGAGTTATCACTTTTCAATTCCATTATCACCCTCACCCCTCGGACCAGCCCTGGGGGTCCACATTATCATTTAATGCCCAAAATGCCCATATTTGCCATTAGATATGTATGAAATACAAAGGATGTGGCCATGAGTGGGGCCATGGCCATATCAATAAAAAAGTAAAGAATGCCCAAGAGATAAAGAAGCAACCATGTTTTATATATAGATGTTTAAAAATTTTGAAGACCAATAAAGTCATCACTTTTAGAAATGTACTTTTTTATCCATACATCTTGTTCTCTTCACATACCCAGGATATTTTATTAAAAATCCAGCCGGGTGCAAACACTTGGTTTTATCTAAGAAATCGTACTTTTTCTTAAATTTTTTGTCGCGCGGGTATTATGTCCAAAACCCAGAGGGGGTGCAAGTCCACCCTCTTGCACCCCTTTTACGGCACCCATGAAATTAACGCTTTTTTCTAAAATGTCCCGTGAAATGAATGTGAACCTTTGGAAACAAGGCAAACGGTAATGGAACTAGGCATGGGCGTCGGCAGGATGACTTCCAAGGGGTGCAAAGTAGAAAAAAGTAATAAAAATTTAAGTGGAAAAAACTTTGAAGAGCAAAAAAAAAGTCTCCTTCCACCAAACACCCTGCTTTATCCTTTTAGTCCTTTTGATATATTTAATTTAAGTGGAAACTATTTTTAAAGAGTAAAAAAAAGGTCCTCTTCCATGAAACACCGACCGTCTATATCTTTTCTTTCGTTTTTGTCCTTTCCTTTTGCTCCTTTTCCAATAGCCAGGAGGGTGCAAGAAAACATTACTTTTTTGCCAAAACTTACTACTTTTCATACATTTTCCATAAAGCCAGGAGGTGCAAGTGCATCCCCTTGCACCCCCTCCCGGCGCCCATGGAAATAGGGCATAAAACGTATAAAATATCTCAAAGACGGGCTCTTTTAGTGCCTAGTACTCATACTTTATACAAGCGTCGTATGTGCTGCCAGAAAAAAAAAAATTAAACAATATTTTGTATAATTGATAATATCAACAAAATGTTTTTTTTAAGCGAAAGAAAGTTTTAGGTAACCTAAATACCCTACGATTGTCTAGGTCGTTATAAATTGGACTTATCAAACAAAAGTTTTTGGTATTATTTAGATATTACCTTGCAAATTTAATAATAGGATTTCCGGAAAAGTGTGATAATTGCAGTGTCGTAGCTACGAAAGGAAATACCCTGGGGCAAAAATAAAATAGGGCTCAAACTAAAGTATTTAAAATTTTGACGTAGTCCAACCAAACACAAAAAACGTTTTCACCCCTTTACAATTTTGGTTTACTTAAATTTTAAATATGGCCTAAACCCAAAATTAAAACGAATTTTCTTTCAGAAAAGATAATAAAGCAGCTTTTGCTTATGTACGTTACTGTATAAATTATTTTTTTAAGGAAAGAGAAAGGACGTCGCACAATTGGCATTGCAAATGGCTTTCGGTTGCAATTCCCCCAAATTTTAATATGTTGTAGTTTAGTCCTTTCTGACCAACATTTAAATGGAACTCGTTTTGGTCTGACCTGTAATTTCGGAGATTTAGATTTTTAGTTCAACTATAAAAAGGGGCAACTTTTTATACACCGATTTTGATGTAGAGAATCAGGCTATTTAATTATGTACAAAATATTTTTATATTAGACTTACGTCATTCTCAGTGGCGGCACAAACATAAAAATATAAAAAAATATAAAAAAATGATATTTTCCGTAATATTTCAGATTAAAAACAAAAAAACGGTTAAATATTTTTAATTTTTTAATATTTTGTTTAGAAGTAGTTCTTAGAGAAACGGTTAAGCTGAGCTACTTAGGTTAAAACGGATTACGCTGTGTGGGATACTGTAAACTTGAATAATTATTAATGTATTTTTTCAAAAACCACACATATGACTAAACTCCTCCATGATAGATGATACGTTCTGAACTATGTAATTTAATTTAGGTTAACATGAAGCAGGTACCTATTTCGTATCTTTGGCACTTTTAATCTATTAAAATTAGGACAGTGGCGAGGCTTAAAAAATATTAAATTGAGAATATTTTTTAAAAATTTAAAGAAAATTCTTATTAATTGAAATAAAACTTAACCTAGACTGTAAAAACTGTTTTTATATATGGTTATGAAGCACCTGTCATTTTGATAGTTTTAACATTCTGAGATGCTATATTTGAAAGTAGCCATTATCTATTTAAAATAATATCGCTCTTATTGAAAGACCCTATATTTGATATAAAACTAATATTTAGGGATATTTTAAAAATAAAATTGGTTCACGATAATTTTGTTTTAATTTTACAGATCATAACACACTCAAGCAAGCAATTTTAAGTATAAAAAGATGCTTTAGTTACATGCTAAATATTTTAAAAATATTAAACTTTGAAAATATTTAAAAAATGTAATGTGTAACAAATCTTCTTTTATTATCTTAAGACTAAAATAAATACATTATTTTAAATGCGACAACTTATTAGTTAACCATTTTTTAGGTAATTGCTACCTCCAAATATAACATTTTCTAGTGTAAAAACTAGCAAAATGGCAGGTGATACATAACGATATATAAAACATCTTTATATAGTTTAGGTTAAGTTATATTTCGATTGATAAGGGTAATTTTTATTTTTTTTAAATTATTCTTAATTTATTACTCTTTAAATGCATACTACGCCAATGGCCTGATTTAAATTGGTACCTGTTTTATGCAAACTCAAATTAAATTCATAGCTTAGAAATTATCATGTTTGAGTTTAATAAATATGTGTGGTTTTTTGAAAAAAGAGATTAATAATTATAAGTTTACGGTATCCCACAGAGCGCGATCAGCTTTGACCTATGTAACGACCATTACTGTTTCTCCAAAGACTTCTAAACAACATATCAAAAAATTAAAAATAATTAACCGTTTTTTTGTTTTTAAACTCAAATATTACGGAAAATGCCATTTTTGTTAGATTTTTTTTATATTTTTATGTTTGTGCCGCCACTGAGAATAACATAAGTCTTATATGAAAATATTTTGTATATAATTAAATAGCTTAATTCTCTACCTAAAAATCGGTGTATAGAAAGTTGCCTCTTTTTATAGATGAAATAGGAAAAAAAAGGCAAAAACCAGTTTTGGTGCAAAATCTTTGAAATCTATAACTGTAAACTTTAAAAATCTATATCTCTGAAATTACAGGTCAGATCAAAACGAGTTCCATTTAAATGTTGGTCAGAAAGGACTTATCTACAACATATTAAAATTTGGGGGAATTCCAACCTAAAGTCATTTGCAATGCTAATTGTGCAACGTCCTTTTCTATTTTACTTTAAAATGGCCATAAACAAAAAGAAAAAAATATTTTTAATGTGAAAGTCTATTTTCTTTTGTTTCTTTTAAAAAACACAATTTTCTTTCATTGCAATTTTGTATTACCCAAATCTAGTTAAAATCATACACGCGAAAAGAGACCTCGTTCATTTGCACACAAACTTATGCAAACTTTAACTTTTCCCACCCGAAAAGTTTTGCACGTCTCTCGACGAAACTTGTCGACGTTTCACGTTTTGAATTAACAAGTTGTCGTAATTGAACTCACTAACTTACACTCGTTTTGCTGCTCTCTTTGGGGCGTTGTGTCTTTTACATAAACTGATGAAATTGTTACTGAAAAACTGTGTTCCTAAATTAAAAATCCTTGTATGGAAATAACACTAAATATTTACTAAGTTACTTAATGTAATTTTTTGTACAAACGGCTGTCTAGTTGGTCCTTCTAGTTTTCGGAGCCGATGATGCTAACTGGGGATTTACTCGAGCGTCAAAGAGACCTATTGGGTTGCAAAGCTTAGATGAAGAAAAAAATGTTATATAACGTATATGTTACGCACAAATATCGAAAACGCTATATTTGAGCGAAAATAACGCACACTACGCATTATGGATGAAGGTAAATGACCAACCACCGAAATTAAATAGTTTTTTGTTTTATGGTCGTGAATTCATGACCGCATCGCGTTGTTTTCATTTTAGAAGCAACCACAACGCGTTCTGTTCGTTTGAAGAACGACCATAAAACGATAAATTATTTATTAAAAGAGACCTCATACTTAAACACCTTAAAATATAGTGAAAGCGTCATATACTTTGAAAATAAATACATAACTTAAGATTTAATTAACATAAGACAGAATATACTTCATTTTTTGGAAATATTCTTAAACATGAAAATAATAGGTACTTCGTAATTTTAAATAAGAAAACAACTAGCAAAAAAATAATAGTTTTAAACAATTAAAATAAGTAATTTTTATCTAAAATGGATAAACGACTTAATTGTAGATTGGACCACATTGTAACTAATTATTTGTTCTTACAAGAGCTACTGTTGTGGCACTTGGAGTTGCATAGTACTTGCTTAGAACGGCAATGGCATTTATTAGTGTTACAACAACGCTTATAATGACATAACACAAATCCTTGTTTGGAGCCTGAAGATAAAGCTGAAGCTTTTCTTAAAGTTAATGAATTGCTTGGGACATCCGATTGATCAATAAAGTTGGAATCAGCAAAAGTAAACTCATTTCGACCATACATTCGCTCCAGTATACCTTCTTTAGTGCCTAGTTGGTACATACCAGACTCATGTACACTTAAAACCACAGCCAAAACATTTCTTGGCGCTAGCCTGTCTCTGTCAACATCTGGGATTTAAAACGACTCACTCTGCTTGAAGTCAAACTTACCACTAAAGTACAAACGTGAAATGGTGCACCGCATTAAGGAAACTAGTTAAGACAGGAAGAATCCGGTGTCCGGTTGATTTAACCATCCATTTCGCGTTGTGGTCGCTTCTCAAATGACCACGACGCATTGCGGTCATAAGTTCACGACCATAACACGAAAACTTATTTAATTTCGGTGTTTGGTCATTTACCTTCGTCCATAACGCGTTGTGTGCGTTATTTCCGCTCATTAAGCGTTTTCGATATTTGTGGGTAACATATACATTTTCATCGGTGGAGAAGGCGGCTATAGATTTTTAAATATATAATATAAATCGGATCGTATCGAATTATATATTTTTCGTTATCCTTTAATAATTTTGTTTAAACAAAAAAATTCGCCACTGTTAAAACTGTCAAAATGATATTTTTGTAGCGCTCTGTTTCCTTTACGCCACTCTCAAATTGACAGATTAGTGGAATACACAATGGTTAGCATGTAATTAACTCACCCTATCTTAATCTGACGCGCTCGACAATTTCTGAAGGATATATTTTTGTTTTTATGATCGGCCCTGTATACGGGGCTCCAATTTGGTGGAGGTCCTTAACCGGGTACAAGGTATCCTCCGCTATATTTATCTGCCGCGCTGGAGTAAATCCCGAAATCCCCTCTTGGACTCCCCTACCATTTAGTCTTTGATTAAAATAATATACCACATACGATTGAAATTATTATAATAAAAATACAAACAATTCTCCAAAAAATATTTAAAAAAAAAACCATAAAAAATACCAATACTTAATTTTTACAAAATTAATGAAATAAAACAATATAGTCCAAGAGTCCGTGAGCGGCAAACCTTCATCATTTTGTAAAAGCTGAAAGTTTGTCAGTGCATGCTCCTAACATGGGTAGAAGCGATGGCAGACTACGAAGTTTGACTTGTAGTGGATTTGGCAGGTATCAGGTACCAAAGGCTGATACGTTTAAACTTATCTTTTATCATTTTGTAAAAGCTGAATTTTATATTGTGTTACTTGGGTACTTATTGGAAGATATTTCCTTAGTCGCCAGACAGTTTTGATAGTTCCAGCTGCTTGGCAGACAAACATTGTATTGGATAGTCAGTGGATGGATAGTTGAATACATGTCTTTATAGCCAAATTGGTATCCTGAGCTTATGTGCCCGATGAATGCTTCCAATTTATTTTTAAAAATAATCTTCAAGTTCTTTCCCAATTCCGGCAAAGAAGTGATTCCGCGATAATTTCCAGTGTTTGAATGGTCTCAATTGTGTTAAGTATTGTGACGTTAATGCACGACTTCCAGTTTGGTGGAATATATGAACATTTTAAACAAAAATGGCATATCTTTAGCAGAATTTATAGATTGACGTTTCCGTTACCGATCATCGTTTTACGTTTCGGTTTCGGATATGGTACGCGAAAAGACCTCTTTCATTTGCACACAAACTTATCCAAGCATTTTGCCAAACCCTAGGTAGTAATTGCTTAAAAATGCTTAAAAAATAACGTCCGGGGTGGCACTCCCACGTTGTCTAAAAGGTGCTGTAAAATGCAAAAACTGCATGTTTCAGTGCTTGGACAACGTTGGCGGAACAGGCAAAAAATGGGTTAAACATCTAATAACCCGAAACCCACGGTACTCTGTACATGTGGTACTTAGGTATAAAGCCTTCGTGGGCTGTTACAAAGATTTTAAAAAATCTTTAACTGCCATAGTTTAGGCGCTATAAAAGCCTGATGAAATAATGAAGTGCCCTGTCTAGTTTATGTAGAATGTCTTGCTCTTGGAGGTGCTTTGGAGATTTTGTTAAGGCTAAACAGTGGGAATGAGGTTGTTTTGTGCTTTCTTTAAAGCAAATTTCCTAAAAAGTTTCTTTAATCTTTTTTCGATGGGCTCCACAAGGCACAGCTGGTAAAGTAGTTGGTTAGGCGGGTTGTGCAGTGGATTGTTAGGATGTCTTATCTTTGTAATTTTCCTCAAGGCAGTAGTCTCTCCGACTTGAACATTTTTTATGGAAGGAGCTATAAAGTTAAGAAAAAGTGGGCAACAATACTCAATTATGGGTGGATATATGAGTTCATGTATTCTAACTGCTGTTTCTGTGTTTACGTCATGAAACTTTTATGACTAGCTTAAATACTTTGCATCTTTTTCAGGTAGTAGACGATATTGAAAAATTGTAAGTAAAAGAGAATTTATAGCTGGTACATGATTTAATATAACAAAATGTAATTTGGTGGAGTTAGGCGTTTATCTTTATTTGTTAAACCATAGCACCGTTTGTTTTAGAAGACTTTGCAACTTTGTGGCTTTATTTAGAGTTTTTCCATGAAAGATCAGTGCTGTGTCATCCGCAAACTGTAAGACATATAGGTATCATGTAAGGGCTGATTTTTGTCTTGATTTGGCTCACTGTAAATTTATGCACAGTAGATAGTATACAGAAAAGGAAAAAGGGTGAGTCCTGTGTAAAGTGACCACATTTTCAATGTCGGAAATCGGGACAAGTCAAACATGATAGATTTTTTTATGGTTTTTACCCAAAAAGAAAGAAAAGGTCTTCACTTCTATTGGGGAATTATCATTTATCCCCCAAAGTCCTCACCTCAACGAAAAAACCTGTCTTCCACCACAAGTCGGGACTTTAAAAAAATTACGGGACATTTCCCCAATTCAGTGGGACGTGTGATCACTTTAGTCCTGTGGCATCTTTTGTTCTGAAGCAAATCGTTTAGAAAAACATTCATCTATCCTTACCACCAGTCTGTTGTTAAGCATGGCGTCAATCGTATGTATAAAAAGAGTGTATCTCCAAAATATACCTACCTGTGTATTTCCATATCAAATTGTGATAACATTTTATAGATAAATAGTCTTGTCCTGGTGCGTTGTTTTTTTCTTTTCTCACAATGCCAAAGTACCTACTCTTCATCCTCTGTTGCAATTGTTTTAGTCGGAGGGTCAGTTGAAAAATAGATTTAAAAAATATATATATATTTAGTTTTTTTTGGAATTTGTTAGCAATGTTTTAATCAAATGTATTTTAATGTTGCATTTAGGATTTTTAGTCATTGGAATTACGTAGTATTTATAATAATTTGTATATTGATTAACTCCCAAAAAAGTCAGAGTAGTAACTATGAGTTTAATAGAGGGCGTCTACGTAAGTAAGCATTATATGGAAAATTTTCTATTATTAATATTACGAAAAAAGTTATTCTATGTAAAACATTCTGCATTCTGATTCATAAGGTAACCAACACATGTCAAATTGTATCTTGTATCAGTCATCTGCCAGATTTGGTCCAAAATATAATTTTTGTTCAAGAGTAAAGTAGGGACCTTTATTTTTGCTAATATCATTTCTGTTACTTACCTGACTAAAACCACTAAATTTTCAAGAAAAAATTTAAAGTTATTGTAATATGTAAGTTGCTTAATTGTTTGTTATTGTGCGTGGAAATACTTTTCGAGGGACCTCAAAAGAAATGGCAAAACGGGGAATTCATTACCAAGCATTTTAATAATTAACTTTGTGACGTCATATGTCATGATTAGTGTAGTTTTTTAACAAAGTAGTATTTTAAATGTCAAGATACAAGCAAAACGTGTAAATTATAGAAGTGCATCTATTAGAAAACATTATTATAATTGGTATGTGTGAGTTATACCTAGACATTTCGATTTTAAATTATAAATAATAATAGTATGACATAAAACAGTAAAAATATACCTTTATTTACTTTTTAAAAACTATTTAAAAAATATGTATTTCGTATTCCTTATCATAGTGGAAGTTTTATTGAATTGGTTTTAAATTTATACAAGATTGAATCTAATCGAATTCGACAGGATTTAGACAGTTATTAGTGATTTAAATTAAGCGCCCTGTTAAATGCTTTTTAAACTCTCCTAGTGCACTATGACATTTGTTTGTCATATATGCTGTTGCTACTTTATTAAATACAATTTATTTATTATATATAATTAGAAAAAGGAAAAACGCAACAACAAAATTATGAAATAAAACGCATCTAGTCGGCCGGTGAATATACCGCTGATTTAGACATTGGTAGTGCGTATGCGCATGCCCTGCCATCCCGCGGACCCTTTCTTCAAATTGTGCCACTTTTCGAAGCGGCGATTGATCCTCTATCCTTGTCTATTCTCTTTGATCTCACTTTGGGGGGGTCTGTGCAAATGTCACGTAATTGTTGCTCTGCTAGAGACAGGAAAAAAAAAAATTGTTACGAGATTTGGGCAGGTCCTCCCAGAAAAAATATATAGTCTGGTAACAATCAGAAGTAACTTTTTAAGCCCAGAACCTTTTTTTTGCTCTAAAAATTTTTTCGACCAACACAAAGTCAATTTCAGTTTGAGAAATTGTGCCGTTATAAGCACAGAAACCTGTAATTTGGTTGGTTACACCCAAGACGGTCATGCAAAACTCTTACATTGGGGAAGTCAGGCTGGTTCTGGTCAGTTAAATCCGTTTTTTTAATTCCTAAATAAAACTTATTTAAAAAAAAGATTTAAATGGCCAGAACTTTTGCATGACCGTCTAAAGCGCTTTAAACCTATTAAATTACACGTGCTTGTGCTTTTTACTGTAGTTTGTCTAAAACCCGTCAAATTCGACGGGGTTCAATCTAGTTTAAGTAAAAAACAAAAAGAGTTTTTAATTTTGTCTTATTTATCACAAGTATCGAAGTATTTATTATTGTTATATCAATATATCGAGAAGCTAAGTCAATATTTGAGCTCTCGATATTTGAAAATAGACGATATGTCGTTGCCATCCTTATTAATATTACTTTTGACGTAATATTTCCCGCGACATAGGCAACACACGTTGCATTTTGTTGTTTTGTTTGTAAAGAAAAAAAAGCAAATATATCATTAAAAAGTAGTGATACGACCTCTCAGTAACCAGATGATCATTTAAAAAGAAAAGACTATGTTAATTGGTATAGCAGAAGTCTTTATTGAAGTGTCTGAAAATTATGGTTTTGCGTTTTAAACATATAGATTTTGTAGGAAACAAAAACTGGTTTTTCGTGTATAATTGCATTTAGTAAATTCGAAATTAAGTTTAACTAAAGTCAGCCAGTAACATATAAGACAAATGGAAATAGTTCCATACTTTAATAAATTATTATTTGGCTTTTCTCCAAAATAAAGATATTAAATAAATATTCTAAGAAACTTAAACTTTTTATATATTATGAAGGGCTTATCTGCTTTTGAAATAATATAATAAAAATTAAGATTACTTTAGAAGAAATAAATTAATAATAAATTATTTAATGTAAAATAATTATTTTTATTTAGATTATATATTTTTCTTTTTAAATATGTATAGTTAAAAACTTACTCAGAAAAGGTTGCAACCCCTAAACATTTTTTACAACATAGGTTTAAGGGCTTCGATTTGAAATTATTTTATAATAATCTAATCATAAAATAAGTTATTAACAAGGCTGCCAGACGTAAACTGATCCCTTGGACAAGCCAAATATTATTATGTTTAAATTTATATTTCGAGAAAATAAGGTACACTATAAAAAATAGTTCCATACCTACCTACTGTCGCAATAATAAATGAAATGAAATATCTTATATTTGATGGTTAAAGAAGGAACTAACGCTTTTCATATTATTCGTTAGGACCTTCCCCACTAACGCAATTTGTTTGCCTTACAGGAACTTGTTATAGATGGGTCCACATTTATTTTATTCTGAAAGCAATACCGCCAAGTACACAAAAATGATAAAGTAAACAAACCTACATAGCGCTGACAGAGCCTGATTTCCTATTTTTAAGATAAATAAAAAAAACACTGCTAAAACACGTGTCACGTACTTAAAAAACACCCACTTATTTCGACTCTGTCTTGCCATAAAATCGGTGGCACGTGGCGTGAAACTAGAAACTCGTCGGGTTGAATATTTTTTGCTGCAATAAATCATTATTCACAAAAGGGTTTATTTACTTTCATCATTTTTGTGTACTTTGCGGTATTACTTTCAGAATAAATTTAATGTGGACCCATCTATACTGTAGCTATACCGGGTATATAGAGAAATCAGGAGACTTCTTATAAAACAAATATCATTGTGTAACGTTCTACTGTAAGATCTATCTATGTATCTCTTTGTTTTATGGCTCTGATACTAAGTCAACTCGCCAGTTCTCCCATTCCGGTCATATAAACTATTGCCTCTAAGCTTTCTCGGCTTTGTCCGTGGAAAATCTGGATAATCAAGCTTGAAACTCCCACACTTTCCTAGCATATGAATAGGAAACACTTCTAACAATCAACAACAGCGATGAACTCCTGAACATGCATGAATTGTGGTTGTCAAGCCAAGGGCTGCTACTGGTATCGCGCATAACCGTCACTTTTACCACTGACACTTTTCCGCACGACATGCGCACCTCCTCGACCATACGAAGACACCATGTGTTCAACATCAAAAGGTAAAAACCTCAGGCTTTAGGAATATTTACTCACAGCGCTTAGCCCCAGAAGAAAGAAGCCCCAATTTAGCCTGATTCTTTTCTCGATCCCCAAGGGTAAAGCAACGCTCGTACGACGCCTTCAGCCGCCTACCCGGGAAGTCTATGTAGAGTTCTACGTAAACGTGAACCGAACTACTCGAAGACCACGGAAAGAGTCCTACTGTAAGATACTACTGTAAGCTAAGGTGAAATTGTCATTTAAAACTATGGGCCTTAGAAACGCAGGTATTTTGTTCCAAGATTGGTAGGACTGTCTATAACATTTGCCAAGCGTCGGTTGGTCAAAAGGTTTAATTATCTCCGAGTTATACGTATTTTTGTAAACAACCAAAAGTGATTCTGTGTGTGTGATGTCGGGCTATCAGAACTACTTGTCATATTATACTGCATTGGTTCTTTGCGGCTTTCCTGCCAAAATGCGACTCATATCGTTCCACATCCACCGTATTTGCCTAATTTGTCTCAGTGCGACTTCTAGCTATTCAGCAAACTCAAAAGGCCAATGCGGGGACGCCGTTTTAATATAGTTGAGGAGATAAAAACCGAATCAAAGAAGGTCTTACCGGAAAAAGACTATTTTGAGTGTCTCGAGGACTGGAAAAAGCGTCGGCAAAAGTTCGTTTTATCGGACGGGGATAACTTTGAAGGAAATAAGTTCGATTAGAAAGAATAATTAAAGAATTTACATTTTATAAACAAATTCACTCTAATTTTTGATCAGAGTATAAATTTCATCGTTAATGCCGAACTAAAATTAGATACCTACATTCAGCAGGAAGGATCTGCTTTCGACACAAAAGTAAATATGCAAATTTTGTAACGGGTAAACTCGACGCACTAGTGAACGGTTCATGGTAATGCCGCAGGTATTTTCGTCGCATACTAATCTGTACCTGTACAGGAGGAATTTGAACCGATTTTGAATAATAGTGTGTATCAGTCTCAGGTTTAATTAAGGAATTAAAAAAATTAAGTAACTAGAACTAACCATGACCCCCACCTATACCCTATTCTCTGGCATAGGTAAAGTAGGTTTTTATGCGGCGAGATTACCACCGCCGATTCAGCAAATTCGACATAGAATGTTACCTGAGTCGCAAAGTAAAATACCGTATAAGCAATAGCTAAATGTCTATCGGCCAGTAATGCAACAATAAAGGATGTACGTAACTTATCCAACCCGAAATGTTTATATGCCGGAATTTACGTTAGACTGTCTCTTTCTCACACTGCCTATGTGTTATGTTATTTAGCTGATCTGGTACATGACAAATTGACATATATATTTTTTAATTTTCGCAATAATATACGAAATATAATATCTATTTTTCAACAGTTAAAATAGGTACTTCTAATAATAGAAACATAAATGACTTTATTTTTAAATGTAATTAATAAATACGACATTCCTAACATAAAAACAGCAGAAATTAGCATATGTGAATAAACTAACCACTTTGCAGAACTAACACCGTCCTAGACTTAAATTAATCATGCTAAACACAGAATATACTATGTTTACATGAATATTGATATCTATTTGGCATATCTACAGAGATATCTAATATAATGCATATGTATTCTAATGTATAGGTATGCACATGTGTAATCGAATGGGTTTGACAACTTGTTGTAAATTGTGTAGGTTTGTTTTATGGATGAACAGCTTAGAAATTATATTTGGTATTTGGTCGCAGTAAGCAATTTGATATTATAACCTAGCATAAATATGTAATAAAGCTCAATTTATCAACATATTTTACAATTTTAGTCATTAAATGTAACTAATACTTATAATTAATTAATTAATAAAGCATAATTAGGTAGACTATAATTAAATACAAAGTATTCTTTTCGTGGAAAATGCTAATTAAATAAATAGTCGAAAAGCAACATAAAATACAATTTAAAATATGTTTCGTAAATAGTACATGTCTGATAACAATAAAATAACAACTTGCTTATGTAATACCTATTCTTAGTTGTTCCCAAATAACAACTAACAACCCACAATAATTATAATTAGAGATGTAAAATTGCCGATAATATAACTGGTAATATTACGGTAATATTGGTTATTAAAAAACTGCTTCTTTAGTAATATAGGTTTTGTTAAATTTTAAAACTGTTAAAACATTACGAAAAACTACAAGCACTTTTTTTTTAACTTGTCACAGTCAGAATGGACTAGGTAATAAAGTGGATGATGGTAAATCATCCTCATCATCATTATTTCCAACCTCGTCATCTGATTCTTCTTTCTCTTTCGTTTATTGAGTCAAGTTCGTAACTTCGAAGCCGATATCTTCTTTTACTATTTCTTTTTATTTTAAATAATCTTTGTTTTGTACTGTGCGAGTGCTTTCCTAATAAAATCTACTTCTAAAGAACACTTTGAATGACGCCTTGCAGTTTTATAGATGAACTCCGTTCCAAAGAAATTTTCAGCTTTGGTTAAATTGTCGCCGCGTTGATTTATTTAAAGTATAAAGCGAAAAAAAACAATATTATTAATATTTTTTCAATTTTCTATAAACCGACCTTGCGGTAATATTACGTAATAATACCAAAATGACTGGTAACATTACCATTTACATCGCTAATTATAATAAAGAAGCCCAGTTCAAAAATGTACAAGGTGAGCCAAATTGCATGCTTTTATAAAAAACTCATGTTTTTGTATGCTTTACTTGAAAGCTGACCCTTGTTAGCAAGACTCAAGTTTTAGGCCATCTTGCGTTATTTACTTATTAAAGCGGGTTTTTTACGTAGGGTGCCCTTATCCTCTAAAACACAATAACTCCGGAATCCAAGTACTTTAAATTAATTAGTATAAAACTTCTTGAATTGTATTATTGGTGGGGTATATAAAAAAGTTTATCCCTTAAAATTCGTTGCTTTTAATTTTAAATATACAGTTGGGTTCATTGCGTCTAAATCATTTTTATCAGTAATTTTCTGGAAAATTTTATTTTACGTTAAAATTAAATCAAGGTCCCAAATTATATTAGCAGTAGTTAGTTTTGTTAAAAGTCTAAGGATAAACAGAACAAAACAAAAAATAAAAACTATATAGGATTAAAATTTCCTTATTTCAAAAAGTAAAACAAAATGCTAAATATAAATAATATAGGTATAGTATTAAAAGTGATGCTTCTTTTAAGTCCTAATCCAATGATCCTTTTTTTTACTTTAATGCAAAATTCCTAAAAGTGTAAAAAGTAAAAAGTTAAGTAATAAACTAGGAGGTATGGAGGCGAATACATCAAAAATGATTTTCATTTTTTTTACGTAATCGTGTTCAGAATAAAATGCTAATTACGACGATACATAATATGCCAACTTGTATCTTGGCCAGAAAAAATAATATTTAATTCGATATAAAATTAGAATCTGTTTACTACGCTTTAAAGTTGGAAAAGGGTGACATTAGACTCCTTCTAAGCCTCCGAATACTCCCCTTATTTTAAGCGCTGTAACATTTGGTTCAATCTATTATCAGGACCCTTTAATTAATACGTTAATACTTGCCTTGGATGTAAATTAATTAGACTTAGCTTATTGTTCTCGACTCTAATAAGAAATTTCTCTACTTCTTGAAAGGGAAGTTTCCTATTTGCAACCGTTTCAATAACCTTACTTTAAATTATTTGATGAAAATTAAGATTTACTGTTTGGTAAAGATATGTTTTCTTTTTGAATTAAATAAATTTTATAAAACATTTTTTATCTTTGACGGTTTTATTATAATAAAAATGATGTAGCTATAAAGCTAAAAGACAATTCGTTAAGTTCTAGCTACCAGATCGTATAAATCTTCTCATCAATCTGGGGTGTTAATCAGACAAATAATAAAACCGTTTACCATATTTTTTTATATAATTTATTTTCAGATTTTTAGTTTTGTTGTTAGTTGATACTTACTTAATCTATTAATTTTATTTAGTGCCTTACTATTACATGGTTTATTTACTGACAGTTTGATGCAACCTAACTCTTCTATACCCCGATTCTAAGTTCTTTGTTTAGATAAGTAAATATACCTACACTGTCTAATCTATTTTAATTGTTTCAGAATGTGCTCTATTCTACTAATCAAGCCCTTTTATTAGATACTCATAATGAGGTAGTTAAGGAGAATATGTAATCCATTATTTTGAATTTACAATTGTAAAAAATGGATTACATTGTATTGTCCTCAAGAATAAGAGCGTATACCAAATTTCAGATCGATCGATAGTTAGGAAGGGGATCATTTGACCCAAACAAATAATAGCAAATAATAAACAGGTCAATTTAAGTTAACCGTTTAAAAGGGTACACTTTGTAAGAATCGCTCTAAGCAACCGTTTTCTAGACATTCGCCATTAAGTTATTTAGTGCAACCCAAGGTTAATTTATATATACTTGGAATAGGTTGCGACACATCCTCGCCTTTAGGCGGTTCCAGGTCGGGAACGCAAGGAAGGGTACTGCACAGAAAAGTTGGCAAGACTGGGTAAAGTCATTATATTTTGACAGCTGATGATTCAGTGGCGTCTAGAATTTGTGCTTTTGGTTTTGCATTGTTTTCAAAGTTAAATTTGTGGAAAGACGTGATTCCAAAGGTCTTTTATTTAAAGTCAAAGAGGTTGCGCCTTAATAATAATTAAAAAGTGTTTTGTAAATGGATATTCTAATAATACTATAAACTGTTTATTTCTCCGGCACTGATGAACATGGCCGAAAAGTGGTCCCTGTGACGTCAACACACGTCAAACCATTATGGCCGTATGTCGCGACCCTATATATATAGAAAAACTCTGATGCAACCCAAAAATATTTACATCGTTTTAGCGAGTGTCTTATAATATAATAAACGAATGATGTAATATATTTATCCATATATTACTTTTGGGTTGCACTAAACCACTTAAATACAAATATCTTGAAAACGATGGCTTAAAGCCATTCTTACAAAGTACACCTTTTTTGTGTAAAAAGCATAGGAGAATCAACTGGTTAAATAAAATGGTACATTTAAAGTATTACAAAAAAGTTGGAATGTTTTAGAGAAATTCAAAGTAGTGTAGCTGGTCTAGTTAAAACCTAAAAATTAACATCAGATATGAATAGCTTATGTCAGAAAACCCCTAGATACGGAGTTTTATTACAATATTTAAAGTGTGTTAAGTTTTATTGAGAAAATTTAAAAAATATGTTTTGAATTTTGACATCCTGTATTTTAGTTAATAACTTTTGTACTAAGGTAAGTTTATTTAAATCACAATATTTTAACGTCACGATTCTTCAGTTAAATTTCAGGCCATTACTTAGAGATCACTTAGTATAAATAATAATAATAAAATAATACGGCTATAAAAACCCATACCTACAAAATAAAAAGAAATTTTTAAAATAGAAATATAGAATCTAAGTTAAGAAGTTGTACAAAAATTATTTACTTAAAATTTACCTGATCTAGTTATGATTTACTGTTTCTTTTTATTAATTGAAAATCTATGGGTAATCCACTGGTTAAATAAAATGGTACGTCCAAAGTAGCACAAAAAAGTTAAATTGTTTTAGGGAAATTCAAAATAGTGTAGGTGGTCTCCTCTAGTTAAAACCTAAAAATTAGATGATATTAGATATGAATATCTCATGTCAGAAAACCCCTAGATACGGAGTTTTATTACAATATTTAACGTGTGTTAAATTTTACTAAAAAAATTTAAAAAATATGTTTTAAATTTTGACATCCTGTATTTTAGTTAATAACTTTTGTACTAAGGTAAGTTTATTTAAATCTCAATATTTTAACGTCACGATTCTTCAGTTAAATTTTGGGCCATTACTTAGGGACCACTCTGTATAAATAAAATTAATAATATGATACGGCTATAAAAATCCATACCTACAAAATAAAAAAAAGTTTAAACTAGAAATACAGAATCCAAGTTAAGAAGTTGTACAAAAATTATTTACTTCAAATTTACCTGATCTGGTCATGATTTACCGTTTCTTTTTATTAATTGAAAATCTAAGGGTAATCCACTGGTTAAATAAAATGGTACATCCAAAGTAGCACAAAAAAAGTTGAATGTTTTGGAGAAATTCAAAGTAGTGTAGGTTGTCTCCTCTAGTTAAAACCTAAAAATTAGATGATATTAGATATGAATATCTCATGTCAGAAAACCCCTAGATACGAAGTTTTATTACAATATTTAACGTGTGTTAAATTTTACTAAAAAATTTTAAAAAATATGTTTTAAATTTTGACATCCTGTATTTAAGGTAATAACTTTTGTACTAAGCTAACTTTATTTAAATCGCAATATTTTAATGTCACAAATCTTCAGTTAAATATTGGGCCATTACTTAGAGACCACTCAGTATAAAAAAATTAATAATATGATACGGCTATAAAAACCCATACCTACAAAATAAAAAAAAGTTTAAAACAGAAACACAGAAGTCAAGAAGTTGTTCAAAAATTATTTACTTAAAATTTACCTGATCTAGTCACGATTTACTGTTTTTTTTTAATAATTAAGAATCTATGGGTACCTTCATGTTTAAACAAAAATCTTACAAAAAAATGCCACACCTAGTAAAAAAATTATTAATGTTGTACCAGAAAAAAAAACAAAAAATAACGTCATGCATATTTTAATTAAAATAAAACATTACTTAACTGCATGTTGTCTTACATTCAGCACAAGTAAATCATGAGTAATTTATGCTAATTAAAGTTAATTACTTATTTTAATTTAACTGAATTATAGGATTTTTATTTTGAGGTATTTAGCAGAAGTCCGAGAAGCCCAAATTAATTGATATTACTTTTATAAAAACATAATTAATAATTTCTGTAATGACGATTTTTGAATTGTCATAAAGATAAATTTTAACATTTTACAATAAACATTTAATTTGGTTTCATTCTTTACATATAAAATAAAATGTTTGCAAGGAGAATATCTTTTTTTTTTTAATTATCTTTTTATTTAAAACAATTTTTCTTAAATAGGAGTCATTTTTTTACTGCAAGAAGTAAGATTGTCTTCTCAAATAATGTTACTCTTACCGTACATGGTGTTATTCGCCACTTCAAGAGATGATTCCTTGCATTATTCTAAGCAAAAAATTCTTGATATACTTCTTTTCAGAGGTGTTGACTGTTACGTCACGTTTCGTGACGTCATATCGAAATTAGGGCACGTCGTATATTATGTCATATACTTAACGAAAAAAAAATACGTTCTAATTTTGACGTTAGAATATTTATTAAGGTGGTTATACACTTTCGTGATAAATGAAGGCCGTTCCACACTAATGATATAATGTTTATCAATACGACATTGCGGTCTTATTAAAATTATATTGGGAATTTAAAGGCAGGAATATTAAGGAAGTATAATTAAATTCCCGATAAAAATAAAACACAAAACTCATATACAGCATGTCCTCTGCTGTTGACGATTTTAAAACTATTTATTTATTTGACATAGGCATTAGAACTACTTAACTAAACCTAGCCTAATTAAACCTAATATTGCCCTTTTGGCCAAAATATTTAATTTATTTTAACTTACATTTAAGAAATCTGTGACAATATCTATTTATGTTACCAAATATCCTATTAATTGGATACAAAACTTTGCTTCCAAATTCAAGAACAATCCTAGCATAAGGTATTTACAGTTTGAGGTTTGCCTGCTTCTGTCTCCATTTAAAAATATTTAAATAACTTTAAAATAAGAACTTGTTCGGCTTCTGTGTCTCGTTGCGCCATATTTAATAATAACAACAAACAAACGCTAATATTATAAAAAAATAGTATAATATTGAAATCACAAAACGGCACTAAACGTTTCAAACTGTTTTGAACTAACATTCCATGGAAAATTTCAATGTATGATGTTAGACACGGGGTTACAAACGTCACGCAAAATAGGTTTGTTTTGGGCACTAATCAGATATAGTTTTTTTATTTACTCAACTTTTATAAAGATATATAAAATATATAAAAAATTGGAATGCTAAAATATCGAAAATCAATAATGAGAGTAACTGACATTGACTGATTGCTAACGATTTTTCTCCGACATTCGTCAATGACGTAATTTTTTTGTCACTCTTGATTTAAACGACATAAAGCGAGAACAAGAATGTATGACGTAACAGTCAACACCTCTGAAAAGCTCTATAACATATGTCCCAAAACCAGCCGTTTCGGAGAAATAAAAATGGTTAACTTATTTTTAGTCATAAAGTAAATTAATTTTGGACCTTAATTATGTATATTTTATTTTAAATTATATTCCTAATAGGGTATTTTTGAGTTAAAACTTCAAATTTAATAATTTACCGGCTCTAAAAAATTCTGTTGCTTATTTAATAAAATTTTCCTAAGAAAAACGGATAAACGAAATCCCTTAAACAATTGGCAACGTCGTACGCGCCATGGTGTCGGTAGGAAAGAAAATAAATACCTACGCCAGGAAAAAATGTGTTTCAAAGTTTTAATTATGTATTACTGTATTAGTACGCGTATTTTGATACGAAAGAAATATTTTTGGTACGCAAGTACTTATAACGATATGCTTTTATTTACGCGAAGGGTCGATTGCAATTATGAAGAAGCTAGACGCATTTACAAAGAATATTTTTCTGATTAAAGGCTACCAGTAAAAAGAACATTTGTTGGAGACTTTCAAAGACTTTTGAACACAGGAAGAGAAGTGCCTTAAATTAACAATCGCGAAAGTCATCATGAAGTTGGAGTGGAAACCAAAAACCAAATTTAATTTTAAATTCAATTGACGATTATTCGACACGGAGTACGAGAATTATTAAAATTACTAATACATTTAACTAGTACTTCATTTGATTTACAAATGTTAGATTTGTTTTCTTCTTTTCTTTTTTATATGCATCGCATCGTTTTAAATAAGTGATTGATACTCGTGGATATTGGTGGTGTGTATAGCCGCCTATCGGTAACTTCTGTCTTTATTAATTAAAAAATATTCACAAAAATTGCGTAAAACTATTCAGTAGTTTAGGGCATAATATTCAACAAACATCATACGTACGTAAACAATCCCATGCAAAAATTACCCAAAATACCATTTAATACATGTTTTATTTATCTAAACTTATTAATTTTAATTTTGGCAGCGCAGCCATTATATTACAACAAAAAATCATAACCTCCCTTTTTTACCTCTTATAACTATGCATTTATTATTTAATTTTAGAAAATTGTATGTACTTACTTTTTGTAGAAATAATACTAGAACAGTATAAATGCCCTTTCAGTTTCTAAGTCATCCAAATTCATTATAACTATTAATTTTTAATAATTTCTATTAAATTTATTTGCAAACTGTCAAATTTTAAAACTAGAGACACATGAACTAAAAGTAATAATGACGAAATCAAAGGTAACTTGACCGTTTGGTTCAGTTGATGTCGCGTTTACTATTACATTGCATACATTTATATTTAATTTTATTGTAGTGGGCATGAAAACAACTCACTAATTCAAGGGGTGAAAAAAACCTTTGAAGCAAAACAAAAATTACTTTTTTAATACTATAGTGTACTAGAATGGAGTACTTTAATAATAATACAATAATAATTTATATTAACGATTAAAAAACAGCATATTTTTTAACGGCCGTGGAAAAAAACTAACCAGAACTAACCATGACCCTTATACTCTGTCTTCGGTAAAAATATTTAAGTAATATGAAGTAACTAAACCCCGAAAACCATCTTTTACGTAATAATTTATGGACGGTATGAGCTGCTTTAGCTTAATAAAATTTATGATGGTGGGTTTTAACCTGTTTGTAATGAGGTCATGTTTAGGAACTCAATCATCCCCCCGTCAAGCAACTCAACTATGTCAATCTAGGAATTCATCATCTTAATCTGTCTTAGCTGTGTTCGTCTAGCAGTTCAAGTACACCGAGAAGAAGTTCCCTATGTTATATAACTTTATTTTAAAAACCAAAATTCCGTTTTCAGTACTTAAGGGTATGCAACCAAACAACACGCATACCAAGAGACACCCAAGAAAATAAAAATCCCACCACTTATCGCTTTTAAAAATCGGTCCACGATCTTCAGTTGTTTTACTTCCGGCGCTACGGTCCGCTTAATCCGTCAAATTGACGTTTAATCACAAAAGGGCGTACCTCGAAAGAAAAACGCATCAATTAGAGGCGGAGTTTATAGGTAAACAAGAAGCGTGATTGGCTGATAAGAGGCTGAGTTAGTTATAAGAAAAATGTGTGTTTTGGTTTATGTGAGTAATGTTTATTTAAAATCGTTTGGGTTAATTCAGGCTACAATTAGTATGAAGCGGATTAATCTGGTTAAGTACCTTTTACATTGTACACTGTAAAAAGTATAACATTTAAATTACAATAATAACCATGGGTTATTTAGGTCCATTGACGTGACAGGTGATCATACATTGCATATGTAATTTGACAACTTATAAATAAATGCTCCAAAATGGGGTATGGTAATTTTACAGATTCGTGTAATCTTTAGGGTATGTTATTATTTAAAAAAACATAAATTTTTTAACATAACATAAATTTTTTAACATTTATATAAAATTACTATTATATTGTATGTAATAATTTAGTAAAAACTAGCGGCGTAGCGTGCCTTGGAAGGGCCCCGTATCACAATAAGCAAGGGGCCCCCAAAAACTTTTGAACACCAAATAAAAAAGATCCCCACTTCCCTGTCCTTGCAGGGGTTCAAAAAAAAAAAATCCCACTTTCCTAAAACATTCTTTTTCTTATTTCTAATTTTTACTTACTCAGATTAATTTGGGGGCTCCGTATTATTGATACGGCTAATACAGCGGTAGCTACGCCCCTGGTAAAAACAGAAAAGTATTTATTTAAATATTTCAATAAATTAAAAATATAGATGTAATATTGTAATATGTTGTTGCTTGTGATAATCATGATCTACCTATGTTTATTACCTAATTGCTAAAACACGAATGCTTAACAATAATAAAAAATAAGCTTAATTATTTTGTAGAACTTATGTCAAACATCCTATAGTATATTGTGTGTATAAGTTTTGAAAAGACTCTTTGCACACAAGTATCACGTTTGTGCACGAGCCGTAGGCAAGTGTGCAAAGAGGCAGTTTTATACGTGTTGCACATGATACTATTTCTTCGACAGCAGAAAATGAAGATTATTATGTAATTTTTATTCTTTGACAGGACACACGCTTATGTCGAAACTAAATAACTGAAAATTAAATAAATATTTTTGACACTAACGAGGTTGACATCATACATCATGTGAAATTAGTCATTTTCAGATCCTGTTTGACGTGCGTTTTTAGAAACTTTTCATATCACTCGTTGAAAAATAGTATATTACATTACAAGTGTGGAAAATGACTAATTTCACACGAGTGGGAATATTGTAGCACGAGGCGTTAGCCGAGTGCGACAAACCCACGAGTGTAAGAAAGTCATTTTCACACGAGTACTGTACACTATTTTTCCTACGACCACAAATTATTCACCAAAAAATAAATAAATTAAAGTTTGTCTGTTCAGAAAAAATAAAAAACAATTGAGAACTTTGCAACACTAGGGTGATATTTACTTTGCAACACTAGTGTGATATGTACTTTTCCTCACTACTATATTATACTGTTTTGACAATATTTTTACATCGAAAATCACCTACCTAAAAGCATTATATAACTTTTATCATTTTGGAATTTAAAAAGGCCCTCACTTAATAAAAATTGTTGGTTTTGTTAGGTAATAACGCTAATAGTTTAATACGGTTTTCTGCTATTATAAGTGTTTTTTAAAAATTATCGATTCTTACATATTTTAGACACTCTTCTAAATAAAACGTAAGTGGTGCATATCCAAAATATTCCGTTTTTTAAAAAATATCAGTAAATAAACTTACGGGACCGGGGAGTGAAAAGGGGTGCTGGGTGGGGTAAAATTGGTAAAACGAGTTAATGAAACTGAACATCACATATAAAATTAAGTTAAAATAACAGTTTTTCCTCATATTTTTAAGAAAAAATATAAAAAAATATGAAAATTGTAAATGCATAACCTAAAGTCCTAAAAGTAAGGAAAAAAACGACTACCAAACGTCAGTTACCATGCAAAATATGAAAAGCATTTGGGAACGTCGGAAGGGTCTGGTTCTATTTATGAATGGATAAAAGAAAGTGGATTGCCAGTCAGTGAAAGTTGTTTTTTGTGGTTATGTCTATTTTTGTTTATGTTTTTATTTTTTCGAAAATTTTAATAAATATAAAAATAAGATGATTTTCGCTAATTTGGGTTCTACCGTTTAAGGTAAATAAAAGTTTTTTTTACTGTCACTACAATAAATTTGTCACTTGCAAAACCAATAGCAGTTTTTAGAATGACATCATAATATGTATCACACCAGTGTTGTAAAGTACTTTTGCAACACTAGTGCTGTAAAGTACTTTGCAACACTAGTGTGATATAACGCATTTTCTATGCATGAAATCAGTGTGCTATTTGCTATTTTCACAAGTGGTCGTAGGAAAATATATATTTTTTGTTTTATGTGCAGTATTAAACACGTGTAACAAACTATTCCCATTTGTGAGTACCTTACTTAAATAAGTAAACCCACTAAACATTTCAAAGGCCAAAATAATAATATTAAGTTTGAAAATTTACGTCTTTAATCAAAAACACTTTTTAATTAAATAAAATTGACACAAAATATGGTAGCCTGCTTGTAGGAAAACTGGAGTGAAAGATACTCTCGTCGGCAAAACTTTGAATGGAATTAGTTGTGGACAAAAGAAGGTCGTTGATGTAAAGAACAAACAATGTTGGTGCCATTACTAAGCACTGAGGCACACCAGTTATTCATTAGGACCTTCTTCACTGACGCATTTAGTCTGCCTTACAAGAATTTGTCACTGTAGCTGCACAGGGACGTAGTGCAAAACAGAAAAATCAGGAGTCTTCTTATGAAACAAATATCATTGTTCTCCAGTAAGATACTACTGTGATCTGCTTGGTAGTGTTTTAAATTACTAGACAGCGATTGCACTAAATGAAAATTTCGTCGTCTTTCCGTCCTAACTTGAAAACGAGTGCATCATAAAGACAATTTACATTTGTCTTGCTGAAAATCAGTGTGCATTTACACTTAAATATATAAGTAAGTATTGTAAATTTCCAGTTCTGTACTTTCTACAAAAAGCGAATTTTTGTTTTGTGTGAAACTTTAATGTACAATAATAGCAATAGGTCGTAATTGTGAATATAATTATACTTAATTAGTGTAAATATAGAGCTTTAATGTAAAACATAAAACGTAATTTACATTACTACACCACCCTTATTGTATTTTAATCGTAAATTTATCGCCACTTTTAATAGTGTAGTGTAAAATCAATAGCTTAAAAATAAGTGTAAATTCACACTTAAATGTATAAATATTGAATATTATACATTTTTAATAAAAAGTTCTGATTGTACTTTCTACAATAATTACATATATTTGGTGTTTAATTTTAATGTAAAATTGCAATAAATTGTAATTTTTAAACATATTTTACATAATTAGTGTAAATTTACAGCTTCAATATAAATAATAAAAGTAATTTACATAACAAGAGATTGTATTATAATTATTGTAAATTAACACCTCCTGTTTACAGTTCACATCCAATAATTATAGTTATTGAACTTTCAAAGTTAAAACTCCAATTTAAAATCACCTGTAAGTATAGAACAAAATATTGAAAAATATATACTTATTTCAGGCATTTAATTAATAATCTAAATAATAAAACTTCCGCTTTATTATCGTTGTGAACATAACTACACGTAACAAGGCAATAAGTCTGCAGTAAATAGACATTAAACTTAATTTATAAGACTCCAAATACATTTTTATCTTTTCCCGCAAAATATATGAAATGAAAATTCAAAGACCTATTAGCGTTATACAGTAGTTATAGTTATTGTATTTTTACCTAAATAAAATTAATACATTACGTTTTAAAACTTACAATTGCCTTTTTTTATTATCTAGGTACATGAAAGCAAGTGTATAGTTTATCCCACCAAAAACATATATGTATGTGAAAAAGGTTAGCCAGTTTTACAAGTAAAATTAGATATGCATGGCTGTGGGCTTTGTCATAAAAAGAATAAAGATTTAAATAGAGCCAACTTCTGTACAAAATCCAAATATGTATGTATGAGATCTTAAAGTAGGTTAGATTTGACTTGCTACTTGGCTAGCTTTTAATATTTTATAAAGTTATTTAACTTTTTAATATACCTATATATTTTTTTACTTCTGATAAAAACTGGATAAAAAAATCTAACCTACCTTAGGATCTCAAACATATTTATATTTTGTATAGAATTTGGCACTAATTTGGATATCCATTATTTTTACAGTAAAGCCCACAGTCAAGCATAATTTTAGTAGTTAACTTGGCTTATTTTTTTTACATTTATATTTTTAATGGAATATAATTACTTTTTGTAAAAAAACTAGGCAAGTATTTGGATTTAACATTTTATTTGTATGGAGATCTCCCAACCCCTCCTTCTTTTTAACTTTTTCCTAATTATATATTATATATTTTCAGTTTTTTCCTACGCTTACACACAATTACGAGCTGGATTTCAGATTTCATCTTTCTAGTCTAGAAGTGGGTTAGGTTTTTAATCAGTCAGTCAGTGGAAAATTGGCGACTTCTGGACCTTCATATCTTTATAACCGTTTCGTAGCTTTATGAAATTTCGGCTTCTAGTTGTCTATATGGATATTAATAAACATATTTGACATTTAATGTCAAAGAGATTTCAGAATCTCCTAAAAAACATTAAAATTTTAAAATTTAAAACCTAATAATAGTAAATTTTTATTTTTATTATTTGTTTTCAATTTATCTTGACAACGGTGGCAGATTTGCCACCGAAACATCGACTTTTAAAGTATCTTTTTACTTGTTTAATTTTTTTGGTTTTTTAGTACTTTTAATTTAATTTTTGGCGAGTACCCAACTAATTACCATCCATTAAATGAATCCGCCGAACTACAGAACATATCTTCAAAACATACGTAGTGACATGTGGTTATGTTAAAAATGTTTTGAGATATGGAGGGGTCAAAAGTGGCACCAAGTGGTTCGTGTAATGTTACATTCGGCTCGTAAACTTGGCTTGACATGCTGCCGCGCGTCTAGATATACAGTATATCCATGGAGAGACTTAACAATAGCAGACTTAAGTATAAGGTAAATGGTCACATATGCGGAAACAATTTTGTTACTTTAAAGATACATTTAAAATACAATTCAAAAATAAAAATTATTTCGTAAATTTATTTCTGCAATTTAAATATTACTAACTACAGGGTAGGGATGATTAAAGTCTAAACGGTTAGATTTTTCGATAAAAATAAAGAGAACCTTTTTTAAATGCCTTGAATCGGGATATTGGAAAATTTGCTCGAAAATAGAATTATACCAAAAATAATTTTAAAAAAACAATTTTTAATGTAGGTAGGTAAATAGCCCTTTGAAGGCACACAATTTTAAATCAACTTAGTTTATGCTCCAAATTTGAATGTGATGATGATGTAATATAACTTTTGCTTATAGTAGGGGAGTTCAAGATGCTAAACTTGCAGTTACTCGAGCGTCATAGAGACTATTAGGTTGCAAAGCTTAGATGATAGGAAGAAAAAATGTTATATAATGTATACCTTTCCATCGGAGCGTTAAGCAGCTATAGACTTTTAAGTATGTCAAAAATATATTTTTATTATTTCGGCTTGTGGAAATCGTTCAAATCGTATTGAATTATATATTTTTCGGCATCCTTGAAATATTTTCTTCAAAATAAGAAAGAAAAAATAAAAAAGATCCACGCTCGAGCATGTCAAAATGACGTTTTTTTACAACTTTGTAGCCCTCCGGTTTCTTTACATCACTCTCAAATTGTCAGATTAGTGGAATATACACTCTTTAGCATGTAACTAACTTACTCTTTCTTAATCTAATGCGCACGACAATTTATGTAGGATATATTTTTGTTCTTTACGATCGCCCTTGTATACGGGGCTCATATTCGGTGGAGGTATTTAATCAGGTACAAGATATTCTGCGGTATATTTTTCTGACGCGCTTTAGTAACTGCAGAAATCCCCTTTGGTCTCCTCTACCATTAAGCAGACATATTAAACAACAAAAAATAACATATTGAATAGCTATGAATAACTAGTCATGTGTAGATATTCTGGTGTTAATAATTATAAGTAGTTTAAACACACATTTAATATTAATTTCAAAACGGAAAAAATATTTTTGTATATCTTATTTGGACATAAAGTACCTTAAAAATACATTGTTATAATTTTTCTAGATATGATTCTCACAATACTTAACAATACTAAAAGCAGCATACCCAGATTTTAGCGGCGAATTTCTTTTGGGGAGCCTTTATTTTTAATTACAAAGTTAAATAACTGCTTAAAATACAATATTCAACCTAAACGTTCCCCGAATTTTATAAGAAACTGATATTTAGTTGGCTAGACGACGTCCTTGCCCGCACAATAACAGCTTTTCTTTTGATTTTTTTCTATATTACAGCACCTGATTTAATTAATTATATTGTTTAGTTTTTCGAAATTATTGGTATTATTAAATTAAATGTTTACTCATCATACATCACGTGTATTATGATAATTTTTGGCATACGGGGTTTTTTGGGGCGCGGATTATAAATTTTTGGCAACGTTTTGTTTTTGAGATATTCATCATCAAACTTAAATAGAAACAAACCTAAATTTATCATATTCTCCTTCTTTTTGCATACAATTCTTGAGCTATCTGTTAAATCGGCACATAGTATTTAATTTCCACCTCTTAAAAACCTATTTTTCTACCTATTTTACCCTTTTTCCATATTATTGCAAAGCATTGCTTTTAGTCATTTCAATCACAGTAGTCATGGCGCGCAGGCTACTGTGATTAAAAGTAAAGCTTAACAATTTTATGGCAAAAGTAGTAAAATAAATATAAAAATGTGTTTTTAAAAGATGGAAATTGGAAATCAAATATTACCTAAGTATTAATTTAGCTTTAAATCAAAATTGTTTGCAAAAGAAAGGGAAATATAGATAGTAAATAAGATAAATTTGCTTTTCACGTTTGATGACGTATATCTAATAACAAAACGATATCGACTAAAAATGCCTCCAGATTCGGAATCAGCGCCCCAAAAAAAAAACCCGTATGCCGAAAATCATTACAATCGGAGGGGTGTCCGATAAGTAAACAATTACCAAAATACCAAACCGATACTAAATTTAAAACCAAGCACTACCCCTAATAAAGCATTAAGTATAAAAAAATAATCTTATGATCTATAAAACCTGAAACCATTTTTTAAGGTGGGCAGTAATTTAAGTTACTCTTAGAAAAAAGGAAAAACTATTTTGCTATTGCTTATATAAATGTAATCATTAACATACTTTGTAATTGTTAGGACATGTTAACATTAGCAGTTTCTTTGTTCTGTGAAAAACATATAAAAACATCAAGTTATTTAAAGTAACGGGAATGGGACAGAAAAGCATAAGTAAATAAATTCGTCTACAGAAACACTTAGCTAAAGGCTAATCCCCGCTACTGACCTACACCCTATACTACTCCACAAGCACACATAAAAGAAAAAGCTAGCGTTTCATTACCCGATGAAACGACCGCCGTACGGTGCTGCCGCCAATTCATTCGACGGAAATTGCCGGAACTTATTTATTAGGTTCTCAACTTCCACCGCGAAGCGTGTTGATGTGGAATAAAAAACTAGTCAGTCAGTTGTTGGAAACGGAATGGGACACATCGATTTTTATTTTTTTTTTTCATGCCAACTTAGTGTTATAGGCTTTTGAAAAATAGTAAATTTTAAAAATATAGTTAGAGTTTTTACTTACTTCATTTTAAACTATAAAAAATAATATTTAGACTGTAAGTTTATGAGACCAAAATCATTTGGTTTTAGTTAAAATAGTATATAAAATATTTTTAGAATAAACTATAAAAGTCTAGAGATATTTTCACTGAAAAAAATGAACTGTTTAATTTAACCTTCTTATAAGTATCAGTTTTTAAATGTTTGACTTAACCTTTATTTTTTAAATCAATTCGTTTTGTTAGGTTGAATTAACATACAAAACATTTCGGAAGTATTTGTTATTTTAAGAAATAAACTGTTGATCTAAAATTAGCCTTAACTTAAAATAGGTGTTCTTAAATGTATTATTTTAAATAATGCTAAAATATTAAAGTATCATAAATTTTGTTACTTATTAACAATTGGTTTTTATTTAATTAACTAATTGCATCGTTTACTTTAACAAACCTAAGTTGTTTTTTAGTAATCTGAATAGGTAAATCAAAAAATAGAACTTCAGACCTTCGATGGTTATGCATCCTTAAAAATATTGCGTGTATTTCAACTCCAAATATGCACAAAAAAAAAGAAAAGTCTTAATTTAAATTAATCTGCTTTGACTCAAGATACAATGTAAATTGCATATAACGAAAAAAGGTGTCGGCCCAACAACGACCGGCTTATCTGCGACTGACGACGACGCATTAGCGACCGAATTTTTCAAACCCCCATTTTTCTACCTGGTGGGTCCAGAATAAATTAAATTTAAGACGCATTGTTACCAAAATGTAGGTGAACTATTAGAGATATTTCTTAAAATTAAAAAAGGGTACTAAGGGTAGGTACTTAATTAAACCCAGGACTAATACACACTTACGAATGGCTAGTTCTATAGTAAGCAACGCTTTTTTCCTTAATTAAACCCTAGACGAATACACACATACATAATATATTGCCATACGTATATTCTTGTATTTTATATTTACGTAAGTTTGTAGGCCTCTATAGGCAATAAATAATTAATATTATAAATGTATCTACAATTTTTCTACTTTTTAAAATATTTCACAAAAAGAAAACAACTGGATGAAAAGAGTTTATGAAAAACAATGCTTATATCCAATTGGGGTCCACTCCTATTTAATACCATAGGTCGCTTTTATTGCTTTTTAATGATCGGTCGCAAATAAGCCGATTGCAGATAAGCTTATTACCTTATAAGTAAGCGATATTCTAATAAATTAAGTAAAATAATCATGATTTGTTTAATTAAGGAATAGTATTATTGTTTTTACGACGTGATTTTCAAAGTCAAATTTGCTTTAAATAGAGACTAGTAATATTACTTGGTCTTGGCTAAAGATACTTATTATCTGTACTTATAAACCAAAATTGTAATTGGTACCTTCAAGTTAGATTTTAAGAGCTTTAAATTATAGAAATATGATAATTCACTTTTTCACTTTTGTAAAAAAGTTGCACAAAAGACTACATAAAAAACTTTTTTTGGAATTGAAAAAACAAGATACGTAACGTTGTGATATTGACAACGAAATTTCAATTAAACATGTATTCTATATATTGCACACCTTCTAAATCACACTGTATAATAATTTTTGATAAGCGACAAATAAAAAACTTTTTGTTGGGTATATTATAGTTTTACTTTTAAAATAGATAATTAAATGCAGACAACTTAAACTAGTGAAAAAGTAGCTTCTTGGTGCCAAAATTTAGAAAATATAAAGATTTGTTTTATTAGTTAAAAATTACAATATATTTTAAAAATTTAAAATAAACTATTTATTAATATATAAATTACCATGGGACCAATTACCCACCATATCATATTATTACTGAACGGAGGGTTGAACATAACTTTGTTGTAAATGATGGTAACGTATAACTGAAACATTTTTTTTCATCAAACATCAAATAATATGTTCTGACAAAGTCTAAAGTCTTCTTGTAGATATATTTGCAAATTATCCAAAAATTAAATATTTTTACCCGATTTTTGTAAATACAACAATTGTTTGCATATAAAAAACAATAATTTGTTATTACAAATGTTCATTAAAATTATTTTTTTTTAAATTTGGTTTTTAAAATCACTTTATGTTTTTTGTGCATGTAAGTATAGTTAGGCAAAATAAAATAAAACTATCAGAGTTAATCAGTAGATATCTACAATAATAATTAAAGTGTATATAATATCTCGTTTAAACGCTCCAGATCATGTAAACAAAACAGCGTTGCATTGAACGCCAAAATTCATCTCTTCGCTCTCGCGAAGCTCCCTCATCGACAGCTTGACAACGACGAAAAGACTCGACAACGAAAACGAACAAAACAAAAGCAGCGTTGTCGCGTGTAACACATAGCTCGCTCTCGCACGTTTCGCCGACATCAAACCATCACTCTCTCCCATTGGGCGACACAAATAGGCGGTCCCGCAGTTCATCAATCGTTCCGCCAGTGGAGGGGGCAGAAAAAACCCGCCCAAAATCGAAAAGAAGTAGGGCAATATTTTTGTGGTGGTGGCATATTTCTCGGTAGGGGAATACGCGGTGAAGTCCGCAAAAATGCAGTGTAGTGAGTAGTCTCACAAGACTTGCTTTGCTCCCCGCCGCTACGGATTTTTTGATTTGATCGGACTGCGCGCACACAATTTGTCGCTGAGTTAAAAGAATCTCGTGACATCGGTAGTCGCGAAGTAACGCTGGCAAAAGAGGACGATTTAACCGCAATTGAGGACGCGTCATACCGACGAGCTTCGCCCCCTCCCTCCTACTTTACTACCCCCGCAAGGTGGGTGGAGCCGATCATCACCGGTGGCAAAAATTTGCGGTTAGACGAAAGAAGTACGCTACCGGGTAATTTACCTGACGATTGAGCTTCTGAATTTTACATCGCCGGTACATCATTAAGCCACGTGTGTATATTTCGATTTTCGACACCTTGTTTAGTGACTTAGCCACTTTGATACTACAGTATCGCGTCGCGTCGAGGAGTTCTCTATACTTAAGTGACATTCATCGGAAATTTTGATCACAAACACTAAGTCAGTTACAAGTTCAGTTTTTGGAATATATAGTCGTTAGTTATCATCGATCTGCAAGTCAACAGTTTCACTGGACACAATTTTACAAAATAGGATCGAAATAATAATCAGCATCAATTGCGGTCCAGGATATTATTATCATTATTAGTATCTTGTTTTTTACATGTTCAAAAGATCTAGTGATTTCAAGTAACTGGTGGTTAAGATAGTGTTCTTATTGCAAGTTTTTAGGAAATAATATTTTCTACAGAAGGATAAAGAAGAAATACTTAAGAGATAAAAAACAACTCAAGATTAAAAAATAAATTTAATTAAGCAGCCCAACTAGCAGTATTGACCTACTAAAAATACAGATACATCTTAACAATACCCTGAACATTTCGCTCATTAAACCTAGTTTTGTGGACTTTACGAACTGGCAAGAAGTGACTTATTAGTGTAGAATACAATTTATCTCATACTTTGTATGTTGACAATACCTTAAAAAGTGCAAAATATTCCAAAAACTCTTATCTCTGTTTATTTTGGTGAAATTTCGGACACTGTTTGCCCCGGACCAATAGTACAGCATTGTGCTCAGTAAAGCGCGCTATTGCCATGTTTCACGAAGCAACTCGACACTAAGAAGGCCGAAGCTGGGACACTATGTCCCAGTTTGGATTTAGAGCATCACCGAGTACTCAGGTATGTATTCAGCTGCGGTGTTAACTTCCTAGAATATGGTTAAAATAATGATACATGTTGTTTTTATACAGTAAAACTAAAATTTACTAAAAATATTAAAACCCCTTTACATGGATATTATATTTGTAAATGGGATGACTGTTAAGAAATAGAATTTAGGCCAGAATAATAATTATTACTTTTTTACATAAATTTATAATTTTTATAAGAAGACAATTGACACAGGAAGATAAGCAGATATTTTTTTAATATATGGCTTTTAATGTCCAACTGTGTATTATTTGTCATTTGTTGAAAGGAATACTATGATATTTTTATTGTAGCAGTTTAACAAAATATATATATTTGCAAAAAGGATATTACCTTTAAACATAGTTTTGATGTAACTTAAAAAAAATGTGATTTATAGCTTGGAAATGTTCTTTTACTAAAATTTGATTGTAAAGCTCCATTTTGCGTTTCACACAACATGGGCTTAGGTGATACACATTTATTTAAAAAAATAGTCCAACTAGATAACTGCGTAAAAATAAGGCTTAAGGTACTTATAGAAGACTAAGAAAAATAACATATTACATTTTTAGACAAATAATAATTTACTTATTATTGAACATTTGCTGATATATATAAATTATTGGCTTTAAAAAAAATAAAAAATCATAATTAACTAAGTTTAGTAAGTTTACAAAGCATATTTGTTTTAAAAAGAACTAGACATTATTATAAAAATAATAATATTTAGCATAGATATAATTATGAACCTATCTATTTCTATTTGCGATGTTGTCGTCATCACAAAAGTATGTCATTTGGCAGAGGACAGATTTAATAAACTTAAAATGTAATGTTGTATAATAGTTTAATTTGTTAATAGAATATTCTTCTAATAATAAATTAAGTAACTTTGGTCAATGAGTTACGTAAAAAACATTGTCTTGCCAGTACTCTTATGACCAATAAAATTTTCGTATAATTTATTTTCCATATTGCTCTAAATTTAAAAGCTTTACCTATAGCTAAACAAAACAAAAACCTTATAATTGTAAAATAAATAGATTAATCATAATCAAGGAAACGAAAAATATTTTTTTAATATAAGGTGGTTAATAATATCCAGAAGAAGTTAAAAAAGTAAAAAAATAAAAAAATATTTATTTGTAAAAATAAATTTTAAAAAAATTTAAAATGGGCGGTTCGGTGAATGAATAGTGGTGGTTTTTATAAAACGTCATTAATGGCAGTAATACGTTGTTTAAAATGTGTTGTAAAAAACTTTATCTGCCTATTTAGTTCGTCCTACAACGTTGAAATAAAGAAATGGTATCTAATAATTGTTGAAAATTGTAAAACAGAAAATGTTCTTCATTTAAAGCTACTAATATTAATTGCAAGAGAAGAACAACGCACGCTGTCATGCATTGCCAAAAATGTTTTCTTTCTTTTTTTTTTTTGAATTTGTCACTTTTGCGGTATGAGTTTTTACGCAAAAAGCATTTTTACAAATTCAAATAGGCCCTCCACGTTTTAACAAATATTTACTAGTTAACTAATAGATGGTGTGGTAAAAGGAGGTTTTATTACAAAAAAATAAAAAATAGTTACATATATGTATTTTGCCAACAATAATGGCAAACATTTGTAACATTGTAAGACGTTTTTTTAGTATGATCATATATTATAGAGAATTGGGACCCTATATAGAAGACGGTTTAGTAAAATTTGGCAGATTTTGCAAATCTTTTAATATTAAAAAAACGTTTTAAGTTATCCCAAATGGGTACTCCTAAAAAATACCGTCAGTCTCTCTTTAAAATATAATCATAAAAATATTTGCTTAAATTTTTTTACCCTATATGCATATATTTGCTCTACATTAATAGCTTAATTTATACAGCTTTTAAAGCTTTAATACTACTTATTTATAACTTCCTATTTACATTTCCACTTTGCTTAAAATGCTAGAAATTCATTTATACAGTAATATTTTACATTAGTTGCTTTTGTACCTATTAAAAGCCTTATTTTATATAAAACATTTATAAGTTTTTAAGTAAAAATACCCAAAGGAGAAAGATATAAAGAAGTTTTTTCTAACCTTTTAAAGGTGGCAAGAATTATTATAAATTTATTAAAAGATGTACGTTTACTTAATAGTCCCATGTAAAGTTTGATATATTCAAAGATTGATTTAATAACAAAGTTGCATTGGTCAGTTTGTTAGTTGACAAGATAAGCGCACACACCAAATTTTAATATTTTTTAATAAGCCAGTTAAATGTTTTGTAAAAAGACCTATTTGTAATATTTTAAAAATGACAGGACGATATATTACTACGGATAATTTCATTATGGTATATCAAGTATGCAAATATTTAATAATTTATTTACTAATTACCTGTAATTGGCTTATTAGAAAATAAAAAAATTGTGTGTAAGCATATCTTATTAATGTCTTCAAATTTGTCTAACACAATTTTGGTGTAAAATCAATAGGGAAGCCAAAATCGTAGAAATTTTCTACAGATTGAAACTACGATAAAATAAACACTTAAATACATAAGTATTTATTACAATGACAATAATTATTTAACAACCCAAAACACCCATTTCACTTTTTAACATTTTTTGTTTTGAGTATGAGTGATGTCTAGCCATAAATTCTTTTCGAGCGCTTGAACTTTTTGTCATATTCATTTAAAAATTTTATCTTTACATGTGCAAAATAACAAATAACTAGTAAATAGCAAATACATAATTTATTTATATTATTATGAATATATTAATTATATATTAAAAATGTTATGGTATATTTTACAGGGATATTTTTTTGTTTTTGTATGATATATACAGTATGTTTACGTCAGTTAGCGTCATATGGGAAACTTTTTTATTATTAATTTTACGAAAAAAGATATTCATTATAAAAAGTGCCGCCTGGTCCAGAACCTAAAATACAACCATTAGATATCAAATAGTGTCCGTCATCTACGATGCTTGGTCCAAAATTTAGATTTTGCTCAACAGTAAGGTATCATGTATTTTTGCTAATATCGCAAATTGTTATTAAAAAAATGTTCAGAATTAAAAATAACTTTCAACATTTTCATTTTTTTCTGAAAATATCAAAAAATGTAGGTTTATACATTATTGCATTGTTTATTTTTCTTATTTTGATAACAATAAATTTAAAAAGTTTATTTGAAACTGTCCTATGACATTTATAATCATAAAATGTTATGCATTAATGTACAATCTAAAATTTTTACCATTATCGCACAAAAAATTGAATATTTTAAAAGAATATTTTAATTCCAAACATCTTTTCTTTATAACAGTTTTTGATATTAGCAAAAAAAGAGTACTTAGCTCCTATGCAAAAACTACATTTTGGGCCAAATCTCGTAAAGGACTGATACAATTTAATAGCTGATGGATGCTATTGAGGTTTTCGATCATGCAGAACCAAGGAATAACTTTTTGTTCGTAAAACCAATAATAAAAAAGTTACCCATATGACGCCAACATCAACGTAGACACACTGTATGGTTTATCGCACGTGTGGTAACCAAATATTCAAAACTGATTTAAAATTATGCTTAACAAAATATGTCTTCAACACGTATGCATTATCTCCATAAAATAAATGCTTTTATCATTATCCACTTGTGTGGTTCTCTAATTAGCTTTAAAGCGTGATACAAAATAAAACAAGAACTCTTTTGTTTGTTATCAGTACATTAAACAATGCAAAAATAAGCTAAAACTATTAATCTATAATTGACTTTTTAGTGGAGCAGATATAACCTATATGTAGCAAAGTTTATGTATGTACCTATATTATTTAAAGTTGTGTAAAACAGATATGGGTGGGGCTAGGGATATAAAATTACTGGTAATTTAAAAATCGGCAATATTACCGGTAATATTACGGTAACATTGGTAATTATGTAGGAAAAAAGCTGGTTTTTTAGTTCCAAACTTTAAAAATATTACGAAAAACAACAAGGGCACTTTATATTAATAATGAATACCTAGTAACTATACTTTGGCCACTATAAATTGATAATGAATACCTAGTAAGTAACTCCGGTTACTGTAGTTTTAAACCAATAAAATTCATTTGGTAATTGTGATAACTAGGGTTACTGACTTTTTAAACCAATGAAATACATTTTTATTGTGGTTACAAGGGGTTACTACTGACTTTAAGCCAATGTTACACATTTTTTATTTAGTTGTTTTTATCAATTTAAAATGACACTTGACCACAGACTGGAGTTCATAAATAGAGTGGATAATGGTAAATTATCCTTATTATTATTACGAACCCCGTCATCCGATTCTTTTTTCAATTTTGTTAGTCCAGTCAAGTCTGTAACTTTGAAACTAATATCTTCTTTTTTCTCTTTCTTCCTCAGTAGCTTCTACTTTTTAATGATCTTCTTAATTTAGTAAATTATAATTATGGGCAAAAATTTGTTAGTTTTCCGGCCATTTTCACGGTAAATCTGTTTCTTCTTTGTTGATGAATAAATCCATAAGTACTAATGGTTCTTTCGGTTGAGGCTGTACGATGGTAAATTTAAAATGTCTACAGCCAATATACTTATTTAAGAACTGCATCAAATTTCTATACACCAAAACTAGGTTAAAACATGATTTCGTTGCTGGAAAAGATGAATTTCTTAGCAAAAGTATTACCACCCTTTATTTTGTACTATGCGAGTGCTCTCATATTAAGATCTACTTGTGAAGAATACTTTGGATCACGTCTTGCAGTTTATTAGATGAACTCCATTTCAATTAAATTTTCAGCTTTAGTTAAATTGTCGACGCGTTGATTTGGATAGATTATAGAGCAAAAAAGCAATTTTCCAATGTTACCGATCTTGCGGTAATATTACGTAATATTACCAAAATTGCTGGTAACAGTACCTCGGTAATATTACCCTTTTCATCATCAGGTGAGGCTGTTTGCAAAATTAATGTGTTTTTCGGCTTACATACAATATGGGAATACCTGGTTCTTGATAGTAGACTTTTAAAGTTATTACCATACTTTTCTATTCAAATTATACTGTTACTGAGTATATAATAATATATCATTTTATACTAATTTTAAAATATTTGTTACCATTTCTTTCGATATCCTTACCTACACCTTTAAATAATTTTAAAATAATACAGATAATACAGGTCTATTATCATTAGTTTTTATTAAAAGTAGAAATGTGTGCTTGACACTTTTGTTCTTATTTATTTTAATTTCTAAAAACGCGTAGAAACAACATAATAGAGACAGTTGTTAAAGTTTAAACTCAAGTAGACATAATAATGGTTTTTCTCGGAATAATAAATAATAATAACAAAGAGAAAAAATGTATTTTGTAAACATTTCTAGATCCACAAATAGGTATAATTTAACACATTTGAAGTTTTATATTTAAGAATTTTAATGTTAAACGTTTTTATTTTTTCGAAAAATAATTGTAACTGGGCATTTGAATGAAGACGTTTTAATAATTTTTTACTACCAGATTTATTTTATAAATACTTAATTAAATGAGTTAAAACTGCTCCTCTATTAATTATGTTTAGAATAAATCTTCATGTATTAATTATAGATTAAAAACAATCATGTTAATAAGGGTAATGGACACCCAGAGCGGTGTCAATTGCTCATGTATTGTTATTTTATACTTTTTATTGTTATTAAATTAATTGTATTTTATTTCCTATATTTAGAAGATAAAGACACGCTTGTGTTAAAAACAGTGGCAAAATTGGCAAATTTTCCTTTTATTATTTAATGTAAGTACTACCTGAATATGCAACGATTTTAACTTAAATTTATCGCTTATTCATAAAAAAGTGACAAAACTCAAAAAGCCTATGTTTAAATAAATATACAGGTTGTCCAGTAACTAAACCAACAAACTTTAAGGCGTGGTTCTAGAATGAAAATTGGAAAAAAATCTTCATATAGACATACGTCCTAAACGTCTTAGTTTTTGAACTACGGTGTTAAATTTTTTCAATTATATTGTTTTTAACAAAAAAATGAGAGACGAACTTCACTAACCAGAAGACATTTTTTGACATAAGTACAAGAAAAAAATTATCCAATATAAAAATTCTTTTAAATCCCCGTTTAGTTTAGAACAAAGTTAATCCCTTGACTTTTTTGTTTAATGAACTACGGTTTTCGTGTAAATAAATAGAACCCGTTTTTTCGCATGGTCAGTTTGTATTCCTAATATTAAATTCTACAGTAAAAAACAACCTTCGCTATTTATTTTTTAATAAGATGAAAATTTGCCGATGCAGAGAAATGGTTTCAATTTATTTACTCAAAAACCGAACATTAAGCAATAAAAATTTAAGAGATCAAATTTGCTCTAAACTAAACAGGGATTTAAAAAAAATGTTTTTAGAAAAATGCAGTGGCGTACCATTTTTTTGTCAATATTTACCTTTAACCCCTTAATTTAAAAAAAATATCTAAATGGGTATAAAAGTGTTACTATAAAGAAACAATATTAAAAAAAATAAACCTATGTTTTATGTACCATGTCCAATACCTAAACTCAACAGTTATCGAGTAATAGCCATAATTTTTTTTTAAATTTGTGATCACACATTGAAAAAAATATTTAATATCTAAAGATTTATTTAAAAAAGCGTTTGAACATGTCTATCTTTATTTTTAGCAGTTTTTGGGTAGGTTAATGTTGTTTCATGGTGAAATAATATTTACAGGGTGACCAAAAATAAGCGACAAACTATAGTTCTTTTTGCTCCTTATTTACGTTCATTAGTAAATTTTCTCAATAACTATTCAATGCAGAAGTCAAAAATGTATTTAAAACACGTATTTCCATTTAAAGAACAAAATTGATAATCATGTCCTATTTTTGGGTCACCCTATATACATGATTACCATGAAAAATCCTGCAACCAAAATAAAGATCGACTTGTATAGCCGTAATTAATAAAAACATACTATTAAATTTTAAATGACTTTGTTTAAAGTTTCGTGTCTTCTCAAATTTCAAAAGAATTTGATTGCAATTTCTCAATAACTGTTGACTTTAGGTATAGAAAAAGCGTTGTATAGAAAACATATATAAAATTCAATGCAGAATTAAAAAATGTAATAAAAACATGGGTGCTTCCGTTAAAAAAAAAATTATATTTGTTACTTCTATTTGGTGTTGTACACAAAAGTTACTTTTAAAAAAACCGCGGCTAAAATTAGGTATCGATACCGTGTTTAAGTGTTTTTCTAAAAAACAAACCACTGAATTTTAAACGGATTTGTTCCAACCCACGCTACTTTAGTGTATAATAGCGGCAATATGCTTTTGACATTTTATTTTTAAATAAAAATACCGACTTTATTTAATGGCGGCAATAATTTTATATTATGAACAAATTCAATTAATAAATTTATTTCAACTGCTGTTAAATTTATTTCGCGTCCGATCGCGAGAACATAAAAATGGCATAAAAACAAAAATAAATCAATTATTTGCAAATAGAACAAAACGGCACTCGTAAATATAGACTATAAATTTCTGTATTTATATTATATTTTTCACTGGTTATTGCGATACTTCAAGTAATAAATTGTATTTTTATTTAGTGTATTTTCATGCTTTTTCTATAACATAATATTATATTTTATCTTTCTAACACAAATTGATTAATATACAATAAATAAGTAGGTACGAACTTAACAAAATTTAAATTTCTGCAACTAATTAAGACCAATGTAAAATATTTATTTTTTCCTATTTCAAGTTTTTCACCAATTTTTGGAAAACGTAATTATTAACTTTTAGTAAACCTCTATTAAAATCTTAAATAATCCAGGATGTTTTCCAATAGCAGTAAAAAAATGAAGGGCTTTTTCGTAAGCTAATTTTATATATAAAAAAATATATATATTAAAATGAGTCTGAAAATTTTTCGTTCTCAAGATAAAATGTGTTAAACTTTTTAAAAACTTAAAGTAAATATAATAAATAAATAAATATTTTATTGATTGACCACGCCATTTAAAATTTTGACCACATTGTAATTGTGCCACTGCACTTAATAAATTTAATTACGTTTCAAACCTATAATTTTTTTCGTAAAATAAGCTCAGAAATAAGCCGTTATTTTTTTACCGCATATTTTGGACAACGACGACACCTGTTTGTATTTTAAAGCCAACATTTATTTCACTGCAATCTTCAAAGGTGTTTCAGAAACAGCACCATTATTAACTTTCGACTTAGTACCAAAAGTATGAAAAAACAGAAGTATAAAGTATAAGAATTACTTTAAAGATAAGTCAGGTTTTATAAGTATTCAAGATTGCCTAAAAAACTATTGAAAATCCAACAAAAAACCCAAAAAGGCTTTTTGCTTAGACTAAGGATTTATTTTGAAGAATAACAGGAACTGGATTTTTTGGTGTACTTGAGTTGCTAGACGAACCCAGATAAAACAGATTCAGATTGTTGAGACGAGGATATGATTGAGTTCCAAGACGTAACCCAGACGTGACCTCACTGTAGTTGATAATATTTTCAAATGTTTATATATAAAAACTGAGACAAGTTGTTTTTGTTGGACCCCTCTCCATAAAAATAAAGTTTCAAAGCTAATCCTTTTTGTATTTTTACCGTGAATATAATAAAAATTTATGGAAAAATTCTAACTTTTGCAAAATAATCTAAATTTTTCAAATACGGTGGAAAATACGCCAATACGCCTTATTACAGTTAGGTAAAAATCGGGGCGAACTTTCGACACCAAATTGTGTTTATACCTGGGGTAATCAAAGAGTCAAATTATGTAAGAAGAAATTTTGACACCGCTCCGTAAAGCAGGCTGGTACGGTGCCCAACGGGATAATTAGAACCGTTTTGCGGAATAACAAATGGTTAGTTCTGGTAAGCAAATCCTTTTTCTTATTCCTTAATTAAACCCAACGTTCGATCGCTTTACAAGATGTTTTATTGCATGGGGTGTTGTGTTTATTACCGTCTAGGAACTCAACAATCTTTTTAGCAACTCTTGCATCTATGTCTAGCAACTCAACAATCTTATATTCAAAATTTTATTATTATTTTATCGCCTTCCAGCATCTCGAATACACCTGCTTTGTGACAGCTCACAAAGACGTTATTCCTAAGTACAAGAGTACCTTGGGTGTTGATTTTTAGATTTTTCTTAATGTCATTTAATGGATAAAATTAACTAGGTACATCTAGCTTCAATGCCTATAGGTCCAGAGAATACTGGTTAATACCTTTTATAGAAGGAAATTTGTGATTCAGGATACTTTTTAATCGCACAAATAATATATGCAAATCATAAAGGATGCTGAATTATATAAAAAATAATTACGTAAAGGTATTTGTTCTTCTAAAACTACTCGTCAAGTTTTTAGTTCATACAATGTAAATTATCAAAAGGTACATGAGAAAAACCATCATGCATTTGATCTAGATATTTATGCTTTAAATTTAGACGATCAAATATTTCATAAGACTTTTTGCAGTTTTCCAGTTTATCCCGAGAACTTAATAAATCAAATTTTCATCCAGTTCAATTTTCCTACAGACACCGAAGAATCACCGTTCTTTTCAGAATTTATACCGATTTAATATTTATTTTGATGGGTTTAACTCAGCGTCACTAACACCCTAAAAATAGGGTTTGGAACCATCTGCCTCTGTTATATTTAATACCTTTTAAAGGGGACTAGCCTTTTTGATTCCCCATTGTAAGGGTGACAATCGCTTATACTACTTGTCATACTTTTATATTATATACCAACGTTAACTGAAAATGGTAGTGGATAATTTTTTACGAGGGTTTATTAAAAAATACACCTATGACTGACTTCTACATATTAAATTTTAGTCTTTTCCACGCCAAAACTAAGAAAAACATATATTTTTCTAATTAAAGTTTGCTTTGTACAAATTAGAGCATAAATTCAAGATTTGAATAGAATTAATTATTGTTATACATGGTATAATTAAATTGATGGCTAAAATACAGAATATATTTATTTGGCCTATTTTAGAAACAAGTTTATGTGTACTTCTAACTTTTAAGCTACAGAGTATTCAAATTTTAAGACAAAAATCGTTTTCTGTGTCATAATTTCAAAACTGTTTCGGATATTTTCATGAAAATTGGAATGCACTTACTAAGCACCAGTGGCGTGCGAAAGTGATATATTCTGAAGATTTTTCAAAAAATATATAGTACGACACTGTTTTTTTTAATTAGAAATTATTTTTGAAATCTCCATGTATTTTTAAGAAATTTGACCTCTTGAGCTTTTTTTCTCCAATGCACTATTTTCGCGTAAAAATTTAAAAAACGTTTTAAGGCATTTGTGGTATAACGAAATTATTTTAAACTATAGTATGCTGGTGCCCTGTTTTTAGTTTTTTCATTGGAGGATTGTATTTTATGTCCGTATGAGGTCTCTGATATCAAATATACTTATCAACGTGAATCAAACAAAAGCAAACTTTAAGAACTAAAAATAAAATTTAAGTGTTTTCAATGTCTAGAGTCGGAATTTAAGAATGAAAGCGAAAACCTAAGAAAAAATATATTTTTATTGTCCGGTGTTTTAATTGTGATGGAAGAGAAAAATAATGTTGTATTTTAACAAAAAACCAAAACTGGACATTACGGTATATTTAAGATTTATTTACATCACATCAAAACTATACGTGTTAGGAACATTTCTGGACTAACTAACTTACTACTATACTATTAGCATTTTAGAAACTAACCTTCCTTATAAGGATTCTTGTAATTCAATAACGCAAAACACCATTTTAACTCTATAAAGAGCATGTACAATATTAAAAACTAAACACAATAAATACAAAATTTTACTTCGATTGAAGGGAATTAAATTTTTGTCAAAATGTAAAGTTAAAGAATTAAATATATATATATATATATATATATATATATATATATATATATATATATATATATATATATATATATACTTAAATAATTTATGTTCTAATGCGCAATGTAAAAAATGGACAATAACATTTTCTTTACACTTTCAGACCTTAACATCAAATTTTGATATAAAGTTCAATTTTCTACAACATTTTTACTTATATAAAAGCATAAAATTATTTTTTTTTTAATTTTAACATGGAATATGCATTTTTTAGATTTTAGAAGCTGTTTTAAATTTAGCCAGTGGTCAATAATTTGCGTGTATAATAATTCTAAGATTCTTTTTAAATTTGGGTATTTTGTTTTATAAAATGAATACACGTAATTAAGTGCTCTATTTCGAAACTTTCCTATAAACGATTTTTGAGTTCCAGAAGCTGAACAAAAATAAATAACTTCTTAACTGTAAGAGCATTCTATATACAGGTTAACAGAAAAATACACAGTTCAAACAAAATACCTCTTAATAATATTTTTGCTTAAATCGTTGCTTTAAGATTCACCGAATTGCCTTTTTAAAAATCATTTCACCATAAATTTTTAGACGTCCCCCTGTATATTCAGAAAGCCACCGCTATTATACTCGAATTACCCCCTGCCATTTTTATATACAGTGGTGGTCTAAAGTAAAGTATAGACACCTTTTATTTGCCATATAAGCCTATTAAACGCATTAAAAGCATGAGTGAGAAACTGAATGATTTATTTGTTGAGGAATTAAAGATTTACACAACTGTAACTAAGTGACAGTTGTAGAAAAGGGAGATATATGGTTTGTTTAGGATATGTAGAACTTACCCAGGGATTTAGATAGTGTTTGTTTTAGTGTATTTTATGCCATTATGGAACCATAATATACCAACGTGGGCTTTAAATGTATAAAAGGTAAATGCTAGAGTGTAACGAAGCATAAAAAAATATTATATACCGAGTGTCGACGAATCTGTTATAGTTTGGTAAACATGTACCTTTTTGGGTAAAATTTTTGTATATTCTCCGAAAACTACGATCGAGGTGTCATTCGATTCGGAATAATGTATTGAAACTTTAAGAAAAAGCCCCGAAAGGGGCCGATAAAAATTGCAAGGGTTATAAACAATAATTGGAAAAAAGTAGGGGTTTGGTTTTTTAATATCTCAAAAATTATAAAAGCTATTCAAAGTTTAAAAAAGATTTTAAAAGTGGGAAGAAATTTAAACAAAAAGTCCAACCTCCCGGAACTGTATCTTGAATATTTATAATTTTTACAGAGCCCCGAAAATAGCGCTAAAAGCGGGCAGTCTGACTTCCGCGCGAGGTCTGTCCCTCGGACACGGCAACAAAAAAAACATTTCGTCATATAAAATATGAAAATAAATAAATAAAAAAATTTGGCACAATAAGGATACATAAATAAATAATTATCGGCAAGCCAAATATTTTAATCCCCATTTTTCCATTAGTTATCCATTAGTTAATTAACAACTTTTTTCTAAATTGTATGTTAACATAAAAAGCCCGATTATTAATAAACTACGGGCTTTTTCACATTGGTCAGTTATTCTTAAGAGGTATAGAAATAGATTTCCGTAAAGATAGTTAAAAATATTAATTTTCTGTTTTTTTATTAACAATCAAATACTGTAAAAACCACAAATTTAATAAATATTCAAGATACAGTTTCGGCAGGTTGGACTTTTTATAGAAAATTTATTCCTCTTTTTAAATCTTTTTTTAATTTTAAATATCTTTTATAGTTTTTGTGAGATTAAGAAAAAACCGACCCTTTTATTTTATTTATTGTTTATAACTTTTGCAATTTTTATCGGCCCCTTTCGGGTCTTTTCCTTGAACTTTCTGTACATTATTCCATATCGAATGATACCTCGATCGTAGTTTTTGAAGAACATATAAAAATTTTACCCAAAAGATACATGTTGACCAGACTATAAGACAATTCATACCTACTGGCGTATTAGGTTTATCAAAATAGGATTCAGTATGGATAAGTGTTAATGAAAAGAGGACAGTTTTTGCATATTTTTTATTTTTTAGTCATTTTGGGTTCCACCGAAAATGGTTCTACATTTTAAGTTTTTACTTAATTTTAAAGCTATGAATTCTTTAACAACTTAAATTAGCGCTTGTCTCAGAAATACAAGAATAATAAAAATATAGTGTTTCTTTAAATATTTAAAACTGGGGCCATTCCTAGTAAAAGGAATTAAGAGATAATTAATTATATGCGTTTTTATATCATTTACCACTAAAAATCCTATTTTGATACACCTAAAGCTTTAAAAGTTATGACTTGTCTAATAAATTTGCTAACTTTAAGCAGGGCTTGTCTTAGAAATTCAAAAATGGTAAAAAATAAAGCTAGTGTTATTTTAAATATTAAAAACTGGAGCCATTTTTGGTAAAACCGAAAGTAATGGGAAAGTTATTTATAAGTGAAATTTTTTAAACCATAAATCATATTTTGATCTAATACTTTAAAAGTTTTGACTTGTCTAATAAATTTGATGACATCCGGTATAATAATTTTTTAAGAGCATAGAATAATAGCTATTAATAAACACTTGTAAGTAATTAATAGATAGCACATTACATACCGGGGTGGAAAGTGTTTCATTACTGTCAAGAGAAAAGGATGGTTTTTAAGGCGTGGAGCGCCGAGGTCAACCAATTCTCGAGACAGTAATAAAGCTTTTATCGATGTTTGTATACTATTTTTATTTAAAACCGTTTTTTTAAAATTCCTTTTAATATATTTTTCTATTAAAAATGTGTAAACTCAACAAAATTATTTTTAATTTGTTAAAAATATAGTTACGCTACCAAATATTTATCGCGCGTAAAGGTGTCGCAGAGATATCTAAAATATTAGATGATTCTAACCTTAAGTTTTTCGAGCTATTCGGCTGTTAAAACCGCATTGTTTTTACACTATTTAGTCAAATTTCAAACGGTTTTAGGCAGTGCCGTATTAACCATTAGGCTGGCTAGGCTATAGCCTAGGGCGCCATAAAAAACAGACGCTAGACAGGGGAGTTTTTAAAATAGTTTAGGTCGGGTTGGGATTTTTGGTGACTAATTTCTTTGTGAATAAGGTGGTTTGGAATGAAATAGGCGCGAAAAGGAAAGATTGACCTTTTTTTTGGCTTAAAAATTTTTTTTTGGTGGAAAAGAGGCGCTCTGGGAGTTCTAGCCTAGGGCGCCTCAAACAGTTAATACGGCCCTGGTTAAGGTCTGAAACGGCTAGACCAATTTTTAAAAACGAAGTACCGTTGAGTAGAGATTTGAAGGACCTTTAAAATGAGGTGCTACATGATTCCCCTTTTCATTTGAAAAAAAAATTGATATTGGTATTGGTCACGTTACAGAAATTATTTTCAGGCTAAAAAGCAGTTTAAGTGATACTCTTTTAATTAAAATTAATCCGACTTCGATAACTTGTCCTATTCAAAAGATAAAGGAGGGGGAGACTCTAAATATCCTCACTGTATTATTTTAATGTTAAATATTAATTAATAATTTTTATTTAGAAAACATACCTAATTTTTTAATTTACTGTGTTGCTAGCTAGGTTCTTTCAAACAAATAAATTGATCGTTATAAGAAAAAAATGGCTATTACAAGTAAAATACATTTTCTTATATAGACACATTAAAAACTGGATTTTTCAAATCCTTTCGACCCGTATAACATCAAATATGTTCCACTATGTTAAGCACATAAAATTTCGCAATTTTCTCGGAATATGGTCATGTTTACACCTTGGCAACAAACCTAAGTGCTACCTGATAAATTTTGTATTACAACCTATTAAGGAAAAGTATACCTATATTACATTTAATACGTTGTAATGAGTGGTTTCCTTTTTGTGGGCAATTTTATAAGTGGCAGAAGTGACGGTAAAATATTTATTCGCAATCTTAGCATCTGTAGGTAGTTTGTATTGTAAATGAGGGAACATACTAACAAGTGTTATTTAGGAAGCGAAATAAACTGATACAACTGGCTATAAAAATAATTTTGTTATTAGAGTTAGATATTAACATGTGTTACATACTTAAAAGTAAAATTAGTTCACTAGAATTAAAATTAAAAACAGAAGATATTTTACATTGCAAATGGTTATGATTATCTATAATTGTGTAACATGCCAATTACATATCATTTTTTTGCCAGAATTATATCATATTCGCTGTCCCAAAGTCTGCTTATACTCATCTTTTTTCTACGAAAGTCCAAGCCCTATGGTATAAAGACCTATTTCAATTGGGGACTTTTGCTCTAAAAGCTGGCTCTATTTAAAACAAAATCACACGTCTCATTCAAGCCAATTTTTTTTCGTATCATTATAATCCAACTACATTTTCTATATCACTTTCAAAATATGTATCGTAAAAATGGCCTTTTTTTGATCAGCTTTTTAAAGAAATCCAGAAAAGAAGGTTGGTACTTTATAAAAACACAAGTTTTATCGTATCTTTTATTGACATTGCAAAAAATACTCATAACTTGTTAAACCATTGAAACTCGATTAATAATATTTAAGCAACTTAATTAATTCATAACACACTCACTAACACCTACTTCTTTTTATATGCAATCGGCTGTTAGTAAGTGGGGGTTATACAGGGTGAGACGTTTTCTTTATTTAATGTGTGCCTTTTGATCAAGGTGACAAAATTTGACAATTTAATTTTATTACGTATATTTACAGCGGTCAGTTACCACTCGTATCACGATCGCACCCCTTTCCTTTATGCGCGGGAAGTATGCTCCTAAGTCTGGTGACGTTAGCATGGAGCTTGAAGGGTAAAGGTTGAGATGATTAAGTTCTCTCTCCTTAAATTGAGAACCCTTGGCCTAAACACCAAGCAATGAGTGTAACTCATTCAGTTGGCTTTTGCTTGACTAAATGGTTAATAGACACTGGTGAGTAAATTATTTTTGTCCTGCTCTGGACTCTTCGACATCAATTTTATTGTTTAATTCCTTTTTTCTACCAAAAATATAATAAGTAAGAAATGGATATCATGTACCATTCTACATAAAATCGCATTTTAATATCATACATATGAATCATTTCTAACAAAGTAAAAAAGCTAGTTATTTAATCAGATCATAAAAAATTAAAAATATTAAAAGCCGTGTACACGTTTAACTTCATGGCGAATTAAATATAATTTTTAAAAACTTGGTTTATTGTCCTCTTGGCATAAATCAACTTTTAGTCTAAAGTTGGAGCATCTCCAATATACAGACTGTCAACGGATCGGGTTAACAAAAGGACAATTATTTTAAAGATCTTATTTAAAAAATCTCATAAAACAAAACAAAAATTCATGAAGGGAAAACTACCTTTAGTTATGGTAGCTTGGGAAACTAATTTCAAATATAGTATCAAATAAAATATTAGTACAAAATTATATCAAAATTGACCATTGGGCTGAATTATTTTCATTTAAATTTAATAAACGCATTGATCAAATTTTTTTACAGCTAAAAAATTGTGTTAAATATATTGATGGTATAAACAGGCTTTTGAATAGCAAATTATAAAATTATATGTTGGTGTAATTTTAGAGTTTTTTTAACAGTACTTACTATAACATTAAAATATTTAAATTTTGAAAACAATAAAATCAGTTTTACAAAACTCCTTAATACCTCTGAAAAAAGTGCAGCCATTGACAATATCTTCGCTTTAACCGCTAGTGGCGTTAAAAAACATTTTCTAGGTTTTTCTCAATATTTAAAAATTAAGGTAGTTTTACTCATTAACTTAAAAAAATGTTTTTAAAGTTTCTGTTTTTTTTTGTTAATAATAAGTATCCAATTTTATCCACCAGATTAACTTATTAAAGTAGCTATCGATTACTGAAAAAACTGTTAACATTCATGTCAAAATTTTAAAACGGCAGTATTTATTCTTTTCAGATACGAACTTCCCTGTTCTATTCATAATTTCTTCAATATTGACAGATACCGCGTAAAACATCACAAAATAAAATACCTTTTTACACATCCTGTATTAACAAGAGTGTATTTTTACACCTTGCTCGAACAAAATAACTCTTCAGTGAAATATAATTCAAACAGGAAACAGCAACATTTTTGCAACATTAACAGTCCAACATTGCATATTTCCATATTTCCTTATCTACACTTATTCAATTACATACTTTATCGTTAACAAAGGCACCGGCATAGAAATACACGTTAATATCAGCTTATTCCTTACACTTTAACCGTATAACGTATTATTAGAGACTTAAATATCTATAACCAATTTACAGTGGCTACATGTTTTAATTATCTACGGTGTGGGCCAAATTAAACTTGCATTCTTTTTAACTAACAATAACTTTTTACTTGTTGCGCCTATCTTTTTTATTTTTAAAGGGTTATGATAAAAACATGATGAATGGTCGTAATTATTTACCAGAAATACCGACTTATCGACAGTGTACACACTGCGCCATTTATATTTTGATTTTAAAAAATATCGTGGTTGTCCGATGAATATACGATGTGACGGAATTTTTCTGGGACCAAATATATATTTTAAAAATGCCAAACTAAACAATTTACTCAAACATAGCCTAAATATTTTTAATAAGTTATATACCCAAACATTAATTTTTAAAATTTGTTATTTAAATACAAGCATTTTTAGTAATATAAAGTTAAAGATACTGGTGTTGCAAGGGGACTAAGAGTAAATTTTTATAACACGTCACTTTGAATCATTGGAAGAACTATGAAAAAGCCATTACTTAAAAAAATAATAACAATTATTATTAGTTAAAGACTTTGAATTGAAATTATTAAAAAGTCACTTGACTTTATATATATTTTCTGTTTTTTTTACCAGAGGAGACATAGTGATTTTGCTCTGGGACAAATAAAAGTTGATTTACCCATTTACACTGTCCACAGAAATACATTTCTCCGTTAAACTAGCCACCAGAATAGCTTTAAAATCATCGCTAAAATTAGTGAATTAAATAGCATATTATCCAGTATATTCCACATATTTAGATCCCTCTGAGTTTTATCCAATAAAGAGGTAATAGCAGTTGTGGAAGCATATTTGGACAGCGTGTCGCGGATTTTTACTTAAGAAATGGAATTCATAAACAAAAAAAGATTGTTGAAATCTTGTACAATCATAATGAATAAAAAAGACTAACCAGAACTAACCAGAACTAACTATAAAATCATTCTTTGTAAAATCTAACGCTAAAACCTTCTAAAGCCTTTTACACAACCAATTATTTTATAAACATATGTCAGGTCTATTTATTAAAAAGTTACTCCTTGTCCGAGTAGGGTAAAAAAGTAACAAACATTATTTTAATAAGGACCCTTCTTATACTATTCAAAAACACCCATTTATACCATAGGGCGTGTTTATTTCCCTTTCTCTGTACCCAACTTGTGCACCTTTTCCCTTAAAATCGTCTCTTTGCTCACCGGCGTGTACAGATCTCCTATTACGATTCTCTGGCCCTTATTTTAGCTTGAAATAAGAGTTAGTTTCAGTCTGTTTTTCACGGTGGCTGCCTAAAATTCGACCGTGTGTTAAATCGAATTATTTATTTAGCTTACTCTTGCGAATACAGCTCGGATGCCATTATTAAAAATAAATCTGTGTCTTTTGGAGGGGTAGAAGTCGAGTTTCAGTCGGATTTATTGTTTTTGTCATTTTGTAGAATCTGTTTTGTTGTATTTACTTTTTGTTTATTAAAGCACATTTTTGTGTTTGGCCAAAATGTAGTTCTACATTTACATTTCTTTTTCAGAATGTATTTTTTAGTTTTTAGGTATTGCGTCTGTCATTCATTATAGTTACTTAGAAATATTCCTTCAGTTCCCACTCGGGACGCTACTGGACTTATTAAATGTAATTAACTTAGTGATAAATTATCCCCTTAATGCCAGTAATAACATTTTAAAATAAAAACAAAATGGAGTAAAGGATATATAAGATATTAAAAAAATAATAATAAAAACATTTAAATTTTACACTCTGTATTTTGAGAACGAGATATTTGCGGACCCATGTTAATAAAACAAATGTGTGTCTGTTAAAGATAGTAAATATATAACAATATGGTAACCTTACCTCATTTTTACATTTCTCATCGCATTTGTTAAATAACTAACTATCATTCCTTGAGAATACTCTCAATAATGACAAAAGTATACATTATTCATAAGAGCATGTCGTTGCACATTAAAATAAAATAAAACAAGGCAAATCTCGGCACATATCAAGTCTATAAAACATTAACCTGTCAAGAAGAAGTAATAAATAACATACTAAAATAAAAATTGACTTGAATCGAACAGAGATTAATTTTTTAAAGGACTTTAATCAATGTTAATTGTTTAATTATTCGTTAAAGTTTTAATTAAAAATCCCGTATTAAAAAATTCTGTTTTTGTCATGAGTAATTCTGTGTTGACTCGTTTGTTTAGGAGATGTGAAATGGATTGTACGTTTTAATTGATACAAGTTTTTTGTTTTAGGATTGCGCATTTTTAATAAGGATAATTTTAAATTGATAACGATGTTTTAATAAATTAAGTACAATGGTTACCTACTTATTATTGAATACTTTTAACAAATAAAGCAATACAGTCCGGGAGGTAGCAACTTTGGGAAGACAAGAATTTTAGGTTGGCTGATTTTTTGATATGTTGTTCTTCCTTCTTTCTCGGGTAGATCCTCGGATGTCTGGCTGGCGGTAGCGGTTGCGTTGGCGCCCAGCTGTAACCTTTACATTTAGAGCTGTCACTGATATGTCAAATTAAAATTCAGACCTTGGTCATATATTATCGTTTCAAGTTTCATCAAAATATACCAAACGGTTCAGAAGTTAGAAGGGGAACGACTGTATAATTGGCAATGATAAAAGTGTCTGGCAATAAAAAAAAATATGTTTGGTAAAACTACCTAAAGACAGGAAATTGAAAATAATGTTTCTTGAAATGTTTTTAAAACCTTGGATTATTACCCGTATAGGTGGGATGCGAATTAATAAACGCAACCACTACCGCCAGCCAGACAGCCCAGGGTCTATCCAGAAGAGAAAGGAGAACAACAAATTAAAAAATCAGCTGACCTAATTTTTTTTTAAGAACCAAAATAAAAATCGACTTGAATCGAACAAAGATTAATTTTTTAAAGGACTTTCATCAATGTTAATTGTTTAATTATTTATTTAAGTTTTAATTAAAAATGCTACTTTAAAAATTCAATTTTTGTAGTTGGTAATTCTGTGTTGACTTGTTTGTATAGAAAATGCGAAATAAATTGTACGGTTTAATTCATACATTTTTTTATAATTGCGCATTTTTAATAAGGATATTATAAATTTATTAACCATGTTTTGATAAATCAAGTACAATGGTTACCTACTTAATATCGGATACATTTTAATCAATGAAACAATAAATTTATATTTGAAAACCTAAATTAAAGTTGTTTTTTTTTGCTTTAAAAGATTAATTCACCTTTTAGGTCAAAACGCACTTTTTCATCAAATAAAATTTACTCAAAATATGGTATCCTGCTTGGTGGTGTCTCACATTACTGGACAGCATTGGTGACAAATAAAAAAAAATCTGTTTTGTCCTAATTTTGGAAACGAGAGCGTTATGGCAACAATTTGCTTTGGTTTTTGCTAAACAATCAGTGTAAATTTACACTTTAATGTATTATTATTGTAAATTTACGCTTCTGATTGTACTTTCTACATTTAAAAAGCTCATGTTCACAAAATTGTATTGTAATTTTATACTAATTGACAAAGAAGGTTACCTTATTTAAAAATAATACAAAATTTATTTTTATTCGTATAGAAATATATAGCTAATAAATAATAAGGCCAAATAAGATAATAATATCATCAGATAATTTGGTTTAGTAACGTGTTAAAATCTTCAGATCTCTAAACACTTATTTACATATTAAATACATTTTTACCACAATAAGTAACCACTAATCACAATTTAACCAAACTTTTAAACCTTTTGGAAGGCTTCTTTTGACAAGTCTACCACGAATATTCATACCGCCATATATGAATGCGGCGTTTTAACCCAGCCTGTCAATGTCAAATGTTTCGGGTGTCGGACTGGGTAAACACAAGTTTACTACAATGTTTTTCAATGCAATTTTTAAACATTTTGCCAAAAAGGGTAAGGGTTACAGTCATGAAACCGTAAGAATCAAACACATGTTTCGGGTATCGGACTTGGCGGGTTATGTGACTGTAACCCTTACGATTTTTAGAAGAATGTCTAAAAGTTATATGTAATAGATTGTGGTAAACTTGGCCGACAAAAAAGTGACGCGTTCGCCCAGTCCGACAACCCATAACATTTGACATTGACAAGCTGGGTTAAAGCGCCGCTTTCGTATATGGCGGTATGAATGTTCGTGGTAGACTCGTCAAAAAGAACCTCCCTCCTCCCTAAAAGGTTTAAAAATTCTTCCTTACTTGTACTCTTTTCAATTCAAAATTGAAGTTATCAACATAACACAACTTTTGTTTAAATTTTACTTTTAACACACAAAATCGATACAACTTTACTTGATTTCTTTAATTTTTTTCCAAACGTGTAGCAACACCGATAAAAGCCTAACATATTTTCGAACTTATGTCCTATATATTTACCAAAAATCTGTTTTTATATCGCCATAACGTTAAATGACCCATAACATTGCAGTAAAAATCCTATCATAATAGGCCGTATATGATCTATAAAACTCTTTATTACCCGAATTGATTTAATATTGTTCTCTTTAAGACTAGGTATTTTAATTTTGTCTTTAAAGTGTTTAATAACCTGCTATTGTTATAACAATAAAAATATATAAATGTTAATTAAAGTAAACATTAATTGATTAACCAACATCTATATTCAATTTCACTGCCCCACGTTGGGCGCCAAAAATAAAACACAACTCGACAGAAATATTGAGGTAGAACTAAAGCTTTTATTATAACATAAAATATATGCATAAGAATAATAGTGGGTCAACTGACAGGTCATTGCAGACTGAATAAACACATGGAAACTATGGGCCTGGCAGAAGAAAACCTATGTAGGTTCTGCCAGGAGGAGGAAGAAACCGCAGAACACGTATGGTGCTACTGCGAAGCCCTTTGTCGTCTGCGGTTTGCAAGGCTGGGTGAAGAAAACCTAAAGCGGCAAGATATACCAAGGGGCCAGTTTCAAGCTTGTGGAGTCTGGATTAAGCAGACCGGCTTGGATAGCGTGCTCTAACCTATGGACGGAGGACACACAATAAACCTGAGCAGGTTGCAGTGTTAGAGGATATGCAATCCACCTCCCAATCTAATCTAATCTAAATATATGCATTATAATAATTTAACAATTACAATATATGCAAGAATAAGTGTAAAAAAATATCACAATATTTATTAATAAAGTATTAAATTATTATTATACTTAATATGTAGTTGTTTATAAAATTCTAAGCAAATTTGGGTATTGGAGAGAACTTAAAACCCTCTCTTTTTCAGAGCGCAGTATCATCGGGTCCTTCTCAAACTTCTCCTCCACCAACAGGCATGGCTGTGACATCATCAGCACCCACCCCCCAGTACTCCCCCATCATCCGCGCAAAGGTGCTGCGATACAGGGAGACCAATTTTTAGCGATCCTATTACAGGGCAAACTATTTGTTCCTGCCAGTACGAATTGTTGGGATACCAACGTCTTGCAGGTAAAAATTATAACCCAGTGTAATGGTAGGTTTAGATTCGACATTTATTGCATGATATTTATGTCAGCTAGAAATGTAAGGAATATAAATTTTTTATCAAACATAAATTTTTGCCGTTTACATTTTATATCTGACATAAATATCATACAATAAATGTCGAATCTAAGCCTACCATAATAAATATATTTAAGTACTTAAAAAAACGTGTTTAAATATGTAAAATTTTACTCAGCCAGAAAATACTTCTAACCAAATCAGGCAATAAAAGAACTAGTTATTTTATTCCATATAAAATTTTAGGCGATACTCGCTTAAATTAAGCATTATCCAAAAGTATAGAAAAACTATTATAACCAAATTTAAAGTATAGAACTCTATAAGGTTTTTGATAGTATACCAGGTGTCGAAATTTTTTTTTTAACAAGCTTTAACTAATACAGTATTGATTGTATTAAAATAAGAAGATATATGCCAAAAATTTCATGTTTTTCATTTAACAGTTACTATCGGCTTTCCATTTAATCGAAAGTGGCTGTAGATTTAAATATTTTACCTGAAACATACCGTCGTAACAGTGACAGTCACATCTTTCACGTTATTACAGGATATTGTTAAGAAAAGTTTTCGTAAATTAAGTTATCCTATAAAACCTAGTTTCTTGATTTTATTTTTGAAATCTGCATTGGTTTGAATCCTGAATACTTGTAGAAATAATCCTGATCATTTTTGTTATGTGCTTGAAAAACATACATACACGAGTCAAAAGAGAAATTTTACAGAGTTACTGATGAGTGCTACTTGGAGTATTTTGATTTTCCACTTTGCCACCAAGATAATTGTCGGGTTTTTGGTTAGTTCTGGAATATTAAAAATGGATTTTCTGGATACTATCTTTGCAAGAACCATAAAACATGGTTTCCTAAACTTATATGTACGGATATTTTAAAAATATTTCAAACAAGTATTACAACAAAACCTGATTTGTTATTAAAGTTCTTTTCAATTTTATGGATTTATTGTCCAAATAGATTTAGAATATTATAAAAGACTTGTATACCTAACAAAAAAGTTCAAGTTTAGTTTTCCAGTGTTATTATCATTTTCATTATTTAGAGCACCTTGCATCAACATTTGAATCTATCACAATTTTTTCAGGTGCTGGAGTACCAGGGTTACCAGCTTTAAGTATGTACAGTACGCCTTACCCCGAAGGTATGGCTGCATATTTTCCAGCTTTAGGAGCCGATCAAGCGCCTTTTTATACCTCAACGGTAAGAATTAAATTAATTAACATTATTATTGTTAACAAAAAAATTAACTCTTAGAGGAAAACTATTTCAGGGGTACCTCGCCGATTTTGATGAAAGTGCAAGATGTTGTAGTACAGGGTGAACAAAATTGGGCGTTTTTATGGGCTATCTCAGTTATTACTGAAGTTATTAAAAAACCAATTTAGGTGTTACAGGCTCGATTTTGGAGAAACTCAAAATGGCGTAGTCAGAATTTTAATAAAATTATTTATCTAAGAGATACGAGGGGAAAATAAAAATTGTCGTTTTTGATTATACCCTATATATCTTTAAATACGAGAAGTAGCAAAAAACCATAAGAATAATTTTTGTAGAATTATTTACATAGAATCTACAGAAAGTATTTGATTTATTTATACAGGGTTGCGTCAAAAAGTTACGATGCCAACTTCATGTTTTTTTATGGAACACACACACCCTATATATTATATTAAAGGATATATTGGGTAAAATCAAAAACGACAATTTTTCAATTTCCCCTTGTACCTCTTGGATAAATAATTTTTTTAAAACTTTGACTACGCAATTTTAAGTTTCTCCAAAATCGAACCATAACACCTACATCGGATTTTTAATAATTCCAGTAATAACTGAGATAGCCCATCAAAACGCCCAATTTTGCCCACCCTGTACAACAAAAATAATAGGGCACGTATTTTTTTTATCGGCCATCAAAGTCTTTTAAGGGGTGAAATGCACTTCAGATATTAACCTTCAAAATTGTTTTTTTTTTAATTTCATTATCACAAATTATATCAGCACCTATTTATTTTTATTCAAGACATTAAACAAACAAAGATGCTGTACTATAACATATTGCAGATTTACAAAAACCTATTATTTAAAGAAAATAAACAGAATACCTGATGTATAAAATTTTAATGGAAAGCTTTATGTGAGTGCATAATTAATCCTGATGTAACACCAATGCCTTATTTTTTTTTTTAAATTACAAAAATATTCGGAATAAAAACAGATAAAACATGATAAATCCACATAGTACGGAAAATATGCAATTTTGAAAGCAAATAGTTATAACACATAACACTAAGGTTTATTAAAGAAAAAAACTGACAATATAAACTGTTTACGAGATAATAAAAGCAGTTATTAAACGACATATATATAGCGCTGCTGGCACGTCATATATAAAGCGGTAATATATCTTTTAAATACCGTTTAGTAAGTATATGTTTCCATTAAAACCTTTTAATGTACTGTTTATTACATTAATGTAATAAATAGCTTTTTAAGTGGCGCATATCGATTTATATAAATGGCGACACGCACTTATTTTTATAAGCATATTTTTATCAACCTAGAAACAATCTTAGTTATTGCCCAAGTTCAGAAAATGTTTAATTAAGTTAAAGTTATTACTTTTTTCATGACCGTTAAAAAAGTATTTTTCTCCCTGCAATGGAAATCATCATATTTTCAGTAGGTTTTTTACCTACGAATAGTAATTTATGTAACAACTGCATAAAGTAATACTTTTTTACGAATGGAAAGTTTGACAGCACGAGCCTTTAGGCTAGTTCGGCAATCCCACGAGTAAAAAAGACACTTTATGCATGTGTTACATACTATATTTTTTCCACTACCGTATAAAAATTTCCCAAAACACCATTTTATACATGCCAGCCATTATATTGCCAGAAAAATTTTAGCCTCCTTATTTTTTTTAAGAGACAATTATCCTCTTCATTACTATGCATTTATTATTTAATTTTGAAAATTGTATGTAGTTTTTTTATAGAAATAATACTAAAACAGTATAAAACCCGTTTCAATGTCCTAGTCATTCAAATTCATTATTATTAGAAAATTATTGCAAGTTGCCTTATTTAGCTCGGGAATTATTAATACCGGCCTTATTTAAATAGTCTTATTTAGAGTTATTGCAACTTCATGTTGAAAGTACCATTAACCTAAAAAAGGGTTAAAAAATTTAGTGGATTTTCTTTATTGTTTTGTGTTGTAGGGATTTGTTTAACACAATTAAAGAAATACATATTATGAAAAAGCAAGGTTTATTAGTATTTTTACTTCTAAAAACTTTTCGATTTTGTGGTCGGCAGCCGTTCGGTTAGACGAACAGTTCCGAAGTTAAAATAAGACCAAAATAAGGTACGACTTAAAACCGACATAAATAAAGCCGGGCACTATACTTATTAAGGGAGTCCTTATCCTACTCTGCATCTGCGCAAGCTCAAATGTCAAAATAAGGCCGGTATTATTAATGCCTGGCTTTATTTTACTGTGCAATAATTCTCTACTATTAATTTTTAATAATTTCTATTAAATCTAGTTGCAAACTGTCAAAATTTAAAAATATTGACGAAATCAAAGGTAACTTGACAGTTTGGTTCAGGTGATGTCGCGTTTACTGTTAGATTGAATAAATATAATTTAAAGTGTCAAAAAAAGCTTCAAAGTGTTAAACAAAATTATTTTTTTTAAACTTATCTAGTGTACTAACATAGAGTACTTTAACTTTATAATAATGATTAAAAAACCAGCATTTTTAACGGTCGTGAAAAATGCATTTTCGCTATGGATAGTAGGCGTTGCTAGGCAGCGTACTGTTGCGCCCATGGTCAAAAATATTTTTTCCCAAGGTACGACTTTCCTGTGCTTTAAATATTCACTGATGAAATCTGTCGAGATCAATCAACAATTCATGACAATGTGACACCATAGTAACGTATTCTACTAAGATTGAATAATTATATCTAATGTTTATATAAGACTAAAAACATACATTTTTTATGCAACCTAAAACGAAAATTAAAAAAAATATATTTTGATAAAAAATGGTATGTGCAACTAGTGGAAAAAATATATTTCCGAACTTTTGGTGCCTGCAACTTTGATATCCATACTTCACTATCGTCCGAAAATATATTGTTTTTCCTACATATTACACAATATATGGGGTTTACCGATAAGAGCGTCAGAACTTTAAAATGACACAAAATAATAAGTACAAGTAAATTGTAGATAATTTTTATTTAATTTAAGAAAAAAACATTTATTGCATTAAGTTTTAAAAATATTTTTGTTTAAATCTCTACTTTGTTCAGTTGACTGAATTCTTGTAGCCCAATTTCTGAATGCCTTTTCAATCATATCACCCAGTAAATTTGTAATGGTGCGTGTAATGTTCTGCTTAAGGTCACGAATCGTTCGTGGACTATTCTTGTGCATCTAAATAGTCCAAGGGTTAGAGATCGTATGACGTTGGTGGCCAATTTACGTTACCATTTCTCGAAATAACCCGCCCCGAAAAGTTTTCTGCAACAAGATGATAATCTTTAATAATTTACAATTCTTAAATCGTGTATCTCCCCATAATGATTTGCCAGAGAGTACCGAACACAACTATGACGGTTTGGTGACATTATTCTAAGCAATAACATTTAAAAGTTCTAACACTCTTATTGGTTAATCCTTTACCATTATTCGATCGTTATTATAAGGGTAAATAACTTCATTTTAGTCCACTTCATAGTGTGGTAAAAAATACCTTTTTTGATCACTTAGTGGTTTCCTTCACTTTTAAATGGGTGTTTTCTTTGATTCAATGCCTTCTAGAACTAATAAATTTAGTTAATTTATTTTGAAGATATGTTCTGTAGTTTGGCGGACTCATTTAATGGATGGTATTTATTTGGGTACACGCCAAAATAAAATTAAAAGTACTAAAAACCAAAAAAAATTTTAAACAAGTAAAAAGATAATTAAAAATCGACGTTTCGGTGGCAAATCTGCCACCGTTGTCAAGACAAATGGAATATAAATAATAAAAATAAAAACTTACTATTATTTAGGTTTTAAAATTCAATATTTTTCTGTTTTTTTGGGATATTCGGATAATCTGAAAACTTTGACATTAAATGTCAAAACATGTTTGTTTGGTTATAGTGTCATAGTGACATAGATAACTGGTTGCTGGTGTATTGATTGTTTATTTTACAAAAAGGTGAATAGTTAGTTAATTTTTAGTCTTCCTGAAGATACTTCAGTATCAAGCAAAGGCAACCAAGTGTTATTTAAATTTAATACACAAGAACCAACAATTAAGTTTACGTTAGAAAAAGAAAACAACTCACAACTACCATTTCTTGACATTTTAATAAAAAAGATTTAAACAATTTTGAAACAAAAATCTACAGAAAACCTACACATACAAATAGATACTTAAATTTTAACTCAAATCACCCAATAATGGTTAAAAAGGGAGTTGTAAAAAGTCTATTTGATAGAATTAAAGTCATTTGTTCTAATCAAAATATAAATATTGAAAAAGATTATTTAAAAATATTTTAATTCAAAATAATTATCCTCTTGATTTTATAAATAATTGTTTCCTTGAATTTGAAACTCCAGTTATAAGACAAAAATCAAAATAGACCTATTACAAATTTATTTTTACCATACATTCCCGGACTATCAAATAAAATTCAACGAATAGGGCATAAATTTAATATTCGCACAATCTTTAAAACACAAAACACAATCAGATCTCAATTAACAAAAACAAACCATACAACTTAAATGAAAATACAAAAATGTCATTTATAAAATACCTTGCGAATGCAATAAATTTTATATAGGTGAAACTTGTAGACCATTAGCCAAACGCATAAAAGAACACAGATCATACATTAAAAACACAGAATTTCATAAATCAAAAATCTGCCAACACGCATTTGATAACAATCATAGAATAAACTGGGATGCTTCGAGCATTTTAGCAAAGGAAACTTGTTCTAAAAAACGCAAAATCAAAGAAAGTGCGTATATATTATTAAATAAAGATAATTGTGTAGCATCAATTTCAGTTAATTTAAATAACACTTGGTTGCCTTTGCTTGATACTGAAGTATCTTCAGGAAGACTAAAAATTAACTAACTATTCACCTTTTTTGTAAAATAAACAATCAATACACCAGCAACCAGTTATCTATGTCACTATGACACTATAACCAAACAAACATGTTTTGACATTTAATGTCAAAGTTTTCAGATTATCCGAATATCCCAGAAAAACAGAAAAATATTGAATTTTAAAACCTAAATAATAGTAAGTTTTTATTTTTATTATTTTTATTCCATTTGTCTTGACAACGGTGGCAGATTTGCCACCGAAACGTCGATTTTTAATTATCTTTTTACTTGTTTAAATTTTTTTTGGTTTTTTAGTACTTTTAATTTTATTTTGGCGTGTACCCAAATAAATACCATCTATTAATTTATTTTATTATTATAACTTAAATCTGCCTCAAAAATTAGGTAACTACAGGTAATAATATAAACTTAAGCTTTTTAAAGGATTTTGTCGGCTGTCAAAGATTAAAAATAACAATTATTTTGTATTAGTGAGGATCGGAGAAAAAATTTGCTTTATCCGTAAAAATATTGTTTTAACATTTAAATTATAAACATAACGAAGTTGAAAGTATACTGCAATTAGTTTTAAAAAGTCAAATAATCCGATAACAAAATACGAATTCTACGTGTTATCAAATGTGAAAATGTACAAATCCCTGTCACCCTACAATTTATTGCTTCAACGCAAGTAGCACCGGCATAATTGAAAACTGCTAATTACCATCATATTTAACAACATTTATCAAGTAAAAAACAAATGTTTTACTAACACCGTTACGTTACGTTTCCTCGTGCTGTCTTACGTATATAGGGGAGAGCGGGGCAAAATGACCACCCTAAGAGAACAATATATATATATATATATATATATATATATATATATATATATATATATATATATATATATATATATATAGAAAAGGAGGGGTTCAGTCGTGACTGAAACTAGTTAGAAAAGAGGAATTTTAACCAAAGAGGTTAGAGTTAGTAGGTTGCAGGACCGTTAAGTAAAACTCTTTTTGTTAGCCTAGCTTTCGGAAATCTTTATTCCTTCTTCAGGGCTTCTGTAAAGCAAAGAAAAAGCACATTGTATACTCTCTATTAACAAAACTGAAACTAAAGAGAACACAATCGTCCCCTTTACAATTTTAAGACTTACCAAGGTGAATTTAAGTTGAAAACTAGCATCTTGTGCCGAACAGAACATATTTATATTATAAAACTACTAAAATTTTACATGATTAAATAGTACTTTGATTACAAAAATTAATTTAATTAGCCTTAATTTCTAAAAATGCAGATAAACTTTTTTAAGACACCATGTTGCCGGTACACTTTTCTATATATATATATATATATATATATATATATATATATATATATATATATATACCCCAATTAACGAAATAATATACAGGACAATGACTAAGAATTAAAAAAAAATCGTAAAATATTTTTAGCTAGGAGGATAATTAATAATTTGCATTAGAAAAAAAATTAACCACAACTAATAGAAGAGTACTACTAATATACAAAACATTATCATAACGTGTATAATAATTTAATTTTAGAAATAACAAAAAATTTAGCTGGTTATTCTGTAGGAAAAAATAGTTAATTATATTTTCCTTTTCATTACTTGGTACTGTTTTCGCTTAAAATTGCCTTTACGATTTCCCTAAGTAAAAACAAATATTTTTTTCCAATATTAGTTTTTATTTATCTTTAGCAATATTTTTTAAGTGTATAGGTTAAGTATCATCCTTCATATAAAAATGGATTTATATTAAGCCTCACAAATTTTACTAAAATTAGTGTTTTCAAATTTTTAAAGATTTTTGAAAAGTTTAACAGTATTTATCTTGAGTACGAACAAATGAAGGACGTATGTTTATAGAAACTGTTTGTCCTAAAATTACTTATTGTAATAAAATTAATGACCTAACTTTAAAAATACCCTTTTAGTGCCATTCCTGGGTCTTCTGTCACCCCGTGCAGAAAGAGAAATTCTCCTTCACCTCGTACAAAAAATTATTGGTCGCTAAAAATTTTTGAAGAGCAAAAAAAGGTTCCCACTTTCACAATACCTAACTAAATTCTCTGCTGTATACGTATTCCACATTGATTTTGAAGTTTTTTTCTTCCTGACAGCAAAAAAAGGGTGCAAATGGCTCTGCTGCACCACCGCCAGGAACGGCCCTGCTTCCTGTATTTGAATTCGATGTTTAGATTTAGTATCAAAAACCTGGTTCATCCAGGTAATGAAAGTTATTAAATTTTAAGTCAACATACAATATCTATTACCTCTCCGATTTTTAATCGGTAAGGGTTAAAATTAAAAATAATAAAAAAACATAACAACAAATATTCAAAATCTACAAGCACCAATTAACATTCCTACATATGTTTTACATACCTAATATAAACAACATACTTTTACTTTTTCCAAATTAGTTTTTGTACACAAAATTATTAATTAGCACTTATAGACAAGTGTTTTTGCTAATTTTATAGCCATACTACCTATAAATATTTATTTATACAGTAATATCGTTAAAAGCCTAATAAAATACATTTCAGTAGAATTTAATGTATTCAATTAAAGCCAATAATAAAATTACACAGAGGCGGTGCGAATGGGTGCCTGAAAAGAACATAAATATTTAAGTATCTTTTAAGGCAAAATTCATTAACAACAACTTTTCAGGGGTAACAGGGTTGGTATTTTAATATTTTTTCAAGAAGTATGATTTTTTAATGAAATACCCTGTATTAATAGTCTTTACTGGGGGTTTTATTTAAAAAAATATTTATTTTTATAATACCCTGTATATCTTAAGAGATGAAAGCATTTTGATCAGAAATACAGAGTTAACCAAACAAATTGATTATTTCCTTTAAACGTTAAAAAATGTAAAAGTTAGGAAATGGAAATTTATAACGCTTTTAACGGGAATAAAAAACTATTCTTAAGATTTGGATGGTTATATTTTCGGAAATAATTAAGGACATTAAATATGGTATTTTTCAAGGCTTTTAAAATTGTTTTAGTAGTGATTTAATACCGAGTGGTGAGCCCCAAGCGGAACAAAGGAAATCCCATGTAAATTTTAAGGGGGTTAATTATTGGCTCCCTGGTACATTTTACAGAAAAAATGTAAGATAACTTTTTGAAGAGACCAATCTGACAAACACCCGTGCCAAGTTTTAAAAAATTTTAAAAAGCAAATCTTGAATTATTTAATTAAATGTAATTGCAAAATTATCAAATTTTCGGTTTAGGTAAAATCATACATTTAAAAAAAAATTAAAACCACTTTAAAAAGTAATAATTAAATTAAATGATTTAAACTCATTACCCATCATAGATATAAATGCTGATTAAGTATTTTAACTAATTATGCTTAATATGTAATAACTACACGTGTTCATTAATGAAAATTAAAGCAATTTAGAAATATTTTCTTATCTCTGCTTTTATATAATTAAAATAATATTATTACATTACCAAGTTTTTTATTATTCTTTTTTATAGGATATTCAGTGAGGTGCGAAATTCTTGGTAAAAGGAAAAAAATTACTTGCTATACATTGTAAATCAAGTATGCTACTTTATTAGAAGAAGTATAAAGGTTCTATGTAAAATAAAAAAGAAACAGCATTCTTTTTAATTGTCGTTGAAAACAGCATATTTTTAAACAGTCGTACAAACACAAAACATTAAAAAAAACTAATTTGTTTATTCTAGGGATAATCTACCAATTAAACGAAAAATCTTACTAATAGTAAGTTTAAAAGGCCTAAGGTGTAATCATTTTTTGACATTTTCTTTTAGTTTTTACTGTAGACTTTAGCCCTAAAACAAACAACGATTTAAAAAACAATTAATTTAGTTTTTACAATGGTTATTAAGCTTTGTTTTGCGGCTGTTAGTATTTATTCCTGGCTTTTTTAAAGACACACGTTTAAGAAAACTTCCTAAATAAAAAATAACCAAATACAGTTACAGAATTATTATTATAAGATAAAAATGGTGTGAACAATGTAAACAGCATTTGGTTAACGGTTGAAAAAAAAACAGCAATTTTTTACCGGTCCTAGAAAAATAAAAAAAAATTGGCTGTCTTTGGAAAAAAACATTTTTAACGGTCATCGAAAAACAACCTTTTTTAAAAGTTTGGAAAAACAAAGAATTTTTTTAACGATTGTAAAAGAAACAAAATTGTTTTATAGAACGCGAAAGGATTATCACAAAAAATCTTACCAAAAGTAAATACTAAAAAGACTATGGATTAACATTTTTTGTTCAGTTATTACTGTAGACTTTAGCCTGAAAACAAACAATGATTTAAAAAACAATTAATTTAGCTTTTAATAACGGCTATTAAGCTTTGTTTCGCCGATGTTATTGTTTATAATTCCTGGCTTATTTTAAAGACACACATTTACGAGAACTTCCCAATTAAAAAGAACCAAATACAGTTACAGAATTAATATTATGAGATAAGAATGGTCTTAAAAATATAAACAGCATTTTGTTAACGGTTTAAGAAAAAACGCCATTTTTTTATCGGTCGTAGAAAATCAGCAAAAAAAAATTTACACTTAGAACAAAAAAGTAAAAAATTAGATATATTAGAGAACATAGAAATTTATAAACACAATAAAAATAATAATGTAAATCTTCTTAATCTGCAAACAGACATAAAAAATTCCCAATTATTTAATATTTTCGACTAACTGTAAAAGTTTATTATAGCAATATCCTTGTAACAATAGAGGTAGGACCTAACAATTGTAAAGGATCAACCAGATGTTAAATTTACGGTATAAGGTATAAATTTATGCACTTTTTTGTAATTCATTCACTTTTTAAATAGTCGTTTGAAAATGACATAGTATGTCGAAACTGCAGTAACGCAAAAAGCAATATAAAATATGTGACAAAATAACAAAGTAAAATTTGTGTTTTATTACATTCTACGTAAAAATGTATTGTCACAAAGTAACGGACTACTCAATAGATTCTTTTAAAATTTTGATTGTAAAAGAAACAAAATTGTTTTATAAAATGCGAAAGGATTATCACAAAAATCTTACCAATAGTAAATTCTCTAAAGACGATGGTTTAACGTTTTTTGACATTTTTCTTTTAGTTATTTCTGTAGACTTTAGCCTTAAAACAAACAACGATTTAAAAACCAATTAATTTAGCTTTTAATAACGGCTATTAGGCTTTGTTTTGCGGATGTTATTGTTTATAATTCATGGCTTTTTCTAAAGACACACATTCACGAGAACTTCTCAATTAAAAAACAACCAAATACAGTTACAGAATTAATATTATGAGATAAGAATGGTCTTAACAATATAAACACGCATAATGAGGCTAAAACAGCTTTCTTTCCTGGGTTAGAGTTAATAATCTTAATCTCATACTGTTTCTGTGATAATTTTTCAAATATATTCATACGGGTATTTTAATATTGCGTGTTTAAAAAGGTACGCCTAGAAATATTATTCTACTTCCTTAGTTTTTGTTTTTCAGGGCCGTAGTAAGGTTAAATAATTATATATTTCTCTCAATACCTATAAAAGAAATATTTATAAATAAAAACAATAACAACAACAACATACGCATTCTGCTTTAAGTCTTGCTGTATTGATACTTATTTTTACTCACAAAGGCTTATGCCTAAATACCAGAGTAGTTACCGTGAGTGCCGAGCTATTAGATGTTTAACCCACCTATTTCCCTATTCCGTCAATGTTGTCGTCCATTTAACCTGAAACAAGTCCAATTTTAAATTTTTAAAGAAACACGTTATGTATTTTAACATTTTTGGATTTCTCAGTCAATTCTAAATAGTAATTGATTTAAAAGTTTTTCGCCTACTTGATTTTTTAAGAGCTATTTATTAAGAACTTTATTTTTATTTCGATCGTTAATACATTGGTATCACTAGATGATTTAAAAAATCCTTTATTTAAAAAGTGCTTGTGTAAAAAGGGTTGCCATTAAAAAAATAATAGTTAGATACGAAAATGCCAATTTGTCTAATTGTTTTATTCCTTTTTTAATATTAAACTCCTTAAATTCATGGACACCTAGATGCAATAATAAAAATAGCTTTAAAAAATAGGTAGACCTAAAATTTTGTGTGAGTATATGCAAAAACTCTTCTCTTTCCATACCATTTACTTATATTAAGTCTTATATTGATATGTCCATTACTTCAGGAGTTATAGCTTTTCTAATAAATTCGTTGACACCCGGTATGTCAAATGTTAAAAACATTTTGGGTTAAAAGTGTTAAGTACTTATGTTTCGAACTAACCGACTATATAGACCTATTTTACTGTACTGTAAACATGTGTTTAACCGGAAACTTTGTGTTTAAGTTTTTCAAAACGATTTTAAATGTTAAGTGCTGTTTTGTGATTATAGTATATGATAACTGTCAGGTGTTAGTGTTTTTCATATATGTAGGTCAATTTGAAAAACAAAAAGTAACACCATAAATATGTATGCTTATGCCTTTCCGTATACGCAACGAAAGACGATACGTGAGCGATCAAATAAAGGTTAAAAGCACGACGGATACGTAACGTAACTTAAAATTTTTGTGATGTGGAGGATCTAATCATAATGCATATTCTGCATGATGATGAACTTTTGGTAAACAGTGCTACAATTTTCTGGGCATTTGTTCTCCAACTTTTTAATTATACATAAAGCAAATGTAGCTCTTAACTCACTTGTCATTTAAGTCATTTTTTCTTATTAACTGTATTCACGGGAGTGGTTCAAACCTCATTTGAGATAGCATTATAAATATGAGAGTCAGATAGAGATAGGTATTCATGTTTTAAAAAAATATATTTTGAATCGTATTAACACGAAAAACGCCTTTAATTAATCAATCAATTACATTTTATGGTTATGAATCTTCTTCTTTTCTAATTTTGACGTACCAAAGTCGGGATACGTTACCGATACGTGTGCCGTATTGATAAGATTAACATAACGGCTTGAAACGTGCAGTGCATTACGATATGGATAGGGATAAGGGATGATTTTTTAAACTGCTTTTTGTAGCTATTATTTAATATGCCGCAACAATATATAGAAGCTGAACAAGTTAAAGATAATGAAATATTTTTAAATGGAGAAAAACAAGGTGAACTTTATTATCCATAAGTGCGATATTTAATGTTAAAGTAAAAAATATTTTAACTCCCATAATTTTTAAGTTTTATAAATTAAATAAAGTAGTTAAATAAATATTTTACCGTCTAAATTAAGAAGTAAAATTTATTTTCTTTTGCTTTAATATATGTCACAATACACGACCTGCCATATTGAGGATATGACGTCAGGTAATGTGAAGAAACATTCACCACCTCTGAAACGAAGTTTACTACAGTGTCTGTCTTATTGCGCGCACCTTTACCTTTTGTCGTTTTCAAGCAAAACGGCTGTTACAAATAGACGGACCCGCTAAAGCAATTACTTACATAACGGTTAAGCATTTTCCATTTAAAGTTTAAAACGGCAAAAATACCAATAAACTCTAAATAAGGACCTGTAAATGTCCTCTTCCTACTTACATTTAACACACTAGTAACAAGAAATAAAACAATAGCATATTGTAATATAAAATCTTGTACGAGTAACCGGGAAAAATATAATATTACTGTATATATTTTTTTCTATAAAACAAACAATGGATTCATAAAGTATAAGGTGTCTCTTTAAGTATAACGACTACTGTATTTTAATTTAACATGTTAAACAATTAGATAATTGCCTACAATAAGATTTTAATTGCTTTGTTTTACTTGGGAGAATATTGTTGGAGTAGGTTGATTATGAAGAGATACATTGTTTTATTGAGTGAACCGCTTTATAACTTTTATAAATAATTTATGGATGTTGCCTATACACCAATTCTATTATAAACGTGCTACCCACCCCTAATTAACACATTTTTGTGAAAAATTTACTTGTCTCAGGTATATCCCCTCTCTCCATTAACTTAAACGTTAAAAAGTTTAAATGGAGAAGGGGGTCAAATAATAAGTTGCCTTAAAGGGTTTTAAATTCTTTCTCCAACAGCATTGGTTTTTTTAATTGGTTCTTTTCTATCCCATTCTTACCTCTATATACATATATTTTTAAAAATATCAAAATAAAATTAAATATGTGGGTATATCATCCAAATGTGCAATATTTTATGAAATTAATTGTTGGCACTTTTTGACATCTAACCTATAAATATTTTTAGTTTTTAATCCAGAGTGCTATAAATGCGATAAAGTGGCAAATTTTGGACGAAGTGGTCACGTCAAAATAGATAGTTACATCTATTTCTGCCTGACTCCTTGATCCAAAATTTTACAGTTGGCACTCTAAATCAAAAGGTAAAGTATTTAGAGGTTTGATGTCATAAAGTAGCAAATAAAATGTAATTATGCTTAAAATTACGTTTTCCATTTAAATTAATAAAACTGAACGGGGTGTCCCATTTATTATGAGACAGTTAAGGTCATTTTCGGCTAAACCGGAAGCAACATAAAACAAGTGAATCCATGAAATGCATATTGAGGTAATATATATTCTCCCAAGTTTTATTTAGATATTTTAAAAAATGAAAAAGGTATAGGGGCTAGGGACACCAATTATTTAGGGTACATTTCCTCTGAAACTACTGAATCGATTTTAAAAATGTAAAGTCTGTAAAGGCTTGAAACTCTTTAAGATAAGTTATTACTTGACCCCCTTTTCCATTAAGACCTTTTGACGTTTGTGTTTGTGGGAGGACAAGCTAACCCTGGACTTCTGGACAATTAAATTTTGACTCTAAAATGTGTCCTTCTGAAAATAATTGCTACGTACATTTAGAATTTCTTTAGTGTGCGAATACCTAAATTATACAGGATGGATCGTTTAAATTGGAATGATCTGTATAATAAAATTTTAGATTAAGGGCGCTCCCAAAACAAAATGTAATTTCTTTTTATAAATAATTTGATGACGTTTTTTCGGTCGGTCATTATTGCCACAATTATGTACCGTCTCAAACAAGGCCAGAGTCCTATCATAAGACAGGAAAGGGCCATACAATGGAGATTCAAGGAGGACCAAGAAGTCGACTCAGTGTGTGAGATGCCTTCAGACAAAATGGTACCAAGCTACTGGCTAAACAAAGGTTTTCAAACTTTAATACCAGACAGAAAGGACTGGGTGGCAGGGCCTCCCATTAAAGCCGACCTAATCTGGTATACAGACGGCTCCAAAACAGACCAAGGAGTTGGAGCAGGTATAATATGGGGACAAACCAAGGACGAAAATAAACTTGGGTCTCGGACAACAGCCTACTGTGTTCCAGGCCGAAATTGTAGCCATAGAACAATGTGCTAGGGAAATCATCAGAAGGAGCTATGAGGATAAAACCATAGTAATCTATTCGGACAGCCAATCAGCCATCAGGGCACTCAGTTCATGCAAAATCAGCTCCAAGCTGGTGCGGGACTGCGTAATTGCCCTGGAAGAGGTGGGTGCGTCCAACAAGCTAACCATTGCCTGGGTACCAGGACACGAAGGCCACGAAGGCAATGAAGAAGCTGATAAATTGGCAAAGGAGGGGCTGGCAGGACAATGGTAGGTCCCGAGCCCTACTGTGGTATTCCATCATGCCAGGTAAGGTCATCCATTAGATCATGGATTATGAGGGAATCACAAGACTGGTGGATGAGAACACCAGGACAGCGTCAGGCGAAAGTGTTCATCAAGGCTTACTCGCCAGAATTTACAAAAGACCTTCTGAATTATAACCGGAAGGCAGTAAGAATAATAGTGGGTCAACTGACAGGTCATTGCAGACTGAATAAACACCTGGAAACTATGGGCCTGGCAGAAGAAAACCTATGTAGGTTCTGCCAGGAGGAGGAAGAAACCGCAGAACATGTATGGTGCTACTGCGAAGCCCTTTGTCGTCTGCGGTTTGCAAGGCTGGGTGAAGAAAAACCTAAAGCGGCAAAATATACCAAGGGGCCAGTTTCAAGCTTGTGGAGTCTGATTAAACAGACCGGCTTGGATAGCGTGCTCTAACCTATGGACGGAGGACACACAATAAACCTGAGCAGGTTGCAGTGCTAGAGGATATGCAATCCACCTCCTAACCTAATCTAATCTAATCTAATGTACAAATAGCTTCTTATTAAAAAATATGTTTTAATAATGTAAAAACAACTATAATAAAATTATATCGTGCAAATTTTAGACAAAAGTTAATGCACCGTATAATTTCACGGCGAAAATCCCTTTAACTTCATAAATCAGTAGGGTACATTTAGTTTAATACAGTTTCCAGAAATGTTGCACCAGTAGTTTACAACTTTAAATGGTTTATAGAACAAATGTTCTGTCCAGTATATTAGATTGAGAATAATGTGCCAGTAGTCTCCAAGGGTATTTAGTTTAACAGTAAAAAGTTAGAGGAACTTCCAAAAGTTGGAAATAGTATAAATTGGTGTAAAATATCTTTGTTTAAAGGTCAATTTTTCTATTGTATATAATTAATTTATATACCTAGGTATGTGTTTAAAGTACTTAATTAATAACATACGTAGGGTGTTCGAAAAGTTTTGAGATATACGTACATTTATTTGATTTTTCAAAATAATTTCCACCACATTAAATACACTTTTCCATTCTAACAAATCAGTCACTGAAAATAGTTTTCCACTTTTCATTTGAAATTTCAGCGCATATTTTATCCCAGGCCTCCAGTAGCGCGTCTTCAGTTTTAAACTTTTGTCCTTTCAGTTGGCTCTTGACAATCCAAAGTCAACCCAAAGTCACACGGCGCCAAGTCGGGGCTATAAGGCGAATGTTCCAAAAGTCTCAAGCCTGCATCTGTCAAAAATTGACTGGTAAGTTCAGCTCGATGAGGTGGGGCATTGTCATGATGAAGGTACCAGCTAGCGAGTTGCGAGTTTGGGCGAAACACTCTTAACCTTTCTATAAGTTTTGAAAGGCATACTGTAGTGTATCAGAGAGCATTTACGGTCTTCTGTTCTCGGAGCACAACACGTTCAATTATTCCTCTTGAACCAAACAAAACAACTATCATTATTTTTTACAGATTTTGATTTGCGAACTTCGGTCGGAGTTTCTTCACCTTCGAAAACCCATATCGTATTCTGTTGTTTAATTGGGACGTCGTAATAATAAAGATAAGTTTCATCTCCCATGACGATCGACACTATGTCTTAAGATTTACCCTCCTGGAATTTCGACATCATTTTTTTACACCAATTCACTCTTTGTGTCTGCTGCTCGGGAGTTAACTTGTGTGGAACCCAAAGAGTACAAATTTTTCTAAAACCCAAGTGCTCATGTATGATCGTGTGTAATGTTGCTAAACTAATGTTCAATGTCTCTTCTAACTGTCGATAGGTAATTCGTCGGTTTGTTTCCATAGCTTTTTGGACGGCAGATATGTTTTCTGGGGTAAGTACTTCACACGGTCGACCTGAGCGTGAGGCGTTTTCAAGCGAAAACGAGCCCCGCTGAAATTGTTTGTACCATCTGTATATGGTCGCACGAGATGGACAGTCATCACCAAGTATAAGCCTTCATTTCTTCTAAACACTGTTCTTGAGATAACCCACGTGAAAAGTTGTATTTCAAAATTGCACGGCACTCGATAGTCGTCCACGACGCCATTGCGCTAAAATCGCTGGACACAAACTGGCGCAAAACTGATAGTTTACTAATAACTATGTAGGACTACGACATGTCATGACATGTACAAACAAAAAACATTAATGTTACTTTCCTGCACCGTTTAGTTACAAAGTATCTCAAAACTTTCTGAACACCCTACGTACTTAAGTACTTAAAAAAATTGTGTTTCTAAAAATTGAAGATAACTTGGTCTTATGCGACAATACGTCCCTTAAATTTATTGCTTAATTTATTTTTTTCTGTACATATTTCACTATCCTAACTCCAGATAATGATATTGAATTAGTTCAGGTAACAGTATACAAAATATATATAATACTAAAAGGAGTCAAAACAATATATAATTCTTCAAGTCAGAAGCCGTAAATATACTTATAAAAAAGCCAAAGTTTCCCTACAGCTCGAAGGTCGGAAGAGAGCTTTTTTTAAAGCAAAGAATCATTAATAAGGCGAACAGCTCTTTTCTGAATGAAATAAAAATGCTAAGGTTGGGGGTACGCAATTCTTAACACGTTCGCTACCAAGCGGTTCATATATGAGCCAGTACAATTTTTAAAATAGACCGCCGGCTCAAATGTGAGCCGGCTACATTCATAATACTAAATGCGAGTTTAAAAATTCGGGGTTTCCTGTAGCGGTTTTGTTTTAAAACACGGTCTGTGTAATGCTTCGGCTCGTATGTGTGTCAGGTGGTCTGGGTGTAGCATTTAGTATAACTATAGTATTTATTTTAGTTCATTTTTTGGATATTTAGAAGATATTTTTGTTTAGTTTTTTTATGTCAAAGATATCATAGAAGCAATTTTTTTTTAGTTATTTTTTTAGATATTTAGAAAAAAAAATTATGTAGTCTTTGCCAAAAATTTTGTACAAGAAATATATATACTTTTTAACACGCTTTTATTAACTTGGGTTGTAACTATCTATCAATCTATCCATCTGGCTGCCTATGTAACGGAATCTTTGAGCCTAATTTTAACCAACTTCCAGCTATTCGATTTCTTTGAAACTTTGCACACGTATTAAGGACCCATGACAATGCAATAATCTGCAAACAGTATCCCGTTATCTTTTTTGGATCGCCAGGAAAAAAAATTCCATTATATTATAAAAACAACACCTAGGATGCCATCTGTTGGAAAAATTTCAAACTTTGCTATTAAATGAAGAAGAAATTTTTTAGTGTTTACACAATTTGGTTAGTTGCACCATTGGTGTTCAATTTTTATGAACAATAAAAATTAATAAGTTCTTTTACACAATTGGGTTAGTTGCACCATTGGTGTTCAATTTTTATGAACAATAACAGTTAATAAATGCCGTTAACACGCTTTTATTAACTTGGGTTGTAACTATCTGGCTATGTAACGGAATCTTTGAGCCTAATTTTAACCAACTTCCAGCTATTCGATTTCTTTGAAACTTTGCACACGTATTAAGGAAACATGACAATGCAATAATCTGCAAACAGTATCCCGTTATCTGTTTTTGGATCGCCAGGAAAAAAAAATTCCATTATATTATAAAAACAACACCTAGGTTGCCATCTGTTGGCAACATTTCAAACTTTGCTATTAAATGAAGAAGAAATTTTTTAGTGGGTTGCAATATATTGGCAACGGTCCAAACATTGCCTGGATTGCCATCTGTTGGCAAAATTTCAAACTTTGCTACTTAATGAAGAAGAAATTTTTTAGTGAGTTGCAATCTGTTGGAAAAATTTTAAAATTTGCCACTCTTGTTCATTAAAAAATTTTTCGCCATTTTGTCAAGAGTAGCAGAAACTAAAAAATGAAAAATAATTAATAGTTTAAAAAAACTAAAAAAACACGCTTTTATATGCAACCGAACTAAAAATTAGAAAATAATTTTTCATTAAAAAAAATATTGTCATTTCATAGTAAAAAAGCGTGGGGTGATAAATATATTAAATGTTATAATTATTATATTTGCAAATATCTATGATGGAAAAGTTATGAAAAAATAGTAAAATGCACCCCACGCTTTTTACTATGAAATGACAATATTTTTTTAATGAAAAATTATTTTCTAATTTTTAGTTCGGTTGCATATAAAAGCGTGTTTTTTAGTTTTTTAAACTATTAATTATTTGGATTTTAGTTTAGTTTTTAGATTCTTAGAATTATTTTTTTTTATTAACGATTTTTGATATCAAAAATGTGCCTATATAATGTTAGCAAATATCTATATCTAGTGAAAGTAACTTTTATTTACGACTCGAGGTCTATTTACAAAAAAAAAAATGTAATAAAATGGACCACCGACTCATATATGAGTCGGGTTAAATAAACACTCAAATATGTTGAATTCCAACACTACAACTAATTAGCACTTCAATAAACATCAAAATAAAGTAATTTTACAAAAAAATAATAAAGTGGTTTATGGGGTCGAAACACAAAATGACACTCGGTAGCGAACGTGTTAAGATATAAAAACAATATTCCAGAAAGGGTCATTTTAGGATACATACAAATATACAGGTTTGAAGGGCAAACATACTTTCTAGCTTTAAAGAGGAATCCAAGCTTTTATGAAGTTGCATTAGCTATAGATATAATGTGCTTTTGTCTGTTAAGAATATTCATAAGAATTTTTCGCTTAATATTATTGAATGCATTAAGTTGACAGATACTTTTGGCGTTTCAATCTAATATATTAGATCCTGTGTAAAGGACATCTGCATTGCCCAGCGTTTGCTTTCCAGGTCGGGATTAGAGATTGGTTAAGCACCTGAAAACTGAAGCAAATACTGCTAGTACTTACGTTAGCATATATAAATAAAATTGGTTAGGAAAAAGAAGCTCGTTAAAGAAAGAAGAAATAGAGTTGGTGCCAGTACCGAGTTTTAAGATACCCCAGCATTAACTTAGTGAAAACTTACAGTGTACCCATCTACAATAACTGATATGCTACTATTAAAAACAAAACTGTAAAGCCAAGGGCAGAGTTTAGTTGGAAGACTATTAGAAGGAAGTTCATTAGGGAGTGCGTCGTGCCAAACCTGGTCAAAAGAAACTTTTTTTCAGTTCTGTGATACGAAGGAAAGAAAATCTGCTATAGGTCTTTTGTATCGAAAGCCATATCGCCTGTCATGCAGATGAATAAATTATTAACACTTACTTCTTAAAAAAAAAAAACGTTACAAACTTCTTTCATCTTCAAATTTTACTGTTTTGTGGGTCCCTATAGGTACTTCGCAAGAATAGTCCTTGTGGTATTTATGTAACTTAACTTTTTTGCAAATTAAATTCTAAAAGATTTATCATAACTTACACATAGTTTAGTAAGAAAATTTGCAGTCTAGACCAAAGAAGCTATAAATAAGTAATTATAAATGTCTTAACTGGCCATAAAAGTCACAAAGCTGATTATTTTAAATATACGGAGCTATCTTTTACGCATAGTACACAACACCGTGCCTGATCATGTTCGCCCACGTTACAGCGAAATATTTTCAAACAGATACACAAACAAATGTTTTATGCTTGAATTAAGTTATAAATCAGGATTGGAGAGTGGCCACGTATGTATAACTTCATTAACGTTTGTTAAATTTATCATTTCTGCTTGTTGGCTTACAACAAAGAGCTTGACAGCTCCTTTTTGTTATGCTTCGAGTGGTACCAAGAAAGATTTTATTTATTAAATATAAAAAAAATGGTGTCGTGCTTATAAAGAAACTTACTGCAAGTTTTGAAGTGGCAAACACGAAATTTGTGAAAAATAGGTTACTGTAAAATATCTACTTTGAAATATTGTACCCCACAAAAAAATTGTTTATTGTAGTAAAAATTGCACATACTGTCGATATAATAAAAGCAAAGGCTTGTATATGAACCAAAATAAAACAAAATATGTGTATTTTTAAAAATAAACATGTTTACTTTGTTGAAATGTTTTGGTTATTTTAAAACCACATATTTATTATTAATTACATGGTAGCTCTCCTAAAACACACTCTGTGACTTACATGGTTTTAAATTATTTTAAATGATGATTCTTAAGTCATTAAAATAATAAATGGACATGGACTATTACTTAAAAAGTCTAAAGAGATAAATATAGGTACAATGCAAGTTTCAATGATTTCTAAATGACCTACCTTAAACAACAAAATATATTATATAGTTTTTACAACCAAAACAAAGTTTATTTTTGATGGACTTTAAAATGCTAGGTTTTAAGATACAAATAGTAGGTTTTCTTCCGTTAGAAACTACACTAAAAACAACTAAATTGCACGCTGTAAATTGTAAATTAACAAAATGGTTTTAGAGAATTCTCATAATATTTTTAATATGACGGAAGGATCAATGGCAATTATGTGTAAAATAAAATACGGGCTAAATGCTTGCCACGGCTTTGGTGGCTACCTCTATCCGATGGTCTATATTTTCAATGACACTGTAAGATAATTGAGGTTCAATGTCCTTAATGTGCCGAATTATCTCATCGTTTTGGTCTTTAATTGTTTTTGGTTTATTAACGTATACTTTTTCTTTTAATGTTTCCAAAGAAAAAAGTTCAAAGGTGTCAAAACACATAATGGTGGCAAATAAACATCACCACGACATAAGATTAAACGGCTATGAAATTTCTCGAGTAAAAGAGCCATTGTTTCGTTAAGTGCGTGGCAAGTGGTGCCATATTGTTTAAACCATATATCGTCCAGATCCACATTCTCAATTTCTGGCCACAAAAATCACGGTAACTTTCTGGCTCAACTCATTTTTGAATATGTACGGGCCTATGATGCCGGCAGCCCATAAACTGCACCAAACATTCAGTTTTTGTGGTTGCATCAACGTTTCAACAATCACCCTTGGACTCTAATTTGCTTAGATGCGGCAATTCTGCTTTTTAACGAATCCACAAAGAATAAGATAATTCGGCACATAAACGAGATTGAAACTCAATTATGTCTTAGAGTCATTAAAAATATGGACGGTCGCATAAAGGTAAGCCACCAAAGCCGAGCATTTGGCCAATATTTTATTTTACACATAATTGTCATAAATCCTTCTAACATAAAAAACATATTAAAAGAATTCTCTGAAAACCTTTTATTATTTTTCAACTCTTTTGGAAAACATAAAATTATAACTCTCTACTGGCCCTTCTTATAGACATTAAAGATATTGACCATTTTTTTGACATTTACCAAATAAATTGTACTGCAATTCAAACTTTAATAGTGACAGTAACTTTTGTTCTTTGAAAATATTCGTTTTTGCATAACTAATCCTATTTACTTAATTAATATTTGATTTAGTTCAGTTGCCGCCTTTGAAAATTAAATATTATTAGTTGGGCTTCTATTTAAAAAAAAATCCATCTAAGGATTACCAATTTGAGAAAATATGGCAAAATGAGATATAATATATTTTTTTAATATAAGATATACAGAATCAGCTAAATAACATAAAACATAGGCAATGTGAGAAAAAGAGAAAATGTAATGTGAATACCTGCATGTAAACATTTCTGATTGGATTACTTCTATAATTTTTTTTCCAATACCTATTTTCTTAACCAGTATATACGTTTACAACCGAAGTCGTGGTGAGCATTTGGCCAATATTTTGTTTGGCACATAATTGTCATAGATCCTTCCATCATAATAATTATTATATTAAGAGAATTCTCTGAACACTAAATTTTTTTTTGTTAATAGTCCTGTTCTTAATTTGTTATAATTAAATTTACTATTTCTTTATTCTATACCTATGTTAAACAGAACATTGACTTTAAAACTGCTTACAAATCATTATTTTTCAGTTACAAATTTATTTAAAATATCTTTTGTAAAGCAACAGGTCATGTCGTAAATCTTTTTGAGGTTAAGTAAAACAATAAAGTGATACAAATTGAGGAAATACGTTTGACAATATGGTAATGAATAATGTAAAGTAAATCCAAAGCATAGACCTAAAAATCACTTGTTTGTATGTTAAACAATAACTTGAATGGCCAGAATATAATATTAAAATAACTATTATATAAAAGTTGTTGTTTCTTTAAAGAGAGTACCTATATAAGATTGATACATAAATATTAAATTTATTATTTTAACTTGTCTATTAAACATGACCAAAACAACACGTTGAATAAAATATTACAGAAAATATAGTTCAATTGTAGCATAAGTAAAGGTGACGAATTTAATAAAAAATTTAAGTTTCTAATAAAATTTTATAAGATGCAATTACATTATTTTAAAATTTTGGATAAAATCGCATTATATTCTTCAGGCGTCTCTTTAAATATGGGGCTGAAACATTGGTTTTATAATAGCCCACGGGCTGCAAATCCCTGAACCATTTTTCCAAGTCTTTACTAAAAAGCTATTTTTTCGTGAATAGCTTCATTTTAACGAGATGACCACATTTTTCCCGACAACAATTTTCGTTGGTGGTAGCATAAAGGGGTAGCATAAATATGTTGATTTGATAATCAAAATAAATATGTTGATTTGAATATCAAAAAACCACGATGACGTTCCTCGCAATTTGTAGAACAATATGGGTGTTAAATTATATAAATATTACTTTATCAACAGAAAAAAAATCAGCTGGTTAGTAGTTAGTTTTCACGACATCGTTAACCATACATGTTGGTGGTAGGGAACTCTTTGATGAAACCTTACATTTTGTAAGTCAAATATTTTTTCGGTTTATATAGATAATTATCTTGAAAGTAAACAGAGAATATCCCGGTTTGTAATATTTTTTTATATCTGTCAAATCCGCACATTTAATTCCTGCTACCACCAACAAAAATTGTTGTAAGAAAAAAGTTGGGCGTCTAGTCAAAAAAAAGCTACTGCCGAAAAATTAGCTGGTTAGTAATGACTTACAAAAATGGTCCAGGGATCCCTAACTAATGCTTAGGTATCGTGGTTACGTTTTTTAGGTATCAAAATATGCGGAAACTAAAAATTGGTCATAATTATATATATTTTTTTCAGGCCGCAGGTTTAGAACTTAAAGAAAATCTAGCAGCCGGAGCAGCAGGATGGCCGTATCCGTCTGTTTATCACCCGTACGATACTGCATTTGCAGGATATCCCTTCAATGGGTAAGTTATTATGTCTTTATTACATATTCCTGCTAAATACATAACACATTTTTATTCACTGAGATATAAAAATATGACCAGTTTTTGTCCCTACTTGGTTTTATAGCTTTTTGGTGGAGTTTTCGCATCGACCTGTGGTGGTACATCGCTTGTTTAGTAGTACTTATACTTCTCAGAATATTTTTTAAATTTTAAGTATTTTATTTATAACAAGCGCGACATATTTATAACAACAAAGAAACAGTTGACAAATTATGAACTATAGTGAGCGACAAGAAATGAAAGTAAAACTTCTTTATACAGCATCAGCTAAAACAAAAGGTCCACAGACGAAGAAGAAAATATCAACTTTGGCATGTTAAATGTATTATAATATTATAGTATTGCTTACTGTATCAACAAAGCATTGTACCATATTGAATTATTAATAACAGAACTATTTTAATGCAATAAGACAGATGCAATGCTTGTCCCAAAGTCCCTATCTTTCAACGAACTGTGCATCGCTCCCGCTTTGTTGTTGTTTTACTAGCCTATATACCTTTTCCTTTAGCTGAACCTGTATTAACAATTTTTAGTAACCTGACTTCACTTTACGATTTTTATGAGCTGCTAAAAAAATACTGAATTTTCCGAATTACTTGTCTAAGATTTTATTTTATTAAATTAGGATAAAATAATTTTAACCGGAAGCCTATGAACCTTTGTTTAAAATATGCAACCTTCCCTGTATAGTAAGTACATTTTTATATAACCTAAATTAAAATAATTATTTATATTAAATATTTCAATTATTTATTTATTTTAAACTAATCCTAACTTTTATTATAATATGCAAGGCAGAATAGTCCTTCCTAGTAGGTATCTAAAAAGTTTAATTTTTTTAAATCTCTTTATTCTGGAGAAAAGCCAAATATTATTTTGTTTTAATCCAAAAAATCAACTTTATTTCGCAAATTTTAAAATTAAAATTTACTTCACCAAAGTGTTTTTGCTAAGGCCACTAGCATCTGGTATAAAGGTGCCTGTCCTATCTTCGAATTTTTAGAAATAGTAATTTGAAAATATTATTTACGCCCGTGATCAAATTTGCAAAGAACTAGGAAATTCAGCAACCAAAAAATTTTGCCTCGTAATTCGCAAGGGTTTATTTATAAAATCCCAAATTCATGGGTCATTTTTTTCCATTACTTCACCCTAGTATGGCTATTTTTCAAACGTGATTGATCCTCTCTTAAGGTCACTATGGGACATTCCGGAGTGCGGTTAAGTCTTTTAGAAAGGACGTATGTCATTTATTATTTAGAACGATAATGGGTATTATACACACCCTCTCTATTAGGGTGTGTATATATGGGGTTATGTGTGAGAAAATTAGACTTGTTAGCAAATTTAGGTTTTTTAGAAGCGAGAAAAACCACAAATAAATACTTTGAGTTTATGGCCAACGAAATATTTTGCTAAAAATTAACCCTAATATTTATTATAACTGCAGCTTTTAGCAAGGTATTAAAAAAAATAAAAACAATATTTAAACAAATTTAAAGTGGTTGGTAAAAAACAAAAAATACATATGAATGCAAGTGTTTTATTATTCATCAGTCATATTATTTTTAAATTTTAATTAAAATAAATTCGTTACTAATAATTTATTGTTAATATTTTGGCAATTTATTGTTTTTCAAACAGTTGTTCAAGTGATCTAAAGGCACGTCTTTTATAAAGTTACTCTTTGTCCCTATGCTACAATAGCATCACAAACTTTATAATTATACGTGCGTAATCTAAATTAAAAGTTATTAATGTTTTTTAATAAATTATGGTGTTTTTAATCATATTTGTTCTGGTTAGTCAGTAGTTATATAAAAAAAAGTTCAAAAAAAGTTCTTCAAACAACAAGTCCCTTGGGCAACAAGTAACTTGGATTAGCGGATGGTTGTCTGAAGGACCATTTATTTGTCATTGGGATATGGTAATATATAGCCTAATGATTGACAAAATAGTTAGCTTTGTTGGTAGGGACCCTGCGCTCTGATTATGTTGTTGTGGGTTTAAATTAGGTATACAGGGGACGTATCGTGAATGTGGATTTTTCTGGTTTTAACGTTAAAAATGACATGTTACTGCTAAAAGTACCCTACTTATTGCCGATTAAAACGAGAGCAATAAACTACATATTATTCCAAATAAATAGTATAAAAAGAAATTTCATTAAAAATATACAAAAATAAATCTGGACAAACAAAAGGTTGATTTGCCCATATAAGAAAACATTAAATTTTACATTATAAGTAGAAATTCCATTTTTTAAAAGTAAATTAAAAATAAATCCATCCTGCATTTCTTCCTTAAAAATGATTTATTATTAAAATTGTCGAAAAAACATCCAGATGTGATTTTTCCGATTTTAATAAACACCACACAATCTTTGCAACTTAATGCTTTTAAATTAAGCAAATTAACTATCAATGTCTCTAAATCAACATATTTTTGGATCGGCATTTTTATTTAAAAGAGAGCTCAGATAACTTTTCAGCTGACCCACAAAAATAATGCTTATTTATTAAAAGATTATTTCAATTAGTAAAAGTAATTCTAAGTTATAAAGATCAAGATTTCCGTCCAAAGGAAACATAAATCATGACATTTTAGAATGTAAAACAAACATCTGTTTAAATAAAATTTAATGTTTGATATTTTGTGCCCATAAGTTCTTCTTTATTATGTTTATACAGAAATTTATAATAATTAATAAAATTAATAATTAGAGAAAAAAATAACATAATTAAATAATTTCCAAAGTTTGCTTTTATTGATTAAATATTTCATATCATATTTTTAAGTCAAAATACATTTTATCGTTGCAGTGGCAAGTCTGCATAAATTTTTTTAACAGTTTTATTGTACTAAAAGCTAAAAATAATTTGGTAGGTCCTAGCTACCAGATCGCACCAATCATCTCATCAATCTGGGGTATTGATCAGACAAATAGTAAAATTGTTGGGCGTAGCGTATTCAGAGAAAATATTATGATAGAAATTTGAAGTGTCCAATAATTTTAATATTTGTCTAGGACTTACCAAATTATTTTTTATCTTATAATAGAATAAAACCGTTCATTATATTTTTTCTTAGTTTTAATTTTGTTGTTAGTTGATGCTCTTCATTCTATTAGGTTCTTTTAATGCTTCACTATAACTTACCAGAATAAACCAACGATTTTATATTAAGGTAGTGGAAAATGGGGTGGAAAATATGCAATTCATCATTTTGTGGTGGCGGCCCTCTTGGATTTTTTTTATAATGAGCTCTATTTTACGAATCAAGCCTTTTAATTTGATACCCATATTAAGGTAGTTGTGGAAAAAATATGTTGTCCGTCATTTTGTGGCGGCGGCCATGTTGAAACTTACTTTTTTTTATAGTGTCCTCTATTCTACCAACCAAGCCCTTTTATCTCATACCCATATTGAGGTTGTAGTGAATTTATATGTAATCCGCCATTTTGGATCATCGGTCATCTTGGATTTACAATTATAAATATTATATTGTATTGTCATCAAAATTTAGAGTATGTACCAAATTTCAGCCGTCAGAAAAGGTGGTCAAAAAATATATTCTCAAAATTTTAAGTCAATCTGACCAAAACTCTTGAAATTATTGTTTAGTTTAGAACCTGGTTTTTTGCAAAACGTATAAAATGGCAAAATTTATTTCTTTTTTAAACAGTTTTTTTTAAATAAAAACATCGATTTTTTTGCAACAATAGAAAGAGTTAATACGAATATACAGAATACGAAAATATGAAAAACTCATTTTTGAAAAAATGTCACATACGGTGTTTTTCCCGTTAGACGGTAGAGTATTTATTGGTCGTAGAAAAAGTATAGCATGCAACACATGCATAGAGTGTATTTTTACGCATTGTTTCAATCAGTATTAAGTTTTTTATAAAGGACTCTAAAAGTTTAATTGATGCATATTTATTTTAATGAAAGAATGTTGACAAATTTAAATTACATTTTATTAAACCAAGCCAGATAAGAGATCTCGAAAATGAGCCCCAGCTCTAATCCCTAACGGGGGTTTATCCCCTCTAACAATAAGTGTAAATGGAAATAATGGCATTTACTCCCAAAGGTCGCAGTTTCAATTATAACTATATAATCTGATGTATTATTCAACAGAAGTTGACAGTTCTCTCCCAGGGGAGATTTTTACTGAAAGTAAAATTAGGTTTTTTAGTTAAGATAAGTTACTTCTTAAATTAACAAAAAATGTACGAAAAACACAACATTGACAATATTACTATATTACGTACAGGCTGTTGTAGCACAAATATTTTTAAGGGATGCATCTTTAAGGTTAAAATAAGACATTTTTACTATATGAAAACATAAATCCTTTGATTTATTTTTTATTTTTGGACAATTCACGAAGGCTTAAAATCTAATAATAACGTACCGTGGGTATCATAAGCGAGGTAAGAGGGAGTTTGTTGATACGGGACTTACTTAAAAAATACTTGAGGAAAAACCTTCGCATTCAGTAGGTTCCACATTTTAGAAACTCTAGAAATAAAAGAACGAGCAAAGTGGGAAGTTCGGGGCCTGTCCGTATAATAATGCATAGGTGCGGCACCACGAGTTTCTCTGTTTGGAACCGTGAGTGGAGGAATTATACTGGACAATTTTTTAGAGCTGAAGCCATGAAAGTCTTATAAAAAACCGATAAATCCCCCACAGCTCGACGATGGGCAAGAGAGGAAAGCCTTTCTATAAGCAAAGGATCATTAATGGGGCGAACCGCTCTTCTTTGAATGGAATTAAGAATGCTAAGGGTTGTGGGGGACGCCATGCCTCAGGCATGAATACAATATTGCAAGGGGGTCGGATTTGGGACACATACAAAGTGTATAAATTAAAAGGGGAAACATACTTTCGGTTTAAAAGAAAAATTCAATATTTTTTTAAGCTGCGTGGCCATAGATACAGTACGGTAGATTTTTACCGTGCCACCCTGTAAAAATGTTCCTTTATATTAAAAATGAAACCGACAAAAATTCAGCTACTTAGACTAAAGAAACACGTGCCGCAAGCAGGTCAAAATATTAGGTATAGGTAAGTAAAAAATATATTATTATTTTATTTTTCCTAACTAAGGTGGGGTAAATGGATGTAGACTGTTTTATTGCCTGTTATAATAGTATTCCTAAATTGATCATGTTTAAGAATAAAAATATACATGATATACTTGCTGTACTCCTACCTATTACTACTGGATAAGTGGAGCAAATGTTTGGAGTGCCTCTTTTACAGGATTCAGTCGGTAAAAAACAAGTCGACAATTTTTGGCAGTTTATGAAACTCTTATTGATTGGAATTTAAAAAATTAGATTACTAGTTTATATTATGGCACCACAGACTCTAATCTATGGTATTTAAATGGTGCAGCTTCAATACTGCAACAACAATTATTTAGAAATATATTTTATATTTTCCATGACGATTGTTTTTTGAAGAAGAACCAACTAATGTGATATTTTATCGCCCTGGTGCATTTCATCATGCACGATGGATGTTAAAAGTCATTTACTGCTTAAAAATAATTTTCTTTTAAAATCAAACTACACAAACACAACAGTAATGTTATCCGTTACTACGTTAAATTTTCCTACAGAGATTTTGGAAAGTAATTCACCAACTTGGAATAATAACGTCGCTGGACACAGTTTTAAAAAAATTTACAACAAAATAACTTTTTTTCTTCAGTCAAAAAAAAACGGTATTAAACAGCGATAATGAAAAATTCTCAAAGAAAATATTACCTTATTTCTAAACAAAAATAAAATCCGAATACTTATGGCAATAATTATAAATCCTTATGATGATACAGCACCTTGTCACAAATTCTTCGCTACTATAAAGAAGTCAGCGCGTAGCAGCCTCCGCTTACTTCCCGTGATATTTATTGATTTTACGCATGTATGGGTAACGTTTAAACCTGAACCCATTTATTTTGCTGCGACTTTTTAAATGTGGGCCTTATTACACCCCGGGCCTTATTTGCCTCAGGTACCTTACTAATTCTGTTGTCTCTCGTTTGTCGATATTTATCTCAAAAGCTACTGCTACCCGATGCAAAAATTGCTGCATGTTTTTTAATTATATGTTAAAGTTCTATTTATTCCTACCTGTTTATTTACATTAAAAATAAAACTTTATACACCCTATACACGAACTGTACAGGTGTTCAATCATGATATTATCAATAATTCCAAGCTCGTTTAATAAAAGTACAAAATGACTAACAACTTCCAAATTTGTGCCATAATTTAAACGTTTTTATTGTCGCCACATAAAACAATACATTCATAAAGAGAAGTATGTAACCTAACAACTAAAAGTCAAGCATAAAAAAGCTCTGACAATACTATTTACAACTTCCGGTCACGTGTCAAATTATAGAGGGTATTGTTAATGCACACCATAAGTGGAGAATCAATAGATAGTTTTCGCATAATATTAGGGAATTTTTATAAAATGTAATAATACAATAATTGAACAGTCCCTGGGCCAGTAACGAAATTGACTTCATAATAATTACACTTTTAAACCCTTTTAGGGGAGTTCCTTTTGTCAAGTCTACCTGCTTTTGCCATATCAATGCCTATCAATGTCAAATGTTTCGGTTGGCGGACTGAGCAAATGCTTCACTTTTTTTGTCGGACAAGTTTACAAAAATGTTTTATAGGCAATTTTTAAACATTGTTCTAAAAATTATACAGTAACGAAACCCGCTCAATCCAATACCCAAAACATGTCCATGGGTCCTGTGGTTTTTGGTTTACGATTTTTGGCAAAATGTTTTAAAATTGCATGTAAAACATTGTTATAAACTTGTCCGACAAAAAAGTGACGCGTTTGCCAAGTCCGACACCCGAAACATTTGGCATTGACAGGAAGGGTTAAGGCGCCGCTTCAATTTATGGCGGTATGAATATTCGTAGTAGACTCAAAAGGAACCCCCTTATAAATGTTTCAAAAGTGTTATTATCATAAGATAAATTTCATTACTGGCCCAGGGACTAGAAGGACTCTTTAAAAAAACTTCAGATATTAGTTTTTTTTTACTTTTGACAGCTAGTTGTGAGTTGACATATTAATTACCTACGCTTCTTGCATAAGAAAATGTCATTTAAACTACACTAGTTTTGACAAAATTAATTAAAATCCTCTGCAAAAACACCATAAGTTAAATTAACCAAAAAAAAATTAAACGAAAAGAGAAGCGAACATTTTTTTAATTGTAAAATGTTTTTGATTTAAAAAAAACTTCTAATGTAAATACTTTTAGCCCATAAGTACTGTTTAAACAAATAGCTGTTTTTTACTTTTTTAAAAGCAATAGCTTACGGCAAATAGAGGATTTGCAAAGAACCCATAAATTTTAAAAAACTTTAATAAGTTATAAATTGTTATTACTAAAAATATTCTAAAAATATTTACTAACGTATTACTATAATTACTCATACTATAATTACTCAAATACTAAAATTTTAAAAATATTTAGTTGTATTGTATTAATATTCATTTTGCTAGTAAATTTTACTGGCTGCTTATTGATTTAATTCAGCACTAGAACGACCACGTAGAATTTCGAGGGCTCTTATAGTAGTTTAACCCGCAACGAAACCGTACCTCGTCGCAAACCACTTTGCGAACGAAGACCTGGCAACTACGACAGCGCCGTCCAGATTTATACCACAACCTGCAATTGTTACACGTCCCGAACAAATCTGGACGTCGAAACGAACGTCGGCGTCGTCGCGACCACCATAAGTGTTGCAGCTCGGTTTCACACCGATAATAATTGTTGCGCGATAACGCGACTTCGCAACCACGTACGCTGCATCGTACCTCGCACTGCAATCATTAATGCGATCCATATTGTGGCTCGGGACGAACCTCGAGCTGCAACACTTATCAGGTTCGCGACTGCGTTCGTTCCGACGTCCGGATATGTTCGCGACGTGGTAGGGTTGCAGGTCTTGATTCAAATCTAGACGCACTTGTAGCACATGCTGTGAAGAAAATTTTATTAAGAAAAAACATTTTGTTTTTATAGAAAAAAAATTAATTCAATAATAAAAAAATTTTGCGAGGTCTCACTAACCAAATGATCATGTAAATTGGTACAGTAGGTACAAAATTTTTACAAATTTGCTGAAAATTTAGTTAAGCGTTTTAGACATAAAAATATTTTGCTTTAAGATTGCCAAAAATATATTTTAAATACAAATAGAAAGAAGAAATGAAAGTGGTATATTTCGTACAACTATTTTAATAAAATTCTAAAAGCGTAGCAGAGCGCTTTCGGTATAACATCATTAAGTCATAGCCCTGGAGTACATAAATTTGCCAACAAAAGTTTAAAAAAACAGTAGTTCACATTACGAATAAACAAGTCACATATTAAAATATTTGTTTAAAACAGATTCCATAAAAGAGGGTAATACTATTAAAAAAAACAAAAAGCATTTTCAACCATTTTGTTAATGACGAAACATGTGTATAAAATTTAGGTTAGAAAACAGTCGGCTATGATCAAGGTTGATAGAGACCAGGGTTAGTTTATATTTATAAGGTTGCGACACATCCTCAACTTTTAGGCGGTTTGTGGTCGGGGACGCAAGGAAGGGCACTCCACGGAGAAAAGTTGGCAAGACTGGGTAAAATCAAAGCTGATTGTCAATCATTTTGCATTGTTTTGGAAATGATAATTGGTGAAAGATGCAATTCCAAATGTTTTTTATTTAAAGTAAAAGAATTTACAACTTAATAATAATTAAAAACTGTTGTGTAAACGGTTGTTCTACTAATACAATAAACTATATATTTCCGGCACTGAACAACATGGCCGAAAAATGGGAGATGTGACGTCATAACACGTCAAAGCAATATGGCCGAATGTCGCGACCCTATATAGACCGACTTTGGATAGAGACAAGGTTGCCCAACTTTGCTATGATAGTTAACAGCTGATTTTTTGACGTCATGGAAGTCCTTTTTTAATCAATTTAAAATTTAAAATATTCTTTATACAATGGTTAAAGTCTTTTTATTCCACTATTTACTCACAAATATAAACACAATAAATACGATTTTTACAAAACAATAAAGAAAAAACGACATTTTTTTTAAAAGGGTACCCTTGACGTTATTTCTATCGGCTGTCAAATGAAAAGTTAGGCCACCTTGTCTCTATTAACCTTAGGCTATGATAACGTTAAACATCTCTCTTTTGATAGTAAAAGATATTTTCTTATAAAACTTTAATTTTGCCAGTAATCCCTAATAAGTGTGCATCTGTCAGCAAGAGGTCTATTGACCAAAAGGAAATGGTCGACACTTCCGATTTGTCAGGTTGCATAACAACAAGGCATACTGCTTATGTTTACAAACCTAACAGTTGTTTGTTGGGGGCTTTACATGGTACGTATTAGCTCTTTGATACTGCAAACTACTTTTTCGAGAAGTTTTATGAAAAGGCACTTAAAAAGGGACTATGTTTTCATAACCTTTTTCCTTTAACAGTTTTGCTTGATTTTTTGCTTTTTTTTGACCGTTTTTTTAAATAATCCGTGAGTAGAGGTGCACCCGCAAGCAGCAAGCTGACGTCATAATGACGTAATTTTTAAGTCATTTTAGGTCGTAGGACGTTATCGGACCAAAATTATGACATGATTTTACTGACATGTTTTTAACGTCGTTGAAGTGACGTCTTTTCGACTTCACTTTTTTGTCATACTAGCTCATAAAAATTAAATGACTTTATGTTTAAAAAATCCGCCAGAAAAGTTTTGTGACATTATATAATTCGTATGCGGAATATCATATGACAGAAAAATAAGACTAATAATATTGATTGTCAATACGTGACATAACCCAGCAAACACTATTTGCCGGCAATGTACATTTTTCATATTGGCATTGATGGTAAAGCATTGGCAATTGGTAGCAATATTATGCCAACATCTTATACGCATTAAAAACTCAACCCTAAATAAACACTTAATTGCCAATAAATATTACATGCAGGCGAATTGCCGGCAAGCATGCAAAAATGGCGGCATACCAATCCTTATTAAATAAAACACGCGTTTTTGTTGCAGTCAAATAAATATTGGATTTTTGAAGGCAAACCTTCAACGCATATTCATACTTTTTAAACCATATTATTAACATTGGTATTTAACTAACATTAAAGCAATTTTTTTGATCTGTTTTATTTATAATGGCAGCTAAACAACATTATTTTATGTTTTTTTACATAATTTAAAGGAAATGGCCTTTTCATAACATTTTATTGTTAAAAATCATGCAAATAAAAATTAGGTCAAACAAAATGTTTATTATGTATTTTGGAGCGAATAAAAATAAAATGACGGTCTTTTTTTTAAAAAAAAGAGTTTTTAATAGACATAATTAAATGTATTCATTACCTAATAAGTGTGTGTTGTGTGATTAATTGGTGATGGATAGTCGAGAAGGCAAGATATTCAAGTAGACTGTTAGGAGCTGTAAACATTTTGTTTAAAACTTTATTAAAAGTTTTAAGGACGTGTTGATAAAAGATATTATATATATTTAATAGTTTTTTGACATACCGATAGATGGCGTAATGGACAATAAACTACTACGTTTCTACAATATCTTCGCTTTTTATGGTCTAAACCCATTAGACAAAAATAATTCGAGAGCGGTCTGCGGTAGGTGCTTTCACTTAGCTTTGAAAGTAATATCTTCGGCTAGTGTAAAAATCTGCATCTCCTAGTTGGACAGTGTTCCGTGAGATGGTACTTTGCATTGTAAGGAAATTGCATGCAGTAAGGAGTTTTTTCCTATTTTAATTTTCAAATAAAATATCGCATCATTTTAGCTTTTAAAAAAGTATATGCGACAATTTTCGTCAATATGTCAGCTTGCTGCTTGGGAGTATCTGCATTTGCCCACTTTCGTGTATTTTTGTTATCTTTTTGCCAATAACTTCATAATGATGGATGCCATCATCTTAAACGCATTTTTTGCCAATAACTTATTAATGACGGATGCCATCACTTTATCTGCAACACGTGGCCTAATAACGGCCAATTGCCCACTTTCGCGTCTTTTTGATACCTTTTTGCCAATGCCTTGCCATTAAAGAGTGTTGGCAATGCCAGTAAATTAAATGTACAACGCCGGCAAAAAATGTTATATGGGAACACATCCATCCAATGCCGTCTTTATGAAAAGCCTGGAAACTATCGGGTATGTTTACTTTATAAATAAAAATATAATTTTATTAAGTAAAATATTGTATCATTTTAGCTTTAAAAAAAGTATAGGCGTCAATTTTTCGTTATTCGTTATTTTAACGTCATTTATGACGTCTTTGCTGACCAAAAATGACTAAAGGGACATCAATAAGACGTCAGCTTGCTGCTTGGGTCGTTAAACTGAATCTCTTTTAACCGATCTGATCGAATTTAAAAACGTTCTAAATTGACCAATCAGAATACGTATCTCCTTTTTCGTTAGTTTATTTTTGTTATGGTTAGTATTGTTTAGTTGTATTTTATGTATGTTATGTTTTTGGCCCAGTTAAAGGTAGGTATATAAGTTTATAAATGCAACTCCTGCATCTAGAAACATAATTTAAGAAAAAGTGCAAAATGTAAAATATATTATTTTATGCAAGATATTAAAAAGACTAGTCATAAGATCATTATTTGCAACAATGATAAAAAGTAAAGTTTTAAATTATTTACATTTGATTTGCAGATACAACAGTACCGACTTTGTACATTATTCTTTATTACAGCATTTTAAAAAAATCACCATGACAACCACTATAAACCTTACCGTAAGCTATTAACTGAAAATTTTAAAACTTTTTTTGCATACAATTAATAAATTATAAAAATTATGGACTGCTAGACTAACAGCAACAGCAGTAAGCAAAGTATGACTAAGAAATGTCATAGTGCTCCAAAGAGGTTCAAAAATTATCCCATGACGGCGCTAAATTGCGATTACGACGTTGCCAAATCACCTATTTTTAGTTGTCTGTAGGTAAAATTTAATAAACTGGCTTACCAATAACCTTCCTATGCCGATATAACCTTACCTTAATATGTAATTAGTAATATCCCAAGCAGCAAGCTGACGTCATTATGACGTAATTTTTAAGTCATTTTTGGTAATTTTTGGTCATAGGACGTCATCAGACCAAAATTATGACGTCATTTTATTGTCGTGTTTTTGACGTCGTTGAAGTGACGTCTTTTCGACGTCATTTTTTCATCATACTATCTCATAAAAATCTAATGACGTCATGTTTAGAAAACCCACCAGGAAAATTTTGTGACAATATATGATTCGTGTCAAAATCCAACCGAAATATCATATGACAAAAAAATAAGACTAATAATTTTACAAAATTGAAATAGGAAAAAACTCTACCGATAGATGGCGCAATGGACAATAAACTACCACGCTTATTCAACATCTTCGCTTTTTATTGCCTAAACCGAACCGATGAGACCAACATATTTCGAGACTGGTCTGGGGTTGGTGATCTCAATTAGCTTTGAAGGAAATATCTTCGACTTGTGTAGAAATCTGCATCTCCAGGTTGGACAGTGTCCTCAGAGCTGTGACCTTGCAGGGCAAGGAAATTGCAAGCAGCAAGGAGTTTTTTCCTATTTCAATTTTCAAATAAAATGTCGGATCATTTTAGCTTTTAAATAAAGAGTTTACGTGTCAATTTTTCGTCATCTTAAAGACGTCATTATGACGTCATTAACGGGACGTCTTTGGTCTGTGACTCGGGAGGTCAATTCAACGTCATTTTGTCGTCATTCTATGACGTCTTTGCTGACCAAATGTGACCAAAAAGAGACGTCAACAAGACGGCAGCTTTCTGCTTGGGATCATTCATTGCATGTCTTATATTTGCCTAGTGTAATATAGATTTAACTGAAATTGTTTTAACAAGCTTGTTTCCAACTTCCGACGTTCTTGATTTATAAACGTACCCACAACATATAAATATTTATCCCATAAAACATCACTTTCGTGCAATAATAAGTGTTGATGAATATCTTACCAATAAAAAACAATGAATATAATTAATAAAATAAATACTAATGCTACTCTATAATTTAGCATGCAATGCTTTCAAATTACCATTTTAGATCAGTAAACAATAAGTATTTTTTGTTTATTAGATCCTAATTGAAACCATATTTCTAAAAATTTCACATGAACAACTTTTAACCAATTATTTTGCAATGTTACCATGGCAGCAAGTAGTGTCTATAGATAGTCTAAGACATACATATTAGTGCCTGGGACAGCAATGAAATAGACTTTACAATAATAACTCTTTTAAAACCTATTTGGGGGTATTGATTTTGACGAGTCTACCACCCAAGCAGCAAGCTGACGTTCTTGTGACGTAATTTTTGGTCATTTCTGGTCATAGGACGTCATCAGACCAACATTATGACGTCTAACCAGAACTAATCAGTCATTTTTTCGTCATACTAGCTCAAAAAATCTAATGACGTCATATTTAGAAAAACCGTCAGAAAAATTATGTGACAATAAATGATTCGTGTCAAAATCAACCGAAATATCATATGCCAGAAAAACAAGACTAATAATTTTACAAAATTGACCTAGGAAAAAACTTTACCGATAGATGGCGTAATGGACAATAAACTACTACGTTTATTCAACATCTTCGCTTTTTATCGCCTACACCGTACCGATGAGACCAAAATAGGTCGAGACCGGTCTGCGGTTCAAAGAAATATTTTCGGCTAGTGTAAAAATCTGCATCTCCAGGTTTGGACAGGTTGTCAAGAGATGCGACCTTGCAGTGCAAGGAAATTGCAAGCAGTAACGAGTTTTTTTCTAAATTTAATGAATTTTTAAATAAAATATCGTATCATTTTAGCTTTAAAAAAGTATATGCGTCAATTTTTCGTCATCTTAAAGACATCATTATGACGTCACTAACGAGACGTCTTTTGTCTGTGACTTAGGTGGGTCAATTTAACGTCATTTTGTCGTCATGTTATGACGTCTTGGCTGACCAAATGTGACCAAAAATGACTAAAAGAGACGTCAATAAGACGTCAGCTTGTTGCTTGGGCACGAATATTCATACCGCCATATATGGAAGCGGCGCTTTAACCCAGCCTGTCAATTTTAACATGTTTCGGGTGTCAAACTGGGCAAACGCGTCACTTCATTTGCCGGACAAGTTAACCACAATGTTTTACATGCAATGTTTAAACATCAACCTGCCCAGTCCGATATCCGAAACATGTTAATTTTTGCCTCATGCAGCACAAAATCCTCTGAAATAATGACGCGTAATTAACATAGTGTGTGCGCCAAATAGCAATTATAACGGCTTTTGTATAAGCAAACAGTATAAAAACAAGCAAAACAATTGTCATGCAGTGTCATCGTCTTAAATTTCGTGATCAATTTTTTGAATTACTCTGTATAGATATATTTAAAAAAACATAAATAAACCTAAGTCCTGCCCTTTTATGACGACTTAAACAAATTGTCCCAACGCCTTTTTAAGTCACCGATCAAATGACAATATAAATGCGTTGTATTTGTTGGTCATAAGTTTTAAAAAGGAAGTTCTGCACAGGTGCTGGTAGTTGGTACTTTAAAATATTCATTTTTCTTTTAGACTGCTGTATAAATATTGCAGTTACTCGCGTAAAGCTACTGAGGGTATTGATAAACTTAAATTATTGGTCAAGGTGGCTGTCTCTTTAGTTTTTTGGTGAACCGATTTATAAAAATAAGTTTTAAAAAATTTATCACAAGCAATAAAGACCGAGTTACTCTTGTCTATAATGCATAATTTGGCAGGAGTTATTTTTCTACAAATAGGTGCAGTATGACGTAATAAACCTAAAAACACAAGTGCCGCCATTTTGCGTAAAACCGTTTGGGCCTGTATCTCCGTAACCGTGCACTTGAGGTCTGCAATTATGGGGACTTTTATTATAGATAAATACATTTTCTATCTTTTTGTGACATATATTTTTTTATCACTAACCGTTCACGACTTATAGGATTATTACTGTTGTTGACTTTTAAAACGATAAATTTTCTACAAATTTTGTTTTAAACTTTTTCTCCAAAATCAATATTTTTAAAGTTATTACGCGTTAATTTCAAAATCCTGTGACTGTACGGTTAACGCCAGTGGGCCTGAACACGTCATTCAACATCTGGCCAGAGGTATAAAGTTCTCGCCAGTAGAGAAGATGCCACGGCGTCATCACTTCTGTCTCACTTTTAATTATTCTCCATTTTGTTACTTGCACACGATGTAAACGCCGCGTTTAGACAGCGATAATTGATTGCCGTCTTTATTTGTACAACGCTTGTAGCATCTTTGTAACTGGTTTTGAGTCTACTATGGTTTCTACTCGGATTAGGCTATGCATACTTTGTTCTTATTAACCTTGTACTCATGAGTACAACATTGAACGCATTGTAACGTCGAAAATATTTATTTTAAGGAAAATAGTTAAAACAAAAAGTTGTATAAATTTTATTGGTTTAAAACTTTGATTAAATGTAATTTATTATTTGAACAATTATTAGAAGAGTAATCGGTAAAAAAAGTCAATAAAGAAACAATAACAATCTTATTAATAGTAAACAGTAAGTGATACAGAAAAAATTGTAAAACAAAAGTGATAAAAAATTTAATAACCCATAATAGTCTAAGATCCGGCATTAAGAAAATATACTCTTATCTGTTAATTAAATGAAATAATATTTTCTAGGCAGATTTTAATGTAGTAAATGCAAGTGAACAACATCTGCCAGCATAGGTCTGCCACAATTAATAATAATTAATTAATTAATAGGTAATTTATTTATAATTGTTACCTTTACATGTTAATTGCATAAACCAATGATCAGCGGTGAAATAGCCTAGTTGGTTAGGTAGCAGCATTTAGCAGTGCATGCCTTGTCGACACTCTGGGTTCGTATCCCGCACTGGGGAACATTTTTTTTATTTTTATTCCCTTGTCTATTAGCAAAATTATGTTTTCCATATTTAATTGAATAAAATCAGTATTTTGTGTTTTTAGGTATATTCCGTCCTATATATCCTTTATTTCCTGTACTAATAGTATAATTTTTATGATGTAATAACTTTCACTTCTACAAACAAAGACATCTAACTTTAAGTTATACCTACACGTATGATAGCCTTCATAAACAATATATTGTAGTATAAAATAAAAACATAAAGAAAACTAACATTTATTTTAAAAGATATTGACGTATTTTAAGTTTTTAAAAATAATTGCCTTTGGTAAAAGTCTTTTGATGCTTTGTTATTCCTATTTTTGACAAAGAGTGCTACCAGAAAGATTTTTTTATTTGGGATAATTGCTCTCAATTTAAATTACCTTTATTTCACGATTCCCAAACATACTATATGAATCGACGCTTTAGTTTAATATATTTTTAAACCTTTTAAAATCTTTAAAAATACCGTAAAATTTATTTTTTATTGGTAATAAAATAATGTAATTTTAACGTGTGTCAGACAGGAAAAACATATATTTCATGACGACGACGACTTTATGTAATCAAACCATCCATTATTTTAATTCCAATCACGAACATCTTAAATAAGTAATTGGAGAAAATATCTTAAAAATGTTTAATGTATTGATTTAAACCTAAGTACTTAACTAAAGTTGGGACAACAAAAATATTTATTAGTTGGAAAAGGAACCTAAAATAGAACAGAATATAGCTTGTAAATTAAAGGGACATAATTTTATAAATTACCTGTAGTTGTTTACTGATTTATGTACAACATATTTTATTCCCAGGGTGTTAGAGAATGTTGAAAAAAAATAAGGGCAGATTCTACTATAAAACATATGAAAAAAAAGCATAATATAAATATGGGCCAGAAAATTACTCGTTTTCAAGATACAGGGTGTTAAAAACGTTTTTTAAATAATGCCTTTAAATATCCTAACCCATTCTTTGGTGTCTCAGTGGCAACTAAAAAACATAAAAACATGGTATGCCACTGACTGTGTATATGTCTGTAAAATGTTGTGTGCATTTTTAGATTAAGCAAGTAAAAATACAGGCATTATGTTTCCTTATATTTGTTTGTATCTTGTTTAGTTTAAAAGAAAAAAGTAAAGGCTACCTAATTGTGTATTTTTAGACCATAAAAGAAGCATTGTGAAAACTTTTTTTAAAGAAATGGGTTTAATATTATTTTATTAGCAATTATGTAACATCAACAGCAAATATTCATTTAAATCAAGGTTTACATATTATATCCAGTCTAACAATTTTAACTAAAATATAGGTTTTGTTTTTTTGAAGAGTTTAACACCCTGTATACTAGGTGATTCTTAACCTATAAGCATAAACTTAAAAAATACCTAATTTTTAGAACAGTGACTAAAATGTAAAAAATAGTAGTAAGGAAGATAATCAATTATTTTGAAGGAAAAAAGATCGTAAGAACAAATAATAACTAATAATGTCTAAAGAAGTAAGAATTACCTATATTTTCTGATCAGAAATAACTTGAGATAATAAGTAAATACAAGCCATTATTTTAATTCCAATCGGGTAAACAATAAACCTACATACGACTACAAAAGAAATGATAGAGTACTAATGGACATACCACACATCAATATAAGTTCTATATTGGTTTAGTTTTTACAAAAACAAAAATTTAGCTAATAAATTTGTACCAAAAGTTGGTCTATGTTCTTTTTTTTATTTATAGCAGCTATTAGTTTTGTTTACGTTTTTTTTTCAAAGTAGCTATGGTTTGTCCTTATGATAGGGGAGCCCAGGAGAGGAATTTCGGGATTTACCACAGCGCGGCAGCTTAATATACCAAAGGATATCTTGTTAAACACCTTTACCAAAAATAAGCTTCGTATCCAGGGCCGATCGTAAAAACAAAAATATATCCATCAAAAATTTTCGAGCGCGTCAAATTAAAATAAAGTTAGTTAATAACATGCTAAACAGTGTGTGTATATTCCACTTATCTGACAATTTGAGAGTGACGTAAAAAAGCGCGAAGAGCTAAAAGATTGTAATAGAAAACGTCATTTTGACATTCTTGAGCGTGGCTATTTTTTTTATTTTGAAGAAAATAATTTAACGATAACAAAAAATATATAATCCTAAACGATCTGAACGATATCCACAAGCTAATATATTAACAGTATTTTTTGACATATGACCAATGAAAAAGTATACATTATATAACATGTTTTTCTTTTTATCGTCTAAGCTTTGCAACCCAATAGGTCTTAATGACGCTCAAATAAATACTCAATTTAGCATCCTGGGCTTCTCTACTATTAGCAATCAGTTAACAGGTTGCGTATATGTTAATAATCGCCCTGTATATAGGCAAGTTTGAATGGGAAATCATAAAATATTATGTAGCATCACTCGCCTAATCATTCATAAACTGTCCACCATTGTGTTTAACCGCTGTTTTCGAAAATAAACGCTGGTTAATTAGCCAAAAACTTGGAAAAAGGCCAGAGTCGGCTTTTCAAAGAATGCATTAGAATGATTGATTTTCTTTAGCACAATGCGACGCAAAGTAAAACAAAAGGTACATTGTTTGTTGGGTAATAATAAGTCATTTTAAAGAAAATTTTCTTTGAAGAATGTTAAACATGACAGTTAATGTAGTTTACACTTTGAATTTTAAATTATGCTTTTTTACTACTACTTTTTCGTCATTTTTTATGTATTACTTTAATATCGTAATCTCCCTTATAATTACTAGCATTTTTATCTTTTTTCCCAACACATAACACATAAATTGTATAGTTTTAATGTAAGTAACACATGAACTGTATAGTAACTTGATCTTTGGTATAGTTGGTGTCGCGTTTACTGGGTGGGCGCCCTGGAATGAAAATAAGCGCCACGCAGTGAATGTCCTTATTTTTTTCATTTCAAGTAGGGCGCACCTCTTCAAAATGTTTGTTTTCTCTCTTCTTCTTTTTCCTAATAAAAAAGGCGCCCCAGCAATTCCAGCCTAGGGCGCCTCTAACAGTTAATACGGCCCTGCTGTCACAGTGTATATATTTATATTAAAATAAGTTGTAGTAGGCACTGAAATAAAACACTAATTTACTTATTCAAAAAGTAAAAAAGCGTCGAGTCTAGGGATGTAAAATGGTCATTTTGTATAGATAATTTTAAGTTCTACCGTAAAAATCTCCTTCGTTATTTATTCTTCAATTAAATGGGAATTTTACCATGCCGAGAAATGGTTTCTTTTTGTTTACACGAAAACCGTGCATCAAATTTAAAAAAGACATGAAATTTATTTGTTTGAAACCTAATAAGGATTTAAAAAAGTATTTTTATTTAAAAAAGGCAGTGGCGTATCATTTTTTCATTAAAAATATTAACCTTAAACCTTTCATGGAAGACAATGGAAAATTTATTCTTTATGTAGCCAAAAAATGTCTTCTAGAGCATTTTTTTTAAATATCTGAATTGGTATAAAAGTTATTACAAAAAATAATTATTTTAAATTTTTAACGCTCCGTAGTTTCAAAATTAAGACGTTTAGGACATATCTTTATAGAAAGTTTTTTCTTATGTTTTAATGTAGGATTGATCCTTAAAGTTTATCGAATAAGTTGTGAAACACCCTGTAGATGAACTCCGATTAAACAAAATTTTCAGGTTTATCATAATTTAATTAGTTAGTTAATCATATTATAATAGTATATTAGTAAAACCAATTATTTTTTAGATTCTAATTAACAGAGTATATTAAGCCAGCTTGATCTGATCTAAAAAAATTATGCCTAATATAAATCTATTTTGTTTAATTAAAGACAAATAACGAATTAAAAAAGATATTTAATGTGTGTGTGTAGTAAAAAAGTGTAAAGTGTAAAACTACAGCTCGTTTATTTTAGCGTAATTGCTATAGTTTTACGTGTATTAGAAGATAATTGGTGGTAGTTAAAATACTAGTGAGACAGTTTTTTAAAATAAAATTTAATTTATATTCAAGTCTATCGTCAACCATGATATTAACTTTTTAAATATTTAATTTACCACAATTTTAACACACAATACTTAAACCTACTATATGGCTTTGTATTCTATAATTTGCAAATTTTTCAAGTTTTGCCAAAAAAAAGATTTTTGTCAAATAACTATTAATCGCGAAGAAGGCCGTTAATATTAAAGGCTCAATCAAACCTTACGATTTCTTTTTGTAACTTTGTAGAAGATATTTGATAACTTCCTTTATTTATTTATATTTTACTTATTGAGAAACAGGATATTTTCCACCAGAAGCTAAATATACGCATGTCTTCTTCCAATCTAAACCTTTAAGTTAGAACTCCATTAAGTGATTAACCGAAACCGGTAGTTAAAGAGAAATTTATGCGAACTATATAGCGGTAATCCAAAGCCTAGCTTGATGTCGGCTCGATATCAATCACCGATGCAATAACACTAAATCTGCATACGAGCACACATGTGGATTTGCGTATTTTCTCTTTTAAGTCGTGAGATTGCGGTAATTTGACATTGGCTGGACATCTTTTGAGATTAGAAAGCTCCATGATGCTCCGGTTTTAGATTTATGTTAGGCCGGGATTGTTTTATGTTTATTTCGTCATTTCACCTAAACTTATCTTTATACTATCACATATGAAATTACTATACCGGGTGACAACGAAATTACTATCCAACAATTTATTTTCTTCAGTGCAACCGTACAGTTTTTAGATTTATGGACATTATATTGTATTATCGGATGCTAATTTTAGATATAATAGCATCTATGTATTACTTCCGGTTTAACCGGAAGTGATATAAACTTTGATATTTTAAATGGAACACTCTGTATATTTTTAAAATTTGAATTCTACAGGTCATTCCTGATATAAAACTTTAGATATATTCATAACCTAACTCCTTTGGTTTTGGAGAAAATGGCGTTTGAAAATGTCCAAAGAGACTCTACCCTTACAGATCCATTATAATACTACTTCCTGTTTAATCGGAAGTGCTGTAAAACTTAAACGTTCCAAGTATGATAACCCTGATAAGTTTAATGGAACACCCTGTATATTTCCTAAGATTTAAATTTTTAAAGCTATTCCTGATATATAACTCCCTTTTATTTAAGTTTCATACTTATTTTTTACTAAATGTAGCTAATTTATTGCCACAAAATAATTTCTTAATTTGGGTTAGGTTAATACTAACTACTACTAATACTAAAATTAAATTCTGATTTATAAACTCGGCCTTTCTGTTTCGAGCAATACGTATGTATATCAAGTTGCGGGCACTTTAGGAATTCGAAACAGATTTATTATTTGTCACCGACAAAATGACAATAAAACATTTTAACAAACTAATTTATGTGTAAAGTATAAACAACCATTGTGCAAACGTCATATAAAAATATCACTGGTCTACAGTGGTGTTGTTGCCCTGGATATAAGAATAATTTTAGATATATTTATGCTCACAATTCATGAAACTGGCAATAATTTTATTAGATTTGCTTTAGTTTTTTGCTGCTTGCTTAACAAAGCCATTTCTTTGCCCATGAAATTTAAGTTTTGTTTCGCGCAGGTAATAACATTGGCAATCCATCGAGATCAGTCGTCTCTGCTCTCCAACAACTTATTCAGCTCTTAGCTGTTCTGCGAAACAAGGAGTATGAGAGTCAGGGCCGTACTCAGAAAGTGATTTAGGGGGGAGGGCAAAAGGCGATCACAAAAAAAGCTACTCCAGCGGCTTAGGCGCCACCTCCGGCAAACAACCCATCTTTAAGAGGTCTTTTAGGGCTCCTGGGGGTCGGCTCTAATGAGAGCAGGGATCAAGTGATGTTTTTGTGTGCAAGAAAGTTGCTCAGAAATCTAATTATGACTGGGGAAAATAAATTTTATTACTAACAAGCCGATTATTATTTAAAAAATTAAAACCGTAAATATTATTAAAAAAAGAGCACATTCACTACTTTTATAAATATATTTGTAAGTCAGGCACTTAAAAACATTAAAATTTGCGTTTTTTTTCTTGGTAGAGCTGTGTAATTTGTGAGCAGTGCTTAGCTCTAAGACAACAAAAAGGTACAGATTAAGACAAAACTCCTACTTCATTTGGTATTATAAATGTTTTAAGTATTATCTCTACTAATTACCCTTTTTTAGTTTTTTTTGTGTTTTCCAGGCTAAATGTGAAAATTTTGTTAGAAGTAAATAGAATAAAAAAGATTATACATTTTTATTTTAATAACAATAATACAATACCCATTTTTGGCTTGTATAATTTATTTTAATTAAATTATGTTTACTTTGGCAAAGTATGAAGTGTACCTTTCTTACATAAAATATGACAGTGACTTCAATTAAAATCAAATGTTTAAATACGAGTGTTTTTTTCCTGGGCAACATTTTCACCTAATTAATAATACATTAAAAGAAAATGCTCCAAACTAAAAATATAATTTATCAGTTTGTAAAAATAATATAAATAAATTGATTATTGGATGTTTTTTTGGAACATTTTGTATTTTATTTAAAATTTTAAGGCTTCTTTTACTGTCCGCAGGTAAAAAAATGTGATTCTATAAGCTGTTTCATTAATTGTGTATTTTTCAAGGTACTATGTACGTAGTTGACCATACTTGACTGCAATGCCATCGATTTATTTCATTGATAAACTCTTACGTTGTTATTTATCAACGTTTTTATAGTCGTTATAATGGACCTACGTGACAGAAAATATGATTTAATTAATCACAATATTTCATGTAAACAAAACAACCATTCATAAATGATTTAAACACTGTCAATTAATACATTCCTAATTGAAAATATAACCAGTGATAAGCCATGGCTAATTATGCAATTATTATTTTATAGAACATTGGTTTGGTTTTTCTAAAAGATTTACCGCACACGAAGAAAACAGGATGACCAACATTTAATTTTTTTAATTGCCATGTAAATAAGATCCTCAGTATAATTAAATTTTATTTTAAGATAATAATTAACTAATTTATATTTATCTTATTTTATTACTATTTAATTCTACTATATTTCTATATTTTTCAATAAAATTACTTCTTCAAAAGTTATTCGACAATAAAAATATTGTTGGATTAAACTTGCATCTTAGACTAACACTTACATATACTATACTTAAATTTTGATGTATAAACTAATGCCTTTTTATTTTGAAAGTAAATAAATTAAAAATTTATTCGTTGGCTAATAAATTTAAGAAAAAATATTGAAAATTATTAAAATAATAATAAATTCGAATGAATCAGAAATTTAAATTGTAAAATGTATACGGTCTTCAAAAATAAAGTAGGTACAACTAGCGATGTTAAAGGTAATATTACTAGTTATTTAGTTAATAGAAGGTAATAATGCCGCAAGATTGGTAACATTGAAAACGATGTTTTTTTGCTCTATACTCAAACCAAATCAACGCGGCGACAATTAAACTGTAGCTGAAAATTCATTTATATATACTATTTATTCTTTACATGTAGATCTTTTGGACGCACTCGGACAGTACACAATTAGAGGTAGTTGCTTTCGTCATTTTCAACAAAAAATCTATATCTGGGCCTGTTTGGCGGGCAGAAATTTGCTCCAATTCTAAAATAAGTAGACCGACAGAACTATTAGTACTTATGGATTTGTTCTTCGTCAAAGAAAAACAGGCTTACCGTGAAAAAGCTCGGAATACTAGCTTAGGTTACCCATAATTATAATTTACTAAATAAAGAAGATTATGGACGAATGGTAAAAGCTACTGAAAAAGAAATAAGAAAAAATATATCCGTTTCAACGTGATAGACTTGACTCAATTAACGAAAAAGAAATCATAATGAGGTTGATTTACCATTATTATCCACTCTGTTACGTAGTTCATTTTGACTCTAACTAGTTAAAAAAATCCTGAACTTTTTCGTAATGTGGTTACAGTATTTTTAATAAATTACTAATATTACCGTAATATTACCCGTATTATGACCGGTATTATTACCAATAAATTAAATTTTACATCCCTAGGTGCAACACATGCATTAAGTGTCTTTTCTACTCCTGGCTTCATGGTCCGTATTGTCAAACTTTCCGTCTCTTTATTCACTTGTTACATAAACAACTATTTTGTTATTTATTAGTAAAACAGTTAGTTAACAGTTTTCTGATAGAACTTCAATGAAGCAAAAATTTAATATGCAACATGGAAGGTACGTAACATGGAAGCGGAAATACAAAGAAACAACACGTACCGGAGCCGATAGACTATATTTCCTGTCTTCTTAACCCGCTATGGTACAAAAACCTAAGAGTTTACAGTTTGAATTTATTTATTGTTTAATTTCTATTATACAAAGTGTTATGATTTCTTTTAGATCTAAAATATAATCAATGTGCCTCTCTTAATTTTTGCAATACATTCTTTTTAATCAAGGTGTTTTTAAAGTTTGGAAAAACGAAAGTTTTCTTTTAATAACAAAATTATGTATTAACCTGATAAAAACAAGAACAATTTTAACATAGTATTAAGTATTATCAAGGTAAATAAATAAAAATCCTACAAAGAATACTTTCGCGCGTGAGAGTTGTACAGAAAAATAGTTTGTTTTTAAGTTATTATTTCTTAGGTACTATTTTTTCTAAATCTCATTGGTTTGCTAAAGGCAATCCTCCTACTTAAGCCGTATTTAAAGTTTGTGTTAGCCTTAATATGAAAAAATCATAAAAAGATGCAAATAAGAAAAAGATGGTTAATTTCATTTAAATCTACGAATCTTCCATCTTACCCAATTTAATTGTATACCTAAAATAAAATGAATATTTTTGCCTTAAGACTAAATATTTCAGTCTTAAAATCCTGGGCAAAACTCTATTTGTCATTTATTGTTACTTTCAAGAAAAGTAAGAAAAGCTATTTGTTTAAAAAATACTTTGGCTTTGAAAAAATGTTTATATTATTATTTTTTTTTTGATAATTTGACACATTTTACGTATTCTTTAAATAAAACAAAGTTTGTCTTTAATAATGAAAAATAGAAAAGAAATGATTTTTATAAAGATCCATTCTTACAGGAAAACGAAAATATGTTTAGCCCAGACAAAGTAATATTGCTAGTCTCTACTTAAAACAAATTTGAGTTTGAATAGGGTTGCTATAAATTCTATAACCAATGTCGGGACACCTTGATTTCTGGTATATTTAATTTTAGCGGGTTGGGGGTGTAGCGGGAATGGGATATCTTTTGTGTTTTAATGTATTTATAAAATTTAGCATAAATTTAAAGTTATACTGATACTGCAAAATTTGTTTGACAGACTCCGGCAATAGTGCGGACGTGCGATAAAGGACTAAAAGTTCTTTCCGAATTGGCAGTATATGAAGGTGTGCGAAAAGCGTACTGATTCTTTACTTTCGATAAACCTCATAGGAAGGGTTCACGCTAAATTGACGGCATCTTTCTTCTGTACGCTTAATAGGCGCTGCGAGGATCTCATAACGGTGACAGCTCACGATATACCGGGTTGGATGTGCAACCACGAGGTGAATTATCGCGTAGGGAAAATAATATCTACAAAAAAGGCACTAATGTTCCTAATTTAAATAAAAAATAGTTTACTTAACTAAATCCATTTTTATGCTTGAGCTAAAAGGATTTTTGAGAATATTATTCACAAATAGGAAGAATACATTCTTTTCGTTACATACAACTCACAACGTGTCTTGAGTCAAAGCAAATTGATCTAAATATTTTGTTTCTTTTTTTACCATTTTAATTTTCATCCCTATGAATTTTTACCCAAAATGTGGCAATTAACCCGTTTAAACTTTTCAATAAAATCGTTTCCCATTTTTTTATACGAATTTTCTACGTTAATGGCTAACAGCTGCTTAACGAAGTTGGTTTTTCTGCCTGACTAAACCAAAACTTGTTTTGCATATATTTTAAAAGGTGCTAACATAGTGAGTACCATGATGGATGGGATCGAAAGTGCCACAAATCGTACAGTGTAAGGGTTATTATTTGTCATCATATATCTAATTAAAAACTGCTTATGCAGATTGAGGAAGAAAAAAACAAGATTTCGTTTTAAAAATGAATTAGGCAAATTTTGGTGTGTCAAAGAGTGTTTAATGTTGTGTACAACAGCTTAAAAAGTTGTGCAATATTATTATATTTTTGGTTTAGTAAAACTTTTTGGCATAAAATGATTTCGGTCACGTGGCCTAGTGTCAAGGGGGCACTGGGAACTTTTTTTTGATAAAAAGGTGCTTCATGTTTTAAAGGTTTTTTAATTCTCTATTAATATGGAGTTACAGGGGTTTAAAGTTTAGCTTCAATTTCTACATATGGTGCGGTTTTAAAAAGTTCTTTCCACCACAACGGTTGAATAGGACAAGATACCAAAGTCCGATAACATTTGGGTAAAAAGTAATACTTTAACTACTTTTCACCATAAAAGTATTTTCTGTCACATGGCCTAGTATCAAAGGGGCATTAGCATATTTTTTCTAAATGCCACTTTGTTTTTTAAAATTAACCCAGCCATTTCAGACTTACAAGCCAATGCCATTAAAACCGCATTTTTTATAGTATTTAGGCCAAATTTCAAATGGTTTTAAGTCTAGAACTGCTGGACCAATTTTTTAATAACAAAGTAGCGTTAAGCCCTCATTTTCATTTGAAAAAAAAGTGCTAGTGCTTCTTTGGTACATTCCTAGGCCACGTGGACCAAAATCATCGTGCCAAAAGTAGTTTAATTGACATTCTCATACCAAAATTTTCCCAGATCTCGATATCTTGTCCCATTCAAAAGAAATATGACTTTCATATATTCAGTGGAAGACCACCTTTTATAACATGAAAACAATTTATTAAAAACTTCTCTGCAAAAAGAAACAGTTTTAAAAAAGTAGTAGTTTGTAGGCCTATTTAAAAACACTCCATCATTATTTAAAAATTAATTGACCATTACCGAGGCTAAAAGGCCTCATTATTTTTATCAAAAAACCAAGCAATAAAATTAAAAAGTAAACACCAAATTTAATTGCTATCCTCTAGAGTTTGAAACTAGCGAATGTGCATTAATAAAAAGCAAAACTTGTCTGGCATTTTCCGGCAAAGCTTTAACAGAATTTAAACAATGCAAATCCTATCGAATCGTTGACAACATAGAGGAATTTTTGCATGTGTTAGTAAAGATATACTATACATTTATTTTATTGTGATATCTCACTATGTTTAAAATGCACCTTAAATTAAATACTTGTAGTTATTTTTAAATCTAAGACATAAAAGAAAATTTGGACAAATATTTGTTGCTTTTAATATAAAGCCATTTAAATTAAAAATACTAGATTAAATCCCGTCGAATTCGACGGGTTTTAGATAGTAGATTTCCTTTATCATATATATTTAGAAGAAAGAAATATACGCAACAACAAAATTATGAAATAAAACGCATTAAGTCAGCCGGTGAAGCAAATAACCTTGGCAGCGGTATTATTAACCTACGAAATTATTTGTGTTACGTCAAGCGGTACCAACCATCACCGATGAAACATTAAACACGCGCAACGTGCCACATAAGGTAAATACGGCACATTTACATTTACCATATAAAACCCCTAAAGACTACAGTAAAAAGCACAAAAACCTGTAATTTGATTTTTTAGCCCCCAAGACGCTCAAACTGCTATATTTGGGGGAGTCATGGTTGGTTCTGGTCAGTTTTTTTTAATTGATAAATAAAGCGAGTTAAAAAAAATGTAAAAGTTTTGCATGACCGTCTACAGCACTTCAAACCAATCAAATTACACGTGTTTGTACTTTTTACTGTAGTCTGTTAATCTAGTTTAAGTTAAAAACAAAAAGGGTTTTTAATTTTGTCTCATATACCACACATATCGAAGATATTTAATATTGTTAAATCGATATATCGAGGAGTTAAATATCAATATCTGAGTTCCGATATATCGATATTTGAAAATATTCGATATGTCGTTGCCATCCCTATCGATACTGCGTTTGACGTAATATTCCCTGCGGTTTAGGCAACACACGTTGCATTTTGTTTTCTTGTTTTTAAAGAAAAAAGGAAATAAAACTATAAGAAAAGTAGTGATACGACGTCTCAGTAACCAGAGGATCATTAAAAAAGAAAATGATCATGTAAATTGGTACAGCAGAATCTCTATCGAAGTGAAATTGTGGCTATGCGTTTTAAATATATAGATTGACTTAGATTTAGAGTATCGAATATCTGTCATATTACCATGTATTGTGTCGCAACAAAACCGTGTCTCATGCACTCCTGAAGAAAACTGACAAGTCGAAAAGTGCAAGTTTTGAATTAACTTAAAATATAAAAAGGTTTGGACATGTTTGATAACTTAAAAACCTAATTTTTTATCCTCAAAGTAATTCTATTTGTAGCCGATATACAAATGGCACACTCAGGACAAAATTTAATGACTGAAAATAAAATTTAAAATTTTTAAATATGGAGATTTTGAAAAATCAATAGCCTTTTACGTTTTTGTGTAAGTTTTAAATAACTTTTAAAGAATTCGGATTTGAGACACATACAAAGTGCATAAATTAAAAGGAAAAAATACTTTCTAGCTAGAAAAAGAAACTCAAACTTTTTGAACCTGCCGTGACTATAGATACAACATGTTTATGTGAGCTAAGGTTATTTTCAAATCTGACGGCCACAAATTTAAGGTTAGGGATAAGGAGAATTTAGTTGGTTTTAGAAGGAAAGATTATTAAAGAGTCCGTCATGCCAAACCTTCAAAAGCTTTGAATATATCAAGAGCAACGATCTGGGATTCACCTAGTACCAGTTGTGTAATACAAAGAAAAATCTGATCTAATATCTCTTGTGACAAAATCTATATTGCCTGTCATGCAAAATTTTGTGTCTTTTCACACTAAGGGATTGGCAAATTAATAGGTTTCTTTATTATATAAAATATGCATACATTTTTGGGCAAAATTCAAAAAATAATATACAGGTTGTTCCATTTAAAATAAGTTAACTTTCCTTATAGCCGAAAGTGCTAAAACTGTCAAAATACTGCTACCACTGACCTTATATTGCCAAATTTTCAAAAATTTTCAAAGACTACTTTTAAAAAAATTAATTGCCTTAATTTATCGTGTGACATCCTGTATAGTTGCATAAGGCTAATGATCTTGTTTCACCCGAAACCTTTATTTGAGTAACAAATCATATTTAAGTTTACTTTTCATTTTTATACAAATATTGTAATAACAAAAGTGCATTTAGCGAAAGTGTATTCGAAAACTCGCCAAATTGCTACAGTCCTATTCGGAATAGTAAATGTGTCGTTGTGTGAGGCCAAAATGAAACCAATAAAACAAGTTTACATAATAGAGTAGATGTGTGGCGGTAGAAAAGTACCCTGAAATGAATATAATTGCTAATTCATCGCAATGGATTGCCTAGGGATTTAGATTTTGGAGTATAGCTGCAATTTCAGGGATGGCTTTTTAGTAATATAATGGATTGCGTTGTTTATTGAACACGTTTGAAAGCGTTGTTAAGTATTATACTTAAATGCTATAAACTAGCGGCTCTTAAACTGTGGGACGCGGCCCCCAGAGTGGGTGTGTTAAGTTGGTAAGGGGTGCACAAAATTTAAAAGCAAAATTGTTTAAGCCGATACATAAATTTTTTATTGTCAAATATTGAACTACAAACTTACTTTAAGCCTAACAAATTTTAACTGTTCTTGGAACCCAAGAACTAATGGTTGACATGCGCTTGCTTTGTGGCACACAATCTCTGTAAGTTAGGTTCCACATTGGAAATGGTGGCTCTGAATTATTTTTTTAGTTAAAGCTTATTTCGACCTTTATATTTTAACGGAGAAAAAGCAGAAAATCCTATTTCACAAAGATAGGACCTCAGGAAAACTAAGAAAATCCGTATCGCGTTGGCTTTTATTACTGGGAAGTCATTGAAAGTAAGATCCAGAAATTTGTTAAAGATTTGGTACTGAAATCCATTTTCAGTGAAGTGCTGGACGAAACGTCTATTGGTTGTCCTTTTTCTTTTGTGATGGACCATCAGGTTTACTATTAAATGAATTTTAAACCCAATTTCAATAGGACAAGTTGATATATTTTTCTGCAATAAAAGTATCGTCGGGAATTAGTACTCGGGTTTTCTAAATGGACCTTAATGGTTTTTAATAATACAACTTTATGATTCTTTTTCAGTGGAAAATCCTGAATACTTCTATAAAATGTGGGAAACATATCAAAGCAGTTTTATTTTTCCTTATTTTTCCAATAATGCATTTTTTTACAAAAAGATCAATCTTTTACTTAAATCATAAAAATTAAAGTTTTTTCCGGGGAGTTAAAGATTAATAATATTAAGTTTTTTAAAGATATTTACCACATAAGAAAGCTTCTTTAAAAATTACTTATCGCAGAATTTTGCCGAACGCTTATGATCTTCTTTCTTTAAAAATATAACTTGTCGGTCTGGATGGAGATTAAAACAATAAAGATTTATGTTTACCTTCCATTTCTGTACAGAGCGCAGAGAAAATCTTTAATTCTAATGGGCTAGTTTTTATGTAATTAACTACTTTCAAAGCAATATTTAGATCAGTCCTCAGAGACTTGGACGCCTAAGCTTCCCGATGAATCATGCAATGTGTCCAAATAATATCTGAGTATTCCTTTTTCTCAAGATCCAAAATAAACAACCAAAAATGAAATTAAAATGGAGTTTAACATGTATGTTCTTTGGTTTAAATTTAAACTATTGTTTAAGCATTTTTAAAATTCTACCTACAGGATAAAATACACAAGACAGCTTTTTACTTTTTTTACAATAAAAGCCTTAAATATACCTTTTATTAGATTTTCTTAAAGAGACCTATTAGTTTTAAAAGTTGCTTTCTAAATAATAAAATGTATTTAATTTACGCCCTGTATAATTCAGCTGCTGGAATATTAAAATAAGCCGTCTCTTTACAGCCGACGGAAAAATTTACTGACATTTTTGACAAAGCAGCAGATGTGAGTGATTTGCTTGCTGGGGTTGTTAATATTAAAAAGATGTGACACTGGTATATCTAAAAGTTAGCATAATCTGAATATACCAGGTTTAGGCATTAATCATCTTCTTTTAATAACGATAAGTTAGTAAATTATAAAAGTAAAAATTTGTTTTTGAAAAAGTTAGAAATTTACCTTAAAATCTAGATTTTTAATGTAACAAACAAATGAAACACTACTTTGTTTTCTATTACTGTAAAGTTATTAAAAGAATAGTGACTTATATTACATAAGTATACCGGGTGATGCGTCGCCGAGCGGAGCATAGGAAATCTCATGTAAATATTAAGGGGGTAATTATTTGCTTCCCTGTACATTTTACAGAAAAAATGTAGGATAACGTTTTTAAAGGGATTAATATAACTAAACCCTCGTGCCAGGTTTTAAAAAATATTATAGGTGAATCTTGAATTATTTAATTAAATGTAATTACAAAATTACAACATTTTCGGTTCCGATAAAACCAAACACAGCACCTTCTAAAATAATTGTTGTTACTGACTTGAAGAAGAGTGGTCAATAAGTCAGTGACAGTAAGTATTTAACAGAAAAGTTATGTATTATTTAATCGACGAAAATTCTTTGCTGGTCACTGCTGCCTCTTTGATTATTTCTGAACCGAAAATTTGGTGATTTTTCAATTACATTTAATTGACTAACTCAAGATTCACTTATTAACTTTTTTGAACCTTGCGTGGTTTTGTCAGATTGGTCCATTGATAACCTACATTTAGATCTGCAGTGGCAAGAAGCATTTTTCGGATTTTTACGACCTCGCGCAGTAAACAAATTGACGGGTGAACGAACATGCGCACTTAAAAGCCGTGGCAAAATACAAACACCGGCACCCCGTACCCTCCGTCCGCGATCTGACCGTGACGCTCATTAGCTACCGTACTTCGAACAGAAAACCCGGACGCCGTCGACAAATTCTTTACGATAATGCGGATAGTCTGTTTGGCGCCAGGTGCGTTTACCCTCAACTTGCTTGCGCACAAACCGGTTTTTCGCCCATGAAGTGTAACTTTTGTTTCGCGCAGGTAATAACATTGGCAATCCATCGAGATCAGTGAATCGGTCTCTTCAAAAGTTGCTTTACATTTTTTTGTTAAATATACAGGGCAGCTAATAAATAACCCCCTTAAAATTAACATGAAATTTGTTATGTTTTGCTTGGCGACGCGACGCAGCACCCGGTATAGAAAATATCTGTGGGGTGCTAAGAGTAAAAAACTATTTATTAATAAAAATAGGTAATAATACTAAATAAAATTAATTGCTAATAAATCAAATATCTAATAGTAAATTTACCTAGACCTAAATAGCATTGAAATGAAGAATTTGGACCAAGGTGTAAATGACTATAAAATAAAATATAAATGCTGTTTAAAGAAATTACCTACAAACATTCATTCTTCGTTTATTATTTATTTTTTTAAATACCATTTTTAATTAATCTTATAAAAGATATTAGGTTATTATTATTATATTTTCAAATATAAAATCCATTTAAAAAACAGAGAAGCCATGGGTTGTTTAAAAATGGGTGTTAAAAGTTTAAAGTTTAGGGCTTATGAGCGGATGTCCCTATTTCCAAGCCGCATTTTATTTTTAAGTAATAAATTTAAGAAATCTTTTTTTGTTTAGAGATAAATTAGGATTACAAACCCATAGTTCCCTGCCCTGGGCGTTTGATGCTCATATGAAAGGTGTTATATAATAGTATACAGAAAAACCTTATATTTCTTATGCTTAATTATTAGGTTTTAATTAAACATGTCTATTTTAAAAGCTGATAATAGGAAAGATTAAGGGTGTCAAAGTATAAAAAAATATATTTTTAATTTATTTAGATAATTTTTGTTGCGTTTTTTAAATATAAATTATTAAAATTTGATACTAATTTAAATGTGTTAACTAATGGGCGTACATTACTTTAAATTTATTAAAAACTTCGTAACTTTATGCGCTAACCTGTATGTACAATTTAAGGTGTTTGGCTTATTAGATGATGCCTATATGATTCCTATACGTAGCACCTTGTTTTAAAAGACCTTTGATTTTCTACTCAACGCCACTTCGTTTTCGAAAATCGGTCCAGTCGTTCCAGACTTCGATCCGTTTGAAATTTAGCTTAAATACTGTAGAAATAGTGTGGTTTTATTAACATTTGATTGCTGCTTGTGAGTCTGGAACGGCTGGGCCGATTTTTAAAAATAAAGTGACGTTAGTAGGGAATCAAAGGATCTTTTAAACAAGGTGCTACATGTTCACGATTCCATTTGGAAAAAAAAGTTGCTAGTGCCCCCTTGGCACTAGGCCAAGTGACCGAAAATATTTGTATGCCAAAAAGTGGTTTAAGTGACACTTTTTACCCAAATTTTACCCGATCTCGATATTTTGTCGCATTCAAAAGATAAAGGTAGGGAAAGAACTTTTAATATTCCCACTCTATATATTATTAGTACGCATCTTTATTAAACCATGAAAAGTTTTATTTTAAAAAGAACCTTATATTGACAAGTCACCAAAATAATGCTCAAAATCATTTATTCTTTAGATGCGTATTATGATGTTTTTTTTTAATGTAAAAACTACATTTAAAATAATTTTAAATTTTAAGCTTGCCTAATATATTTTGTCAGTAGCGGAAAAACTAACATTCCATTAATTATACAATTTAATGGAATGCGGTGCTGGATAGCCTGCAACCGCGCATTTTCCCTAACTCTTCTGCGATTGGAACTCAACGATGTGAAAGTTATTCGTTCGTCACCCTCGAAATTACCAATCTCTATGGAAACACTACGTGAAGTCACGTGCAGAAGGGGTTGAGTTATTTTCATTTCTGTGATTTAACTACTTTATTGGTATCGCATTTCTGAAGTAGATTTAATTAAACAAATGTATAATTTTTTTGTTTTATTTTAACGCTTAAGCTTTCCATGTTAAAATTGTAACTACCCAAGCAACAAGCTGACGTCATAATGACGTCATTTTTAAGTCATTTTGGTCATTTTGGTCATAGGACGTCATTAGACCTAAAATTATGACGTCATTTTTAACGTCATTTTAATGATGTGTTTTTGACGTCGTTGAAGTCATACTAGCTAATAAAAAAAGGGTTTCTTAAGATGTTTTTAAAACCTTGGATTATTACCTGTACACGCAGGATGCGAACTAATAAACGCAATCAATACCGCTAGCAAGACAGCCCAAGGTCTATCCAGAAGCGAAAGGAGAACAAAATATCAAAAAATCAGCTGAACTACATTTTTTTTCTAAAACGTTTCTACCTTCTATACTATAAACTTAAACTAAAAATATAAAAAAACAAAAAACCGTACCCTGCTGTGTTTATCGAAATATGCAAAAACCAGTTTATTATATCGTTTTCACCCTGACAAAGGGAGACAAACTTCCGTTGAGATAGAGGGAAAGTCAAAATCAATGGGGGAATCTCTCAGATGGGAAATTAATAAACCTGTCACTTTTGTATCGGGGCTTGAAGCAGATATTCGCGCGAACTGTTCAATCTGGGGATGACATACAGCCGGCAGGGATGTTTTTGAAATTTTATGTCGTAAATATATAAAATACTTGATTTAAAATAGGATTAAAATTTCATTTTTCGAAACGGTTAAATATAGCCCATCAACATTAAAGACATTTTTTTTATGTTAACGTATTTAACCTGTCCCAGTTAAGAGGGGCCAGTACGGTCATCTAGAAAATGGTTAGGGATGAGAAGCCGGTGAAATAAAAAAAAACAAATTTAAGTTTATGCCCCTAATAAAATTATACTGTTTACAAAGTTTTAAAATTCTAAGTATATCCAGATATATAGCGTGTCCCAGGATAGCTGTTACAAGAGAACAAATAGACCAAACATTTTGAAATTTTAGAAAGAAATTTTGGGAAAACTGGTCGCATGGTCCAAAACTAATAAATACAAAATTTTACTTCAACCGGTATTATAACTAAAAATATAAAAAATGACCAGGAACTAACTACTTAAATTTTTAAAAATAGAACAAAATTGTATAAGTAAATGTTGTAGAGAATTGAATTTTATGTGAAAATTTGTAAGATAAGGTAAAATGTAATTGTCCATTTTTTGATTACGCATTACAACTTAAATAATAAGCAAGAGGAAGCAAAATTTAAAAGAAAATTTACCTATTTGAAATATTTTTTAAAATTGTTGATATAAGCCAAGTATTTTAAAAAATGTTATTCCATAAAGTAGAAAATGGCCAACATTTTTTTTCACTTTAATTTATTAACTTTTTACATAAAATATAATTTTCTACAACACTTACTTATACGATTTTGTCCTAAGTTTAGAAATAAAGGTACTTTACTCCTGGTCATTTTTTATATTTTTAGTTATAACTCGCCCTGTATATTACCAATTGAAGTAAAATTTTGTATTTATCAATTTTGGACCATGTGACCAGTTTTCACAAAAGGACGTATAAAAATTCCAACATTTTTGGTCCATTTGTCCTCATGTAACACCTATCCTGGGACACACTGTATGTAGATACCCGGCAAAAAAATCTAAATTTGTTTATTTTTTCCGGTTTAATTTAAAATTATACTTTAAAATAAATTTAACTTTTGCATTGCCACTTTATTCACTTTATCCAATGGTATTGTTTTTGTCGAACCATGACCAGCTTTCTTTCTTTATTTAAATACGGTCCTGATACTTATTATAATTTTGTTAAATGCCAGTTGGATAAATACTAAATCAATAAATCTTTTAGTGAAATTACACTTATTGGCTCCATGGGCGTCGCTAGGATTTTCAAATTTGGTTTTTCTAAAAACTGAGATATGGGACTCATACCAAATGTAAAGATGATATTAATGCTAAGAGAAACACTTTGGTAACGAAAATTTTTATTTTAAAATTTGCAAAAAAGTTTTATTGTTGCCCCACCTCCTGCCCCTCTATAAAAATCTGAGTTTCAAAAGCGATTCTTCTATTTATATTTTTGTCGTAGGTTTAATCAAATTTTATCAACAAATCCTTAATTTTGAAAAAGTTTTTGACTTTTTGTGATAATTGGGAGCATCGGAAGATCTTAAAATAAAAAATGTTAATGTGAAAAATGAAAAATTAGCAATAGTTTCTTAAAAAACTAACGACATTTTTTCAAAATTTGGGATTTGTCAAAAACATTATGATTAAACTAACAAAAAAAATACAAATAGTGGATTCGCTTCTAAAACTTGGATTTTTCTATGGGAGAGGGAAGGCAAACAAAAAATCAACTTTTTCGCTAATTCCGAAATAAAAATGTCTTTACCAATGTGTCCCTCTTAGCATCAAAAGCATCTGGTATAAATTTGGTGTGGGTCTCATGTCTCAGTTTTTAGATAAAATAATCTGAAAATCCTGGCGACGCCCATGATTAGCTCCCCTGTACATTTTACAGAGAAAATGTAAAAAACTTTTTAAGAGGCCGTACAATAAATCCTCATGCCAAGTTTTAAAAAAATTTAATAAGCGAATTTTGAATTATTCAATTACCAAATTTGTTGGTACATTAAATAAGGGGTTTGATAAAAAAATTATGTTAACGTGTCTTTTACTTCAAATATAATGGTTGGTTAGATTGATAAAAAGATAAAAACATTTCTCGTATCGACTGTATGGGAGATTTGATGAAACCCTATAATAAAATAAATTGTTTGCGGGTGTCCGTTGTTTGGTAATTTTGCAATTAAATTTAATTAAATAATTCAAGTGTCACTTATTAATTTTTTTTTAATGTACAGGAAAGCCAATAATTAACCCCTTAAAATTTATATGGGATTTACATGGGATGTTCCGCTCGGCGACGCTCCAACCGTAATACAAATGTATTTGTTATGAATGAAAATAGTATATTTTTATTACACACTATATTTAAATATAACATACGAACGAACTATAGTCATTCTTTCATATTTTAAAAGTATTTTTTCTCTTGTTACAGATATGGCATGGATCTCAATGGCGCACGAAGAAAAAATGCGACAAGAGAAACTACGAGTACCCTAAAGGCATGGTTAAATGAACACAAGAAAAATCCATATCCCACTAAGGGAGAAAAAATTATGTTGGCTATTATCACTAAGATGACTTTAACTCAGGTAAACAAAACCAAGAAATAATGATCATTAAATAATGAGGAATCTCGATCGAACTAGGGCAACGACAGCTTGTATTTTTATTCGTCATGAGAATTTTAATGGCTTCTGTTATCCTAATAAAAGCAACTGTTAGACTTAATACAATTTAACTTATACTTTTCTAAACTAGGAAGAATTATTGCTTTGCCGTGTGAGAATGTCAGGACTTGCCATAAAAATTCCCAAGGAAAAAAACCATTTGTAATCTATCCAGTTTCAACTTTCTTATTATTCAAATTGTCATCATTTAATTGCAAAAAGTATTTAAGCCAATTTTAAACTTTATGTTTACTTAAAAATTAAAAACGTATCAATAAACCATTTTTAAAAAATTACCGACATCAAACAAAATATTAAAAGTCACTTAAAAGATAAAAATAAAATAAAAAATAAAGTCGGGTAATAACATATGGTATGGTACAGTATTAATAGCTTAGCGCATATGTTATTACCCGACTTTATTTTTGTTTTTTTATTTACTTTTTTAAATTTTTAGTGGGTTTTATTTATTCTTTTGAAGACGGTTAATTTTTGTAAGTGTTTATTTCTTGCTTTTATTTTTATTTTTATTTTTATTACTATTAAGAACACTACAAGTACTTCTTTCAGTAAAAAGCACAAGAACGTGTAATTTGATTGGTTTAAACCGTTACAGACGGTCATGCAAAACTGTCACATTGGGGGACATGGTTAGTTCTGGTTTGTTAAATCTTTTTGTAAATTTCCTAATAAGGCAAATAAAAGAAGGATTTAACTAACCAGCACTAGCCATGACCCGCCCAATGCCAATCAATCAAATTACACGATCCTGTGCTTTTACTGTAGTCTCAATTTTACTTCGGTAAAAGGGTGAATTTTACCGTAAGGTTGTCGATTCTAAATGCATACCTAATGTTTGGGCATATATCAAACTAGAGGCAGCTTTGCCGCACAAACAACGTACGGTAGAAAGAAAACAATAGATCTAGTACCTTTCTCTATTGAGATCTCGACTTGGTTTTTATGGGACCACTGCGGAAGTACACTCTTTCATGTAAAAAGAAAAAAATTTATCGGTCCACAATTAACGGAATAATCGCGTAACATGCGCAAAAAAAACATTAAAAAATAATCCATTGGACTTATTCTTGCCAAGTTCAAATTCTGATTAATACCTAAAAAAATTAACACTTTTAGTAAAAAATGTGTTTTTGTTGTTGCAGGTATCAACATGGTTTGCCAACGCAAGGCGAAGATTGAAAAAAGAAAACAAGATGACTTGGGAACCTAGAAATAGGGTGGAAGATGATGACAATAATAATGATGACGATGATCAAGATCATAAAAGCACTGATGGAAAAGATCTGTTAGGTAATTATCTCTAAATTATTATTTCTTTTTGGCTTATTCGACTTAAAAAAAACAATAATATTTATATTTCATTACTAAATCGTCTAATGGTATATATTTTTTCCAGACTCCAAAGATTCTGGAACCGCTTCAAGTGAAGATGGCGACCGTCAACCTCATTTACGCCTGGCTCCAGACACCGCCTCGGAGTGGAGTGAATCCAGGCCTGACAGCGGACCTGATAGTCCAGAAATCTATGAACGACCTCCACATCCTGCCTTTTTACCCCCAGATCATCTGGTAGTCCACCACAGATGAGCCAGAGTGTCACTACAAAACCGCGCATTTGGAGTCTTGCTGATATGGCTTCAAAAGAAAGTAGTGATGTTTCTCCCGGATCTACACCATCTACCATGTACTCTACAGCATCAAGTAGACTAATGACGCCTTTAGGAAGTAGATTGCCACCTCCGGGACTTCATACAGCACCTTATGCGCGACCTCACGATTTTTATAGAAGTCTTTATGGTCCAGCGGCTGCCCAGCATTTAGTTGCATCCCATGCAGGTTCACCAGATTCAAGTCTCTTGGAGACATACCAGAGGACGCTAGCGGCCCAACAAAACGCTATTAAGACCAGTCTGGCTACCTCTTTGTGTAGCAGTAGTACGTCCAATCATATTGGAGGTTCCACAAGCTTAAATTCGAATGTTTCGACGTCGTCGGGAAGTAGTGCACCTTGTGGACTTCCTCTGGGTCTTACAACTCACTCGACACGAATGTCTCCTTCTTCTACAACAAGCTCCTTGAGTTCGACCGGAGCTGACAGTCCAATAAAACCAGTTGCGCTTAATAAAGTTTGATGTTAGAAAAAGATTAAGAAGTTTTGTTATGTGTTTTTCGACAACTTTCTGTCTATCTACCTCTGTGTTGAAAGTTTCTTCTATACATTTTATTTTATTTAATGAAAGTGTGTGTAAAAGACAAAAGACAAAGGCAATATTTTCTGTGGTAAGTACGATATACCACCAAACGAGAGTTTATTATTGTTTTTAACTTGTTTTAAATTATTTTATAGTTAAAAAAAAAGAAAACGGTAATATTTATTAAATTTTAAACTACTGGTTCTTTGTCGCTTTATTTTACAAAACACATAACTTTCTGAATGCTTTAACACTAAAAGACCAAAATGGACAATACTAAAATAATAAATGGACGCCTTTTTATTTCTTTAGCGTGCTTGTACCATATATGTGATATATTTATCTTACTTTGTTCCTTAGATATTTGAAATACCTAATAGGCGCCATTAGACTGTGTATAAAAATTTTCACGGTTCAATATTCGAAAAATGTTCTTAATATATATATTTTTTCAATGCGTAGTTTTAATTTACTGATATTTAGGACTATTAAAAAATTATTTAGCTTTTGGTTAAGAGAAATATTATATACTAAAAATAAACATATTTTTTTTTATTTTTAGTAGTTATTTTTACTCAAAAATATTATGCTTAGTTTTAATTTTGTTAGATATCATAAAAAATATGTCTGTCTTATGGAAAAAGGGAGCTATGTTTTTTTTTTTAAATAAATAGTTAATTCTTATGATTACACAAATTTAACTTAACAGCATTTATTTACTTTAAATTCTATTGTTGGTTTTTGGATATTTCTCTGACTCTTGTTGACAATTTATTTTTCTCAACCATAAAGCGGGTTTTACACCTGACAAGTAATTGATCAATTAATTGAACAAGTGCTTGTTCAAGTGACTTGACTGTTAAAATTTTCTCAACTTGTTTATCAAGTAACTTGCTCAAGTACGTAAAGAAATTAAAACTTGTCATCAATATTTTTTAGGGGCCTTTTAGTATTTGGATAATAGTTAACATAACCCTAGAAAACCATTTGATGAAATTGAAAATAAATTTGACAATAACTTAAAAAGAGTAAAAACATCCAAATTTTTAATTTCTGTATCAAATATTTGACAAAGTAATTGAACAAGTTTTTGATCAATAACTTGTCAGCTGTAAAGCCTGCTTAACAAGAACTATGTCAAAACATAATTTAAATTACTATGATACGCATTCTGTATGTACTTTTCATACAGACTGTCCACAAAGAGGAAAAATAAATAATACATTTTATTAAAAAGAAATTTTAATAAAATTGTATCCAAAAAATATGATTTACGAACAGAAGAAGCATTGATTTTGTTTACATGGTTTACAAAAATTTAAAACAAAAAGTTGTAACAAAAGTAAACTCTTATTTTTTTCTTAAAAACATCACTTAGAAAATTTATAAGGAAACAAAGTTTGTAATTAATAAATATAAAACAAAAATATTTTAATTTACAATTTTTTGTGTATTTTAAAGTCAAAATTTACAAATATTTTTAATATATACAAAGAAACCTAAATTTCTTACATAAAAGTGTATAGAGTACTATTTTTCTTTTATGCATAAATAATTAGACAGTTACCTAAAACAATAAAAATGAACAGAATAATTACCAGATACCTATTTTAAGTACTTCTAATATTAATTAATTTAAAGCAAATAACTGCAAACAAAAGTTTAGTTACAAAAAACTCAAAAATATTTTAAAATATTTAAGTCCTAAATATTAATAAATAAAACAATGTACAAAAACGCGTGCGTAAATTCTGCCTTAGTGGTGGGCAATATTATCCTACGTGTATTTTAATAAATGATAAAATGTAAAATAAAGTAGATGTGCAATAACACCATTGTTAATTTGTGCTTTTTAGTAATTTTTTTGTTTAAATTGAACCATGAAAATGTGTAAATAAATAATTAATTCTCTATAACTACTCAGACAAAATTGTTTTCAATTCACCTATTCACTCCAAACGTACATATTATGTCTGAGTAGTTATGGTAATCAGTCGTAATTAATAAAACATTTGATTTCTGTAAATTCTATCAATATTCCGTGTGTCCCAGGATAAGTGTTGCAAGAGGACAAATGAAGCAAACATTTTTGAATTTTAAATCAGCATTTTGAAAAACTGGTCGCATGGTCTTAAACTAAGAAATTCAAAAGTTTACTTCCATCCACAATATACAGGTCAATTTACAACAAAACAGTATAAAAAAAGGACCAAGAAAGAAATCTTTTTATTTTTTAAAATAGTCCAAAATTGTTGCTGTACAGAATTGAATTTTATCTTCTAAATCTCAAGTCAAAACATGAAATAAAACTACCTTATTGTAATATTTTTTTAACATTACGTAGTTAAAAACCTAAATAAGATTAGTAAGTGATCGAAATAATAATAAATAACAGTTATAAAGATTTTTTTAAAATTGGCCTCCTAGTGTCGAGTTTAAAGTGTAAATGGGCAACACGTAAAACAATTAGCAAACACATTTTTTTTCTTTAATGCTTCAATTTTAAATTTTGACATGAAATTCAGTTTTCAAAACACATTTATTTATGTAATTTAGTTTTATTTTCAAAAATAAAAGTACTTTCTTTTGGTCATTTCTTATGTTTTTACTTATAACTATATATTACCCGTCAGAGTAAAATTTTATAGGTCCCAGTTTTGGATCATGTGACCAGTTATCCCAAAATGCGGTTTAAAAATTCAAAAATTTTTGGTTTATATGTGCTCTTGTAAAACCTGCCCAGGGACACCGGGTATATATATATAAAAAAGAAACCTATTTATTTAAGTTGGGAGAACAATATTTTTTTCTCTTTAAATAAATATTACTTAGAATTTTGTAACGCCATTACTGGTTTAAAAACTAAAAAAAGTAAAGCCGTACTTACCTAGCGTTTTAAAATTATTTTAAATAAACTAAGATATGAGATCCACACCAAAATTATAATTATTGGCCTTTTTGTAAAGGAAAGTTTTGTTTTATAATTGACGAAATTTATTTTTGCCTTCCTCACAGAGAAAATTGAAATGTCATATGTTGTCTGTATTTTTTGGAAATTTAATTAAATTTTATCTATAATTCAAAAACATTTGCCTTTTATCTTATTATTAGAGACGTCTAAAATTCTTTGCATAAAAAGTAGAAATTTTTTTACTAGTAATAGTTTTCACGAAAATATAGGTAATTTAAAAATAATTAAATACACAAAGTCCAACTAGCTGAAGTTAAAAAAATATATAAAAAATTGGCAAAATTTGAAATTTCTTGATGGAATTTTATGAAATTCGAAAAATACAAGCAGAAGATTTTCTTCTGAAAATATTATCTAGGAAGGAGGAGGCTAATCAGAATACCCACTTTTTCTTACAAATTTTGAAATTAAATATTTCTTCAACTAATTTCTCTTTAGGTTAATAGCATCAGGTATTTTGGAGTAGGTCCCATGTCATACGTCCTTGAAAAAAAAATTAGGCAGTTACTATCTCTTTTAAAAGGGAAATTTAAGCTTGGGATAGATTAAGTGTAAGAAGCTTTTGTACAGAAATAATGAATATTATTAATGACGACTGGCGAGTAGTGTATAGATAAAACTGCGTTAGTTGGTTGAGCAGTATAAAAATGTATTTTGTATTATTGTATCTATATGTATATGTTACTAATATTAAAACTTAGTTGTAAGTATAATCATATGTATTTAAAGAAATAATGTTGCTATAAGTCATGTCATAAACAATATTTAATATTAAATTAAATATGTGAAATTTTAGCTGCGAAAAACTGTATAAAACCAAAAAGTTTCACTTTAAAAAGACACTGTTTCATGTCTCTTTATATTATAAATTTCCCTGTATCTTGTCTCCCTTCACACACGATCGATAATAGTTTCTTTTTGTTTATCTTTTTAAAAAATTATGTTTTTTAAACATATCGAAAATTATATAGATCAGTTGTTAAAAACAGTATCGTGTGTAAAATAAGCTGCAATAAATATATCAAACATTATTTAAAATAAATTAGTGTTTTACTTACCTAGTCTTTAAAAATAGGTCACAATGGAGTACAGGGGCGGCGACTATGTGGGTGAACGGGTGCCAATGCACCCAAAGAAGTGAAATGTATATGTGCAAGGCACTCATATAAAAAGTTGGTAAAGGTTCTTACACTTTTTTGGCGCAGATAGTGAGTAAGTTGCTGGTTTTAAGATGAAGTCAATTTTTTTGCAGGTAAAAACAAAGTGACTAAGTAGGTGTGTTTAAGGTGAAAACCTTTTTTTTTGCTCTTCAAATTGCATGCCTCCATGCGTAAAGGCATAAATATGTGGAGTAAAACTAGGTAGAAGAAAAATAATAGTAATTTATGTAACAAGTGCATAAAGTGATTTATTTTTACGAATGGGAAGTTTGACAGCACGAGCCGTCAGGCAAGTGCGGCAATCCCATGAATAAATAAAAAGACACTTTATGCACGTGTTACTTACTATATTTTTCCAAGACTGTATAAAAACTTTCCAAAATACCATTTTATACATGTTTTATTTATCTAAACTTATTAATTTTTATTTTTGCAGCACAGCCATTATATTGCAACAAAAAATTATAGCCTCCCTATTTTTTTAAGAGACAATTATCCTCTTGGTAACTAGGCATGTATCATTTAATTTTTGAAAATTGTATGTAGCTCCTTTTGTAGAAATAATACCAAAACAGTATGAATTCGGTTTCAATTTCTTAGTCATCCAAATTCATTATTACCAGTAATTTTTAATAATTCCTATTAAATTTATTTGCAAACTGTAAAATTTAAAAAACTAGTGACACATGAACTAAAAGAAATATGGATGAAATCAAAGGGTAACTTGACCGTTTGGTTCAGTTGATGTCGCGTTTACTGTTAAACTGCATAAATTAATATTTAAGTAAATTGGAGTAGGCATTAAAACAAAACACTAATTCAAAGTGTGAAAAAAGCTTCAAAGTGTTAAAAAAGGTACTTTTATAACACTTTATGTAGTGTACTAGAATGGAGTACTTTAACCTTATGTTAACGATTAAATAAACAGCTTTTTTTTACCGGTCGTGGAAAAACTATTTATTAAAAAAGTAGTAAAATTATCTAAGATTTACTGTTTTTATTATGCAGGGTGTCCAGTCACTTAACCGACAAACTTTAGGGAGTGATTCTACAATAAAAAAATAGAAAAACCTTTATATGAACATATGTCCTAATGGTTTAAAATTTTGAACAATGGGGTGAAAAAAAATATCCTTTTCTTATAACAACTTTTACATCAATTTGGATATTTTTTGAAAAACGTCTTCTATGCATCAAACGACATTTTTTGACATACAAGAAAAAATAAATTTTTACTAGTTTCATCCAACCTCTCTTGGGTAAATATTTTTTAAGAAAAAATGGTATATCACTGCATTTTTCCATAGTAAAAATGTTTTTTCTTTTAATTTCCTCTTAGTTTTGAACAAATTTGATCTTTTGATTTTTTTTAGATGTACGGTTTTTGCGTAAATAATTAAAAACCATTTCTCGGCTTTGTAAAATCCCTATTTTATTTAAGAATAAATTACAAAGGTTATTTTTGCTGTGAAATTTAAAATTAGCGATACAAAATGAGCAAGCCAAAAAATGGTTTGTATTATTTTACGCAACATCAAACAAAAACACGTCATAAAATTAAATTTGTTATAAACTAAATGGAAATTAAAAAAAAAGGAATAATAATTAAAAAATGCAGTGGCGTATCATTTTTTCTTAAAAAATACCCTAAACTTCTCATAGACGAAACTTGTAAAAATATATTTTTTCCTTGTATGTTAAAAAACAACTTTTAATGCATAAAGGACGTCTTCCAAATTCTTTAAAAATATGGTATAAAATTTATTATAAAAATGGTTTTTTTTTAAATTTTATTTTAGCACCCCTACTTGAAAGACTAAGACATTTAGGACATATTATGTTCATATGAGGTTTTTTTCTATTTTTCATTGTTAAACCACCCCTTAAAATTTTTCGTTTAAGTTACTGGACACTCTGTATACCATCAATAAAATAGGAGTATGATATATCCCAAAAGAAGACATCACAAAAAGTCGAACAATACAATATTAAGGCAGGGACTGCGACATCTTAAAAGATACATTGCAGAGTGGTTTTGAAACGAAGTTTGTATAGGTGGTCCGAAATCGCTAAAATTTTGTCAATGGGTCTCTGACTTCACTGTAAAAAAATATTGTTGTGATGCGTCGGACCCCACAGTACTACTTTAGATATTTCTACCTGGTAAAGTCTAGTAATATAAAAATATTTGAATATAGGAACGACTGTTACGAGGTGCATATACAGTCTATGTACAAAGGGTTTTAAAGTAAAGTCATTAATTTTAATAACTTATTAAACTCTTGAAAAAAATTGTAGCAAAAATAAAATTATTTACGTAAAAGTGGCCCAAATAAAGCGGTTATTTAGAAAAAAATAAATATATACAAATTTAAAACTTTACCAGTAACCTAATATTTACAATTATTGCGGTTATAAAAACATGCAATTGGTATACAGGGTGTATCATTTTGGTTGCAGCGGGGTATCTCAGTTATTATTAAAGAGAGAATCTTGCGGTTTTCGCGAACTTGAGTTACTTTTTGTGAAATAAAAGATGGCATAAATAAAGACATCAGAGCCATGTTAGTTTCTGGGCTCAGTGGCGGATTAACATATTTGCCGCTTGTAGGCTATTAATTTTTGCCGCCCCTAATTTTTAGATTTTTTCTGGGGTAAAAATTTTGAAGAAAAAAAAGGTTCGTTTGGTCTAAAATTTGTATGAAGCAAAAAAAGATAATCATGATGTGATAGAACAAACCATAAAGATTTTAATAATATTAATTTTGTAAGTAATCAATATAATATATATATATATATATATATATATATATATATATATATATATATATATATATTATTGTTTTTGTACTATTTTCTCTTGTAATAAACATGACAAAACTTATTTATACCTAAATACCGAAAACAGCTGATTTTGATACTTCTGTTTAACCCGACTAACCCTGCCTTTCACCTGGGCCAGCAGGATCCAATCCGAGTTAAGGATCCGATCAGTTTATGAACACGGATAGAGATTGGCAGATTCTTTTTAAGCGAGTTGAATTAAACATTCGTTTTAAAAAATGGAACCCCCTGTATGTTCTGGTTATAATATCATGTCGTTGTCCGTTTTAAATCAGTATTAGCAATGTACATATAAAAACACTAACTGAACGGCTATTTTACCAAAAGCTTTAAAATGATGTTTATGGTAAAATATTGGTTCACGACATTTACGAATCTTCCACTACAAAATGTCCCATTTTGGTTGAAACTGCTATGTATCTCATTTATTGTTAAAGATAGAACCTTGCTGTTTTTGCGAACCTAAGCTACTATTTTGTAAAACGAAAAATGTCATAAACAAAGCCTTTATAGCTATCTTAGTTTATAAGCTACAGGGCGATATTTAAAATTTTGCATTTTTTGTTACCCCTTGTATCTCGGTTGGCTGATAACTTATCAAACAGGTTAAACTGGATTCCTATTATAACTTTTTACGTAGTTTTTTAAATATAATTGTTTTTGAAATATTGATCAATGTTATTTTTTTTTAAATATGCTGTATAATATGGCAGTTGTTTCACAAAAAAGTAGTTCAGGTTCTCAAAAGCAACAATCGTCTATCTTACATAAAAACTGTGATATCTGGCAGTTGCAAATAAAAATAAGACACCCTGTGGGGCTCACGTCGAACTGCCGCCATCGATTAGTTAAAAAGTAGGCATCAACATTTTTTCGAAATTTGGCTAAATTATAAGGTCAATAGAAAGCACACGACAAAAGTATAGGGTGGTCAAAAATAAACGTTTAAAGTTGTGTTGACAAAAGCCCTAAATATCAAAAACAGTTAAACCTTAGGACATTAGACATAAAATATGCTTATAATTTTATGCAGAACCTAAAAATAGGTAATAATCAACTATGTGTACCATTCAAAATAAGAAAGTTGACATTAACTTTCTGTATAACCGGATTTAACGTCAATAGTTACGTTAAAAGTTACGGCTAATACATAACCATCAATTTTTTCCAACCCAAGCCGTTAGTAAGAATCGGGGTTAAGTTCCTTGTAAAAAATAATTTTTTTAATACTAAATAGAAAAAATTGCTTTTTATTGTTTCAATAATTATTAGAGCATTACTCTACAATTGTTTTGTAATAAAAAGAAGGTGGTTAAAAATAAACTTACAAAGTTATTTTGACAAAAACCTTTAAAGTCAAAAACAGTAAAACATTATGACAAGGCATAAAATATGCTTAGAATTTTACGCCAAAACTAAAAAATAATGATAAACAGGGTATCTCATTTAAAAAGAAATTTTACGTACATGAATATATTTTAGCCATATTGCTCCGACTGACCTTCTAATGTTATTTAAATTTTTCTAAGCCTAGTTTTTAAGGATTTGACTGCCGCAGTTTGTCGTGGGACAACTGTATATCTTATAAAGAAGGAATTATTTAGGAAATTTTTAAAATTTATTTTGTATAAAATAGCGATTCTATGCCAAAACTCTAACTAACGAAACAAAATAAATGTGTGGTTGTGGCCGTGAAAATGCAGCCCAATTAGCCGGGTGAGAGATGCTTTATGAGGCGTCAGACTTGGGAATCTGGCATTTTCTTTTACGCGTATTTACCGCTCTGATACTAAATTATAAGCAAGTCTTTATGTATTTATATGGTATTAAATTCTATTGCTTTTAATTAAGTAATTTTCTTTGCTGCAGAAAATTTTCGACAATCAAGAAAAGCATTTTGAGTAAAAAAATGTTATGTAAAACGCGGTACAATCAACTTTTTTTTGTCTAGATTTAAACATTTTTATACCAGGTGACACAAGATGTTGTACTTCCCTTTCTATTTGTAGTGTTTAAATGAGATTAATAAATAATTTACAGCTTTTTTACTATAGCATAAGCTAACATTTTTTGTCATGACCTCAAAATACCTTCCGGTTTAACCAGAAGTATCATAAAATTTTAAATTTTGAATACAAAAACCTACTTTTTTCATATTTGTATTTTGTATAAAATTGTCTTTTCAATGATATATCATATAGGGTGTTTCTTTTCAAAATGGCGGCCATATTTCGTCATATTTTTGCTTTAATATATATTTTTTGGCTAAGCAGGCTATTAAAATAAAAAATAACCTGTTTTACGTTCACAAGTAGTGACATATTCCATTTTTTTTTTTTTTTTGAATGAATAACTTAGATATCGTTATTTCAGTTTTTAATGGTATTAATGTGAGAAAATTTAAAATTCTTAAAACATTTTAAATAAAAATTTAATAATAAAACTTCCTCCTAATGACATACTGCTCGTTTTCAAGATGGCGGCCATAAATCAATTATTAAAGAATTCAGTCATTTGGGGTGGTAACTACATGTCATGTCATCCAATATATTTTAAAAACTTTTTTTAAATATTTTCTGCAACGAGCAGAGTTCTTTAAACAGTTTTAACTATAAAACCAGAAAAATCCACATTAGTTACGTCTTACGTACCTAAATATAATTTAAACCCCCAATATCCGGATTAAAAGGCAGGGGCACTAACAAGATACCAAACTATCTTGTCAATCATTAATCCATATTACCATATTGAAAATACAATTAAATTGTCCTACGGATAACCATTCAGTTATCCAGGTGACTTGTTTTTCAAAAGACTGGTTGCTGAGGGCTATTTTTTGAACTTTTTATATTTTGAACTATCTGACATAACACGGTTTATTTTGTTTTTTTATGCTTACACTAAAATTTAAAATAAATGTTATCTACAATACCTTGATTTATTAAAAAATATTAATTACATACCTCAGTTATCCAACTTACTGGTGGACGAGAGACTTTTCTTAAACTTTGAACTATCTGACATTAAAGGTAACCACTTTTTTGACGAAACTTGGTCGGTGGAGGCAGCAGGTTTGATAGAAAAAAAGACGATTGGTCGCAATCATTTACCAAGAATATTGACAGTGTAGATGTCGCAGGCAAATGGTTATTTAGAGCAAATTGCTTCTGCCTGGGCAAATGGCTACTTCCTGGGAAAATGATTTATTTTAATTTTCAAATACTATTTGCCTAGCAAAATGCTATTTGTCCAGTCAAATAGCATTTAATTCTATTTGCCTAAGCAATTTTTAGGAAAATGGCAATAAAAGAAATATTTGCATAACCAGACGTCATGCAAAACTGTCACGATTGGGGGTCATGGTTAGTTCTGGTTAATTAAATCTTTTTAAATATCTTAACAAAGCAAATTAAAAATATATATATTTAACTGGATAGAACTAATCATGACGGCACCAATGTAACAGTTTTGCATGACCATCATGCAAAACTGTCACATAGAGGAAGTCACAGTTAGTTCTGGTTGGTTAAGTCTTTTTTTAAATTTCTAATAAAGTAAATTAAAAACAAATTTAAACAACCACAACTAACCATGACCTCCCCAATGTGACAGTTTTGCATGACCGTGTCTATAGCGCTTGGAACCAATCAAATCAACGTGCTTTTGCTTTTTATTGTAGTCTGCAAAATACACTGTACGCCTAATATGTTATCAAATATATTACATTACATATACATACTCAACATTTGCCTAAACAGGATTACGGTAAATGCATTTGCCTAGGTAAATGTCTTATAAATTATTTGTATGAAGTCATTTGCCCAGGCAGAAGGCATTTGCCTAGGCAGAAGCCATTTGCCTAAAATAACCATTTGCCTGCGACATAGACACTACGCCATTTACGTTTTGTTTTTAAAAAATATCGTGGTTGTTCCAGGGACATACGATGTGATGGACTTTTCTAGGACCAAGTATATATGGTGTTAACGAATCCATTAAACAAGCCACAACTTATAGAGTATTATTAGACCGTGCTTAGTGGTATTTTTAGAATAAATATATAATATATTTTTAATATTTTAAAAAGGGTTTGGTAATAAAGCTGGGGGTTTTATTTAAAAACAATGATGTATGTTATATATATATATATATATATATATATATATATATATATATATATATATATATATATATATATATATATATATATATATATATATATGTATATATATATATATATATATATATATATATATATATATATATATATATATATATATATAGAACTGATTAAATATGTACCAGTACTGACACTTTAGCTTATACCAAAAGTTAATATTAACTTTAATATTTTAAGTAACATTGTATTTACATATTTTTTTTATCTCAGTTTAACTGTTTTTGACCCATCCTAAAATTTCTTTTAACTAAAAACCTCTAAAAATGGCGAATGGGGATAGAAATAATCCTGTGGTGAACTGTATTAATATTTTTATATATATATATATATATATATATATATATATATATATATATATATATATATATATATATATATATAAAAATATTAATACAGTTCACCACAGGATTATTTCTATCCCCCATTCGCCATTTTTAGAGGTTTTTAGTTAAAAGAAATTTATGGGTATCGGTCTGAAAACGTTATTTCTGAAATAAATTTTAGGATGGGTCAAAAACAGTTAAACTGAGATAAAAAAAATATGTAAATACAATGTTACTTAAAATATTAAAGTTAATATTAACTTTTGGTATAAGCTAAAGTGTCAGTACTGGTACATATTTAATCAGTTTATTCTTATATTCCCTACTGTTTTTTGCTAAATTTCTAATATTTTCTAAAGCCTATTTTTTAAAAATCAATCACCGCGTTCGTCGTGTAACACGCTGTGAGTTTATCCCAAATATTCTCAAATATTTTTGTATTCTATTCTAACAACTTTAGATTTCTTTAACCAAAATAAAGCAAACCTTCTATTTGTTAAACATTTTACTTTATATAAATCACCTCGGTACTTCAAAGATAAGTAAGAGTCATTTAGTGGGACATCGGGTGTCAAAACATTTAAAAAATACTACTAATTATGAACATATGCCGGCACAGACTAAGTAAAACAGATGTTTTCTTAGCTACTACTTAAAATATATTTTCTTCTTCCTAACGTCCTTCCCATTGCCGCAAAAAGATTAAATTATTTACCAGTATAGGATCCATTGTAGGAAAATTGTGTCATATTCTGCCTTTAAAGCAATAAAAACTGTTAAAATAAGGAATATTTTATTTTTATTATATACTTTGCACTATTAAATGTAGGACATTATTAATTAACATTTAAAGGATTTTCCGTGCCCATATTTTATGCATTAAAGGGTCTGTGTAGAAATATTACGGGTGGAACAGATTTTTAAAAAGAAGCTTTAACAATAGATAAAAATACTTTTTATTAAAAAGTTATACTCGTTCAGCTTAATTAAAACGTACCTATACATGTTGAGCTAAGTCAAAAGGTTGGCCAATAAAGCAACAACAAAGCGGGATCGATGCACAGTGAGTTAAGAGATAGGGATTTCGGGACAAAAATCGCATCTGTCTTATTGCACTAAAATAACTTTTTAATTAATTATTGAGTAGGGTACAATGCCCTGATAATACAAAAAGCAATACTATAATATTAATATATGTTACGGGTAATTTGATAAGCCCGGGCACTATTAATAATGGTCGGTTTGTATTCATAATGCCCGACTTAATTGGGCAATGTGATTTAAACAGCATGAATAATCACTTTTTCTGGCCATAATGAATAATGCTCACCCTATCTTGAGCAAAGTAATAAAATACAGAACTAACCAGCTAACTCAGGTGGTGTGGTTAGTTCTGGTTAGAAACCTGAAGTTTCTACTTTTGAGTTCTTGCGATTCAAGCAACGTGTACTGCGCAATCCTAAGAATTTGGATTTTTTCCCAACTTGACCCCTATTTGGATTGGATAACTTGTTCATTTAGCTTTAAGTTGCTTTTTTTTAAAGTTTGATACGACTTCTTCCCGCTGAGATATTGGACTTTGAATGAAAAATGGCCTTTTTGTCTTTAACCATAAATATCTCAGGGACCACTGATGACACAAGAAAATTAGTGAGATTTTTGAAATCTTTAAAGAATTTTTCACAAACTTTAGACGAGTCTTTAGGGGCTATAAAAACAAAAAACTGTCCATCTATTTTTCCGTGACTACTTGATTCAAAATTTGTCGTTTTATTGTATTCGTGGCACTGAATTTGAAATTAAAAATTAAAAATATTTAAAGATAAGATGTCAAAAAGTTGTAAATGAAGTGTCATTGTACTCGGATTGTTATTTTCTCTTCAAATAAGTAAAAACATGCTGGTGTCCCAAATAAACTAAGAAAGTTTATGTAGGTTTGGGTTAAACCCGAATTAACAGAAAACAACTAAATACGTAAAACAATACATATTTATGTGACAAAGCTGCATACAATTTTTTTTTAATATCTTTTAAAAATAAATAAATAAAAAAAAGTTATAGGGACGATTAGGGACATCCCGTATATGTAAATTAAACTAAAGTTATTTTGACTTGTTCGAATTTTAAATAAATCACTTAAAAATTATATATGTTTTTTTTTTGGCCCTGGCTGGTTAGCCATTTAGCCAGTCACAAAGTCTTACTTGATTTATGTTTATATGTTTTAAAATACCTCAATATAATCGTAACAGTTGTTTTGTAACCCAAAGAATAGATCATCCTATATTTCGTTCCCAAAGGTAAAAAAGCAAATCTCAGAATGCAACAATACAAAAGAATATGTAATTAATTAGCCTTCCCGTGCATAAATACCGATACCCATGAATTTTTCATCGAGAAACAACTAAAAACCATGTCTGCAACAGTCTTTGTGTGCAGTCCCATGATGATGTTGTCATCTCAAATGTCATTCGAAACCAATTTAGCCCGATATGGCATATAATGAAGATACCAACGTTCTTGTATGGGTATATCAATCTATATGTTGTCAATATTTATTGGTTTTTGTTTTTGCTGTGGTCAGTTTAAATCGCCCCCGCTTTATTATGCCCATGATTTGAAAGGACGTAATAGCAATATGCTTGCGATAAAATATTTTTGGCGATAAAAAAGTTGTTACCACATTTCCTTTAAAAAGTGAAACATAATTTAATAAGAAATAATAATTACTTGTTTCAGTTATTCAAGTGACTAGTTATACCATGTACATTTTTTGTCCTTTGAACCGTCTCGTAAACATATTTAATATTTGTTTTTTTTTGCTCACAGTAAAATTTAGATTAAATATGATCGAAAACATCATATTTTTTATAAAATTAAAAATACAAATTATTTATATATTGTTTCTGGTCGTCCAAGAGACACTTATCAAAACTAAACACTCTCTTTGCAAAACGTGGTCGATTAAGGACGCAGTTATGTCAGAAAAAAATAGGTCGCAATAATTTACCAACAATATTGACTTACCGGCAGTGTGCAATCTAAGTCATTAATACTTTGATTTTAAAAATTATCTTGGTTGTCCAAGAAACCTACGTTGTAACGGACTTTTCTGGAACCAAATTTGTGAAAAAAATCCTGCCTAAACCATTTTTTGCTTTGGTATATTATAGCTCTAGTAATTTTTTTCCTCTTATATACCCTGTACAAAAAACGTATGATTTGTAAATAATGCTACAAGCAATCGTTTTATAAAAATTTAAAATTTAAGTATAAATTCCTTTAGCTAGAATACGACGAAATTTTTTGAGGTATGAAATTAATTTTTGTGGAATACAGGGTGTCAATGTTTTTATAAAACTTATATTCTTAAATATCTTATAAGCGGTTATCGTGGCGAAATTTACGAAGCACACCCTGTATACTTATTTTTGAAAAAATACAGGACTGACCAGAACTTTAGTTTGCCCTTGATTCGAAATGACTTAATCGCAACATGCTTACGATAAACTATTTTTGGCGATAAAAAAGTTGTTACTATATACATACATCTGCTTTTAAAAAATAAAACATAAAATCAAATTGTCTTAAAAACTAAAATCCTTTTTTAAGGAAACAAATATTATATTAAGTCAACCAAATTACCTGCCTGTCATTAGTAACTTAAGTGAAACTACAATAGTATATTACATTACAAGTGTGGAAAATGACTAATTTCACACGAGTGGGAATATTGTAGCACGAGGCGTTAGCCGAGTGCGACAAACCCACGAGTGTAAGAAAGTCATTTTCACACGAGTACTGTACACTATTTTTCCTACGACCACAAATTATTCACTAAAAAATAAATAAATTAAAGTTTGTCTGTTCAGAAAAATAAAAAACAATTGAGAACTTTGCAACACTAGGGTGATATTTACTTTGCAACACTAGTGTGATATATACTTTTCCTCACTGCTATATTATACTGTTTTGACAATATTTTTACATCGAAAATCACCTACCTAGAAGCATTATATAACTTTTATCATTTATAAAATAAAAATTGTATGGTTTTGTTAGGTAATAACGCTAATAGTTTAATACGGTTTTCTGCTATTATAAGGGTTTTTAAAAATTATCGATTCTTACATATTTTAGACACTCTTCTAAATAAAACGTAAGTGGTGCATACCCAAAATATTCCGTTTTTTATAAATATCAGTAAATAAACTTACGGGATCGGGGAGTGAAAAGGGGTGCTGGGTGGGGTAAAATTGGTAAAACGAGTTAATGAAACTGAACATCACATGTAAAACTAAGTAAAAATAACAGTTTTTTCTCATATTTTTAAAAATATATGTATTATTGTTGTGCTAACAATAAAAAGCCATTAATGCACTTTTAAGAACTATATTTCATAAAAGTAAACTATTCAAAAATACACAAAAGTACAATTTAGCCATCTTAACAGAACTGTACCACCACGGCTAATCACCGCGTCAATAGTCGAATGCCTGAGTCACTAGATTTATTAATTTATGACAATCATGCTTAGGCAAACCAACTATACATTATAAAACAAAATATAATAAATATAAAAATTGTAAATGCACAACACTGTGCCAGTCAGTGAAAGTTGTTTTTGTGGTTATGTATATTTTTGTTTATGTTTTTATTTTTCGTAAATTTTAATAAATATAAAATAAGATGATTTTCGCTAATTTGGGTTCTACCGTTTAAGGTAAATAAAAAGTTTTTTTACTGTCACTACAATAAATATGTCACTTGCAAAACCAATAGCAGTTTTTAGAATGACATCATAATATGTATCACACCAGTGTTGTAAAGTACTTTGCAACACTAGTGCTGTAAAGTACTTTGCAACACTAGTGTGATATAACGCATTTTCTATGCATGAAATCAGTGTGCTATTTGCTATTTTCACAAGTGGTCGTAGGAAAAATTGTTTATATTGGTAAGCTAATAGCATTTTTGGAACAATCAACTTTTCTTTGTTTAGGTTAAAAAAATATATTTTGTAACCTCTTTTTCAATACCCTTTTATTTTAAAAAATGGGTAAATAATTGCAAAATTATAATCAGTGCACTAAACAGCAGCGGCGGATGATGATGGCCAATTTGGTAGGATAACCCGTACCATTGTTAAATATACCAATACTTTTTGTTTAATTAATAAATATTACAGTATATAAAATCACTTAACCTGCTATTTGTTTTCCCATATAACATATTATCACTAAGCACTGATAAATTACTTATAATAAGAGGCCTAAATAAAATTTTAAATATTAGTTCTACCCATGATGCGGGTTGTGTCTACCAAATTGGCCATCACCAGCCGCAGCTACTAAACAGTAGCATGTTACTTTTAATGTTTAAACTAACCAGAACCAAGAGAGCTAACTTTTTTAGTCAATTATTAAGCCATATTAGTATATCTCTTCGTACAACCATTTAGTCATTCAAGTGACTGGTTGTCCAAAGGACAGGTTGTCCGAGCGACATTACTTAAAGTTTAAACTGTCTGATAAAGCATATTTTATTTTTGTTTTTTTTTCTAAAATGCTTAAAGCATAATTTAAATCAAATACAATGTAATACACAATATTTAAATTAAAAATATTAATTACTTATTTTTAAGTGACTGTTTATCCGAGTGAGATTTTTTGAACTTTGCTTTGGACTACCTCCTAGAACATTTTATTTTATTTGTGTTTTTTCTCACAGTAAAATTTAGATCAAATACGATCTAAAACACAAAAATGTATTAAAAAATATTAATTACTTACGTTGGCTGGTTGTTTAACGGACACACATTAAGGCCAATAACTCTCTTGTGCGAAACTTGGTCGACTGTAGACGCAGCTATGACAGAAAAAAATGACTATCGGTCGCAACTATTTACCAAGAATATGGACTTAGGTACCGACAGTGTGTACACTACGTTTCTTACATTTTGATTTAAAAAATATCGCGGTTGCCCAAAGGACAAGGAAGAAATGCGACGGACTTTTCTGGGACCAAATTTATATGCAAGAAAATCTTCCAAAACTATTTTTGCTTTGGTATAATATAGCTCTAGTAAAAAATCTATTTTTTCTTTGAACAATCCAGAAAAAAGCCTAAATACTAACGTACTAATGTACCGTGGGTGTCTAAAGCAGGGTAAAGGGGTTTGTTGACACGGTACTTGAATAGGTACTTGAAGATTTGAAGGAAAGGAAACACCTCCGCGGGCAGCAGGTTCCTCATTCTAGAAACTTTAGGAACAAAATTCTGTTGGGAACTGTAAGTGAAGACATTATACTGGACATTTCTTCAGAGCAGAAGCCATGCAAGTACCTATAAAAAAGCAATAAATCCAACACAGCCCGACAATGGGTAGGAGAGGGAGGTCTTTCTGTAAGTAAAGGATCATTAATAAGACGAACAGCTCTTCTTTAAATGGAATCAGAATGCTAAGGGTTGTGGGGGACGCCATGCCTCAAATATGAAAACAATATTCCAAGGGAGGTCGGATTTGGGACACATACAAAGTGTGATAAATTAGAAAGGAAAAAGTACTTTTTGCCCTAAAAGAAAAATCCAAGCTTTTGAAGCTGCCCTGTCTATGGCAATAATGTGTTTATGCAAGTTAAGGTTATTCTCATCTTCTTATCTCTCATATTTCCCTTTAAAAAGTATATTTTGCAAATATTGATACAAGCGTTTTTAAAATATTTAAAATTAGGATACAAATTATTCCTTTCTCCAAAATGCAATGATTATTGAAAACTATTTTAGTTAAAAAGTTGGTCGTTGTTAAGATAGAGGGTGTTAAGGTTTTAATTTTATTTAATTTTTGTATGGAATAAAAGGTATAATCTGAAATATCTTATAAACGATTAAGTTTTTCATTTTTTTTGCCTATGAGTATTTGAAACACTTTTTTACGCGAACAAAAGGTAATTTATTATCTAAAACACTTCATTATACATAGGTAGAAATATTTCAAACAATTAAGACATAAAAAAACTTGACACAAAAAATAGATTTTTAAAACACATGTATCTTAGACGTGTGAGTATTATTAGATACATAACAACCATTGTTTTTGCTTAGTAGTTTTGTTACGCGTTTCTTTGATGTAAAAAATGAAATCGGAGTATTTTAATGGTTCAGTTCCTGTTTTGACTATTTGTCATTAATGTCACAAACAGTTTTATTAGTTTCCTTTAAAATAATTACGAAAATCGGAGCAATTCCATGTAGGGGAAAGTGAATGGCATTTATTTAGGTACACGCCAAACTGGATCGTTTTTTCTAAAATAAAATTTCAAAAACCCAAAAAATTTAAATAAGTAACTAGAAAACTAAAAATTGATGTTTCGGTGGCAACTTTGCCACCGTTGTCAATGACTTGCCACTGAAACGTCGATTTTAGGTTTTCTAGTTAGTACATGTTAAAAATTTTTGATTTTTGGGAGGGTTTTTTTTATTTTGTTTTATGAAAAACGATCCGATTTTGTCTTTTTTATCTTTGGACAATCCGCGAAGGCTGAAAGCCTAAATACTAACGTACCGTGGGTGTCTTAAGCAGGGTAAGAGGAAGTTTGTTAACACGGGACTTAAAAACTTGAAGATTTGGGGGAGAAGGAAAGACCTCCGCTGGCAGTAGATTCCACAGTCTAGAAACTCTAGGGATAAAAGAACGAACGAAATGGGAAGTTCGGGGCCTGTCCACTTGACCCATATAGGGATGCATACGAGCTGCACCACGAGTTTCTCTGTTGGGGGCTGCAAGATGATGGACTATACTGGATAATTCGTCGGAGCAGTAAAAGTATCTATAGAAGAGCGATAGATCTCCCAGCAGCTCGACGATGGGCAAGAGAAGCAAGTCTTTGAGTAAGTAAAGGATCATTAATAAGACGAACAGCCCTTGTTTGAATGGCATCAAGAATGCTGAGGGTTGTAGGGGATGCCATTTCCCAGACATGAGAACAATATTCCATAGAGGGTCGAATTTGGGACACATAAAAAGTGTATAAATTGGAAGGAGAAAAATACTTTTGGCTCGGAAAAGAAATCCAAGCTTTTTTAAGCCGCGGTGGCTATAGATACAATGTGTTTATGCCGTTAAGGTTATTCTCAAATGTGACGCCCACAAGGTTAAATGTGTCCCCGTTCTGCAAAACCTGGCCACTCATAAGCAAAGGATGTGTTTGATGATTTTTTCGCGACAAGGAACATGACTGTGTTTTGGATGCATTAAATTGAACGAGATTTTTGGCGCCCTAACTCAATATCAAATTGAGACCCTGTGAAAGAGATATCTGCATCGCCCTGCGTTTGCTTTCCAAGTCGGGTTGAGAGATTGGTTTGGGAACCTGAAAAGTGGAGTGAAGGGGTACTATCGTCAGCATAACTATGAATAGGATTGGTTGTGGAAGAAAGAAGATCGTTGATGTGAAGAAGAAACAAAGTTGGTGCTAGTACTGAACCCTGAGGCACTCCAGCATTAATTTCGTGAAAGCTTGACGAGTGGCCATCAACAATGACTGATACGTCGATTAGAAAGATAACTGGAGAGCCAAGAGCAAAGTTTAGTTGGAAGACCATAGGAGGGAAGTTTATTAAGAAGTGCGTCATGCCAGACTTGGTCGAAATCTTTAGATATATCAAGAGCAACGATCTGGGACTCACCTGGAAACTCAAGAGACTTGTTCCAGTTGTGTGAAACGAAGGAAGAAGATAGATCTCTTGTGACGAAATCCGTATTGCCTGTCACGTAAAATTTTATGTTTTTCTAAATACTTAAGAATTTGCGAGTTAATAGAATTCTCCATTATTTTACAAAGCATTGAGAGAAGTGAAATGGGTCTATAGTTGGATGAAAGAGATTTAGACCCTTTCTTGGGAATAGGCTGGACACGTGCAGCTCTCCAGCTGTCTGGAAAAATACCCGTGTCATAAGAAATTCGAAAGAGCCTGGTTAAAATAGGTGCAAGTTCAGGAGCACATTTTTTTAAAACGATTGCTGGTATTCCATCTAGCCCAGACGATTTCTTGGTATTAGGAGAAGAAAGGATACGCTTAATGTGTATCCAAATAATTAACATCAATTAAAGGAATCCGCCAAGCCAATACAGAACATATCTTCAATGGGGGAAAGTTGTTTTAATCAAAAGGTTTTAGTGTAAGTTAGTTTAATTTTTAAGAAACATTGTAAATTATGAATTACTAGTAAAATAATGCATATGATAAAAACTTTTATATGACATTTTGCAGTAATTTTTTTGACTGGGATGCCTCCGAGAATCTTTCGAGAACTCTTGTCTCTCGTCAAGAGGCAAGTAGTTTTCTTCCCTCGACTTCGTGCCTTTCTGTTTGTGTTCCGACCATAATTTTTTAATGCAACCCTATGGCCATACCTTTGTTGAAATAAAATAGTAAATTTAAAATAAGTAGTTTTTTCCGGTAAACAGATGGTCGCGTCTTATACCAAAATCTTGCGACAAACTTCCTTATCATAAATTGTCTAGGTAATGAAGTTATACAGGTTGTTTCCTAACTACGACACAAAAATAAAGTGGGTAATTTCTTATGTAGGTATCTTAATGAAAAACAGTTCTCATAAAAATATGTTCAGACCTTCTCCATTTCTAAGGTACCGTGTGTAGAAGTTTAAAAAACACGGTATTTTTAAATATCCTAAAAACCCTTTAGCCGATTTAGATAAAATTTGGCACGCCTATTTAATGTAAAAAGGCGCATGTAAAGCTCTACTTTTATTATGATTATTGATTCAAGTGGCTTATCATTGGGCACCACAGCCAATATAATTAAGAAAATAGGAACGCGACTGACTTTTTTAAAGTTTTTATATTTTCTTCTAATTAAGGAATTAAAAATAAAACGTTGTAGTTTTTTGTATTCTTTGTATGCCGCTTTATTATTGAAAAAAACTAAAGCCCAAGTAAGTAGTTCTAAAATTAAATTTAATTATTTTTAAATAAAATAAACAATTTTGACGTTGATAAATACGAAAAATATGTTTTTTTTTAAATAAATCACACAACTGCCTTTTTGTTTTAATTTAAATTATTGTTTATTGTTAATTTTTATTTTTTATCCTAATATTAATTACTTTTTAGAAAAAATTTAAGAGGCTTTCTTTTCTTGAAAACGAAGTTACATATAAAAGAAATAACAAAAAACTAAAAAGTTTAATTTTAATTTCCTAATCGGAAGAAACATTACTACATCAGTGGTGTACTTTTTTTCTCAATAATATTGTCTATGCTGTCCACTGAGACGTCCCTAAACACATTAATGTTAATATGGAAAAAGCTTTACAAGCATCTCATTACATTAAATAAGTAGGTACCAAATTTTACATGAATCGGTTAAAGGGTTTTTAAGATATTTAAAAAATATCGACTTTTTTAAAACTAACGCCCTGTTGCTTAGAAATTAAGCAAGTCCGTTTACAAAAACTTTTCTTTATTAATAATCGTCCTTTTAGTTTTTTACCGTAGTTAGAAAACACCCTTATATTGATAGCAAAAGTTTTAAAGAATAATTTAATTTTACTTTTTAGTGATTTACCTTTAATTTATATGTATAATTCAGGATTTGCGATAAAGTATTTTTAATTTATTACACAAAAACAAAACAAAAATAAACAATCAGGGCGTGTGAAGCGTGTGAAAGAACATGAACAGGGGCACCTATCTTTACCGCCACCCATTGTTTAACCAAAAAGGCTAATCCCTTATGGCTAATCAATCATACGTTGTACAAACAAATGTCAAAGGGCTTAGGAGCACACGGGTGCGATTTTAGGAAGCCAGGTTGGTCAGAGGCGTAAGGACAGGGAATCTATACATGGAAAAAAATCCAAAGGCGTTGTGTGCTATACGAGTGTAGCGCAAAAATTGTGTTATTGACCTGAAAAATATGTTTATTATTGACGTTCTAAGTTTAATTTTTGTCATTAATTTTCTGTTTTCAACGTTTTCAACGAGTCTTAAAGTTTTGTAAAGGAATGATAGTAGCTAACAACACTAACCAAATATGAATCTTGACTATATTATAGTAGTATTGAAAACGGTAACATGAAGTTCTGCTACAAAAGTATTAAATACCACTGCACATTATTTGCTACAAAAACGGAGCGGGTTTTACTACAACGTATATCTGGAGCCTATGGTGGTACACATTGTAACTGTGTATGTTACAACTGCATCAATATTTACCAGACTTTTTTCCTTGTATAGTTAAAACGTAAAGCCAAGATTTTTAGACACTTCGTTACATACTTATACTGCACCGATTTACATGATCTTTTTCAATAATTCTCCGGTTACCAAGACGTCTAAATGCTACCTTATTTTTACTTTTAAATGTCCTTTTCTCGCTTATTAAAAAATATATGACAGCAGATATGCAACGTGTGTTGCCTATACCACAGAGAATATTACGTGAAGCGCAGTATCGGTGGTTTCTATATTTTTGGCAGTAGAAACTGCATTAATTAACATAATCTTTTTAAAAATGATTCTATGGTTACCGAGATCTTTAAACGCTATTTTTTTCTCAATCTTTAATTGCCACTTTCTTCTTAAAAATATTTTTGTTGCAAATTAAAAAAAATATATTGGTCGTCTTGACTTTGCAATTCTTCAGAAGGGTGGGAGCAAATGACGGTAATTGCCCCCTTTCTCCATACGACCAAAAATACCTCTTAAAGATGGGTTTTATGTAGAAGCTGCTTTGAGCGAGGTTAGCATCGCGGCTCAACGGAAGCATCCTTAAGTTACTGTACCTCGTCGCTCAAAAATAAACACACCTTAAGCCTGCCTTATTTTCGTGACCTTTGTATTTTTTTTGGTTGTTGCCTTTTTCCCCTCTCCCCCCCCCTCCAAAATAAATTTCTGCGTACGGCCGTGTGGATGAGCGCTTGGTATCATCGTATATTCTTGCTTTTTTGGTTAATGTATTAAATAAAAAAACTAATATTGAAAACGATTAGCTAAATTTTTTAGCAAGTACCTACGTGAGAGAGTTGGAGGTACTAGAACAATTTACATGATCTTTTATTTTTAATGATCCTCGGTTACTGAGATCTCTCTATAGCATTTTTTGTTGCCAATGTATTTTTTTCACAAGAAGATAAATGCGCTTAAATGTAACTGCTACCAGAGACGTCGAAATTCGATGCGTTCTAGAAAGGGAAAGTAAGTGTTAGTTTGGCAATTCTTGCGACTTTCGTAATCAAACGATTTTGTGGCGTTAAAAAAATAAAAAAATATTTACTTATTTCTTATCTCTTTTGTACAAGCCATAAATATTGCGGCAAGACGTGCCTAAAATACTGCATGTAGCTGTCACCAACATATGCGTTATTCCGAGCACGGGAGGTTGCTAATATAAGAGTTTTATGTAGTAAATGTAAGAGTGCCGTATTAACCTTATGTGGCACGTTGCATGTTGCGTGTTTAATGTATTATTGGTAGACGACCGCATGACGTAATACAAATCACTATAAATAATTTAATAGGCTAATAATATTAATTTGTGGTGTAGTAATTGTAGGTAATAGGGTTTTAATTCCAGATGATGTGTCCAACCACATCTGTCCAAAGATTAGGCGTGACAGACTTCTTCAGCAAACGAAGTTAGGTCATTTTACAAGAAGTAAGATAATGTTACAGGAAGTCAAGTGAATCCAGAAGAAATATGGTAAATTTTTAGCCAAAGAAGTGATCGTTAATGACCGAAGGCTGTTGAAAGACGGCGGACCTTGATTAGCTTAAGTTTTTAAAAATTAAATCAACTGACAATGGTTAATAACATTTATTGGTTACTAAACTACATATTATATATCAATAAATATACAATTTTATTATCACTATTGGGCGGTGAATATATTAAGTATATTCTCCGAAATCTTCATCCATTGGCTCCGATGTTATCCATGGTTCTTTAAATTGTTTTGCTTAATTTGAAAGACTCTCCATGGGTGGAGAAGGATTATCGGAGAAGGCCGAGCTCATGTCCAGGTCTAGATCAATTCCATCATCGTCATTAGGTGGATCTAATTCTTTTTTGGTCTGCTGGACCCATCCCAGTAACGATCGATCTTCTGATGAAGATCCTATTGAATCTTCCTTTTCCAACATTTCTAAATAAAATTTCCGTTTTAATACGCGAACGAATCAACGATGCGAAACTTAGTGTGATTCCTTATGTTATTTTATGAAGAAAAATTCCTATAGACATGTCCGGAGTTGCTTTCTTACTGAGATACAGGGCATTAAAGTTAAAGAAAAATCAGTTTTTTTCTAAATATTTTTGTATGCCAAGGCCGATTTGGATAAAATTTAATACAGTTATTTAAAAAATAAGGCGCTTATTTAGCCTAACCAGATCTTTATTATTGGATCCAGTGGCGTCTTAGTGGGCACCGCAACTTATATTATTGAGATAAAAAGTACGCCAACGACCTTTTTTGACGTTTTTATATATTTTTATTAAATTAAGCATTTTACATTACAACTTTTTATAATTTTGTTTTTTTTGTATCTACCTTTGTTTTCCCGAAAAAATATTTAAAGCTTCTATAATTTCTTTTAAAAAGTACCCACAGACAACATAATATAAAAAGCAAAAATTAAAATAAAACAATTATTTGCCCTAAAATAAATTAGAAGTTGTGTATTTTAAGAAACATTTTCATATCCCCCATTTACTAAGATCATAATTTTTATTTTTTTATTTATAGATTTTCTTTTATGCTGTTTAGGGTTACTTTTTAGAATAACTTAAAGTGACTTTATTTTATCTTTCAAAAATTAAGCTAAATACAAAAAAATACGGGAAATTAAAAAGTTGTACCTATTAATTGCCTTATTACTAAAAAATATAAGAAACGTCCAAAAAATAAGTGGCATGTTTTATTTTCTCAATAATATAAGTTGCGGTGCCCACTGAGACGTCACTGAGCCCAATAATAACAATCTGGTTAAATCTATATAAGCACCTTATTACTTTAAACAAATGTATTAAATTTTATTTAAATCGGCCTAGGCCTATTATAGATATTTAGAAAAAATATCTTGTTTTCTAAAATGTTATCGCCCTGTGTCTCAGTAAGGAAGCATCTCCGGACATATGTTTATAGGAACTTTTTTCAGAAAATAATATAAGGAATCACAGCTTAAAGTTTCGTACCGTTGTTAAAAAACACCCTGTATATGTTAATGATTAAGTCGATGGACCTGCTTCTTCAAACCTAAATAAAAATTTATAGATACCGTGTTAAAAAAAATGTCATAAATTGTATGAAGAATTTTGTTTTATTTGGAAACAAACCATTCTATGCAATCTTTTTCTGTATATAAAAGATATTTTGTTAAATAATCATTATAGGAACATTTAGGATAGTAAGTAACATTAAATGGAATATCATGACGATATACTTTTCTTTTCTCTGTAGATTTATCTTTCTATATTATTTATTTTTCTAATATATTTTCAGAATCAGCATAAATAATAACAAGGGCAGCTTCTACTTTATAATTAAAGTTTTTTAATTTTTAAATAATGTCTGATTCTTTGGAAACTTTATTTTTGTGTGATTAATATTTTTACAATCTAGACAGATGATTTTCTAAATTAACTTGGGATTTAAAATAATCTAAACAACGTTCACAGTTTTTTTAATTTTTAAATTCTTTACTTAACAAATGAGATAAACTTTTAATAAATGCAAAATCCGTAAAGTTTTTGTTCTAAAGTAACGTCACAATAAAATAACTGTAAATAATAATAACTTCATCAGCATTATATGGAAGCATTAACAAGTTTATATTAGAGTAAATTTTAATTTACTAAGTGTAAAAGGAACCACTTGCCTTTATTGTAAAAACGTTTATGGATATGTTGTTTAACACTTCAAACCTTGCATTATCCTTAAGTTGTATGGAAAAAATGCTTTATTTAATTTAACTGACTAGTATGTGGATACAAAAATATACTTTTGACTTTAAACAAACTGGTTGCAACGCGCTTAAAATTGACCAAAATACAAAACCTAATATTATTTTCTATGTTTATAACCCCGCGAGTCTTTTTAAAAATTCTGATAATTCAACCTTGGTTGATATACTACCACTAATGAAGATATTGATGTTAACTTTTAAATGTAATATTTCATATAGCCCATCTTAAGTCGTGCTTTTGAAACTCTTCCAACTTTTTAAAATCCTATTTTAAACTTTTTCAAGATTCTACTCCTTTAAATTTGTTCTACTCTCAACAATGTCATTTTTTGTCGAGAAAAACTTTACATCTGTCCTACTATTTTAAAGTTTAATATAATAAGCGGATAATACATATAACGTTTACTTTAATCATACCCTTTATGACATCTTTAATAATTTTTGACGAAAAACTTTTAAAAGTTTCTTGAAAAAATATTGTTGGATTCTTAACCTATTAAATTGGTGATTATACCAGTTTTCAGTCCATTATTAAAACAGGACTTTACATTATGCTAAATCAAGTATCGGTTTTAGTATTTACGAGAATATATTTAAAACGTTAATGTTCAGCCAAATTTTTTTATTGCATTTTTATAATGACAAACATGCTTTCGACTTTACATAATTTTAAACACAATCTTATTTGTTTTTAAAACATTTTTTAACTATAAAAATACTTTTTTTATATTTTATTTACTTGCAAAAATAATCGTTTAATTTAATTAATCTACATACTTTTTCAATCTTTCTTATTTTTTCTTGTACTAGATTTTCTAAACTATCAATTTTTTCTTATCGACTGTTTACTGTTTGTTGTGTATTAAACTGCGAATAAAATTTTATTGATGAACATAGATCCAGCATCAGTTTAAATATCATTTTGAATAGACAAAAATATGGTGATAGGAGTACACTATGCATCGTAATGATAAAGATGTTGACTTTGCTTAATACTAATGAGATAAAACCAGCAGTTGAATTACCAGGTCAATTTTGTAAGTGAAATAAATAAATTACAAATAATTTGTTAATACTTTGTAATGCCATTTTGGTTGACATTAGGAAATATATTTTTTCTGGTTTAAGGGGTAATATTAGGACTTTTATTTATATTAGATATTTTTTTAAATTTTTAATAAGTTATACGATACAAAACGATTTAGACAAAAAACTTGTTTAAATTTAATTATTTTTTATGCAAAACTAAAAGGGTATTTAATCATAAAAAGTGGGGTGATCAAACTTAAGTCGGCACTATTGCTAACTTCTTATTATTGGAGATACGAAGTCGGTTAAATTAGTGAAGTAGTAGTTTTTGCTGAATAATGTACTGCCAACAAATAAACAATTAAACATCGGATTTTTGATATATTGCAAAAATTTACTCTTTATATCACCATACAAAAGATCTTTTAAAGAGATTTAAAAAGTCTACCTGTGATATATCCAGTTTTTAATAGTTACGAAAATATGGCCATCCTCAGGAATTTAATAGTAAACTGGAATATTTTAAAATAAAGCATTCTGGATATTGCATCACCATTAAATATACAGGGTGTTTCGGGAGGAAAGGGAAATATTTTGGGAACACGTTCAGAAGGTCAAAATATGAGAAATTAACTTATATGTTTTATTCCGATTCTTAACCGTCTCTGAAATAATTATTTCTAAAGTTTTTTTGTAATTATTTTTTAATTTAAAATCAACATAACTATTCTACTAAAACAGGAAAATTCCACTAGTTCTGGTTAGTTTTGAAAATACTCCCACCAACTTTAATACAAGCTGCAGCATACTCCCCTGATTGAATGTGTGAGGCATTACTTATGGAACCTTTTCTCTTTTCGGTTCAAAACGCCCAGAATCAATCAAACTAACAACCAAGCTTGTCAAAACTATCAGTCAATTAAATTAGGCATTGACAACTAATAAAATACCTACAAACTGGAGAAATACAACACTTCCTAATTACTTCAAAACTTTATAAAAAATAACTTTAGAACCGATTATTTCAGAGACGGTTAGGAATCGGATTAACACATATGGGTTAAATTCTATTTTGGCCTTCTAAACATGTTCCCAAAATGTTTTCCTTTCCTCCCGAAACACCCTGTATATTTTAAAGAGCTTTAAGAAAATACATTTGATATGTCTATCTCTTATAGTTTTAAAAATGTGGCCTTTCAAATCTGAAAATTATGTTAAATTTCCATATTATATCAACAGGTCCAAGCAATGAGCGCTGAAGTTTATTGCAATTGTGGTATTTTCTTAAAGCTCTTTAAAACGTCTATTTAATGGTGGGGCAATATACTGATTCTGAAACTATTAAAATTTGGATATATCACGTGTATACTTTTTTAAAGCTCTTTAATAGATCTATAATAACAATATAATATACCTACAGGGTATTCCATTAAAAAAAAATTGCCCTTACTCACTCCATGTTGAATTGTTTTTCTGTTTGCAGCATGTTAATCAGCGAACAACTACTACAACTTTACTAACTTAACCGACTTTGTATCCTTATTAATAAAGAAGTTAGTAATAGTGACGACTTAAGTTTGATCACTCTGTAGAGTTTGTTAAACTAACTATAAATTTATAACTGTAAAATTGTCAAGTACCTTTGACCCTTAGTTACCGAGATATAGGTTTTTAAAGTTTAACCAACTTTTGTTCTTCTGATAATTTAAATTGCAAATAGATCGGAGGAGCTTAAACGCCTATTGAATTTGGTGAAATATTGGGGTATATAATAAGGGCATTAGGTATAGTTTTTTTTAAGGTTACAAAAATAGGTTGCGTTTGAAATTTTTTCCAGAAAATCTTACATTACCCTTGTATAGATCTTTTCAAATATGTCCAATGTTTCGTCATATTATGTGACGTCATATCGAAATTAGGGCACGTCGTATATTGCGACATACATTACACCAGATAAATAAAAATTGACGTTTTATTTTGACGATAGAATAGTTATTACACTGCTTTATTTGATTTATGATACTTTAAAATTATGATAATTAAAATATTTGTAACTTACGTTAAATACCGCTCTCACGGGTAAAAGAGTTTACCGTTCTTTTTTCATATTCATTTAAAAATCTTCAAAATAAGAGCTTTTTGAATTCTGTATATAGTTGCGGCATATTTTTTCAATAACGACGTATAATAACTAAACTAACACTTCACAGTGATCGTATATTAAAATCCCAAAATATCACCTAAAATTCAAAATTTTTGGAACAACTTACGCTGCACGAATAATTTGCATTCACAATGTTGCAGGTTAAATTCAGGCTCACAGTACATCAAAAATGTAGCTCTGGATTGTCGGTTAATTCGAAACATAGGTACTAAACACTTATAATTCTCCTATTAACTCAACTTTTACATACAAATCAATGAAAATATTTATGATGTCTAAAATATCAAGAAATAATTCTGAGAGTTATTGACATTGGATTACCTAGTAACGATTTATTTCAGACTTTCGTCCATGACGTAGTTTTTTTGCTCTTAGCTTAGACGACGTGAAGAGAGAACAGCAATGTATGACGAAACATTGAACATCCTTGAAAACATCTATATATATATATATATATATATATATATATATATATATATATGATATATTAGAGTATTGAGTATTCACATACGACCTGACTTTAAACATGACTATATATATATATATATATATATATATATATATATATATATATATATATATATATATATATATATATAGTCATGTTTAAAGTCAGGTCGTATGTGAATATTCAGTACTCTGAATAGTATTCAGAATATATTTTGCCGGTATTCAGAATACATTTTTGTATTTGGTATTGGGCAGAATAATTTTTGGTTGGAATGCGGGATTCTGTATTCGAATGCTTTTGAAGTATCCGACGAATACTTTTTGAGTATTCGAATAACGGTGTTCCGAGAATTCGAATACCGGAATGTGTAAGCATTATTCAAATACCAAAATTGTCACGAGTAGAATACTAAATGGGAACAAAAAGTAGGGAAATATGAGGTAAGTACCCTTTTTTTGGTGTTCTTCAAATTTTAAATATTGTTTCTTTTCCTAGTATTCAAATCTTTTTTTCCAGTATTCGAATACCGATTCCGGTTATTGGTGAATACCGAGTATTCGAATACTTCCGGTATTCGTATTTGTATTCAAATACCGATTTTTCGTATTTGACCCAACTCTGGTCACGTTGCATACTCATGCATGGCACACATATTTTTATCATGCTTCAAACACGAAAGCATATGTGGCAACGTGATTAATTTTTTGGAGACCCTGTATAATTTCTTCTAAAAAATTAAACGTAGGTGATGGCACAGCTTATATTTTAGCAATAGAACAAAATATGCAAAGTCAAGAGGAAGTAAGGTAGGCTATATTAAAAAATTTGTGTTTGACATGAATTTTTAAAAAATCCTAAATGTCTCATAAAACCTCTTAATTTTGGTATAGAGATCACTGATAAAACTAACGTTATTTTTATATCTACAATTAAAAATAAACCATATTTTAGGGCGTTCCATTTAAAGAAAATTATGTTCGATATGAATCTTTTATTGGAGTAAGCTGTTTAATTTTCTATAATTTTAAATTATGCTCCCTGACCGACATCTTCCTATATCAATTAAAAAAAATAATAATATCGTTTTTGTACTAAAAACCGAGGCATTTTTGGTGCTCCATCCTCTATACTCATAACCTAAATAGGCTAAAAAATTACACTTTTAAATTTTCAAAGAAATTTACTTATATTGTTTATTAAGTAATTTAATTATCACTCAGTGTTTATTTCCTTAACTTAAAATCATTTTCCAATCAGTTAAAACATTTAATTTTCTTTCTCCAATACAAAGTTATTTTTTAACGGTAAAAAAATAAAAATAAAGTGGATTTTGTTTTTTATTATGGCAAGTCTTTGGTGTTTTTAATTTCTTTGTTTTTTTACCTTTAATAAGGAAAAATTATATATTTGGAACTATTTATACCATATGTGTCTACGTCACTGGATATAATATCCTTATGACATAATTCTGGCTTCGAAAAGATTATTTTGGGACAAGCATTAAGAGTTGATCATAAAATGGGGTTGTAGTAGGGCAATATTTACCTTTCTCACTGCATAATTTAGGGGCTTTTGTGCAAATCTTTATAAGTACTTATTTATTTTTAGTTATTATATTATATATTCGGATATTAAGTGTAAAAATATTCCTATTAATTTTAAATTGTAACATCAGAATTTGATACACTCGATTCATTTAGGTAATTGAGTTTCAATGTGTTAAACAGAAGCAAGTAGAGTTAAACAAAAAAAATACCATGATACAGGGTGTTAAACTTTCCAATCATTTTTTGACTTGGACAACCTTAGTCGCAAACGATTAACTTCTCAACAAGAGCAAGTTGGGAAGTGTCGTTGTGACGAAATTGAAGTACCAATTTCTACAGACCTTTAAGACAAACCCGGGTCGAAAAGTTAATTGTTTGCAAGATACAGGGTGTCCAAATGTTACTTAGTTTTGTTCGTTTTAAATATTTCATACCGTTTTTTTTCAAAATTTGGTATACAGACTTTTTTAATGTAAGGAATTGAAAGCTGCTTATATTTTTGCTCCTAAATGTACTGGGTGGTTTTTTTTGTTGGTATTATAGGGTACAGGCTAAATGGAAAGAGATATAAAAAAAAACTAAGATACGTGTCTGGTCCTCCTTTAGTGTTTAGGTTAATTGATCAATTAGATCCACCGTTACTTGATTGGTTTAGAAGATACAGGGTGATTCTCTAAATTCATCGATTTTTATTATGTCCTATTACTCGGACATTTATGGCGATAGAAAGAAAGTTCAAATGCAAAAGTTTCATAACTTTACCTGGAATCCAGTGGCGTACTCTAAATAAGTGTAAAAGTTTTAATTTTAACGATATAACTCAAACTTGCACTTTTTAAATGGGACACCCTGTATTTAAGTATCTCAAAAAATTGATTTTTTTCTTGCGACAACAACAATATGTAACACTTAATATTTTGCCATTGTTCTAACAGCAAATCTAACAAGAAAATTAAAAAAAAAACATAGTTGGCCATGGATTGAATTAATATTCATTTATTTTTTCAAGGATATGTATAAAAAAACCAATTTAACAAGAAAACTAAAACATTTATTATCCAGAATAATAACAACCACAAAAATAGATTCATTTATAATAGCAACTAAAGAGACTCATTAGTGTTTAATATGTGAGTGATCTTGACTGTCATATATTTTAAGTGTCTACTTGTTTATCCATATTTATTTTTAGTTTTTTTTTTATTATTTATGATAATTAATGTTTATTTATATTTACCCATTTATGTATCTACGTTTGCCAAGATTTTTTATATTTATATTGTTATATGTATATACATAATAACTTCTGTTACAGTATTTGTTTGTAATATTTTATTTAGCATTGTAGCACTTTACTGTTTTAGGTATTTAATTTTTATGTTATATGATGAATTTTTGGAGTAGCCCCGCGCAAAGTATCTCTTAGTGGGTCATTGTATTTATATTTACCACTGTGTATGTAAAGACGCCATAAGGTTGAAATGTATATATATATTAGTGTCTAATGGTATGCCCTCGCCATACACAACGGCGTCGTATATCTGTGTATTGACGCCATAAGATTGAAGTGGATATATATATATATATATATATATATATATATATATATATATATGTAATGTAATATAATATTTATTTACCAATAAAAATAAATACATTTAAAAACATAAAACTTAATTTTTAAATGATCAGTGGTAAATAAATATAATGATCCACTAAGAAATACTTCGCGCGTGGGTATTCCATACATTCACCATATAACATAAATTAATTAAGTAGTTTAAGTGAGTGTACTTTACCCTTTAAAAGTGGTAACTTTCCGATAAAAAACGTGTCTTTTATTTTTTTATTCACTACAACATATTGCAGTTTATTTAAATCGGCGGGAAGTACGTTTTCTTATGAGATTTCAGTACTAATCATCGCAAAAACTCACCATCCCCATCACAAAAATTAATTAAACAATTAATAATTAAGTTATGTCACTAGAATAGGATCTCAGTGTAACATTAAAATATAAAATAAAATAGGGATTTTTACGATTATATGTTTTAAAAAATTTCGAATGTTCTTTCGACAATTTCGATAAAAATAAATAAAAAAAGGATGTATTACTGATTTAGAGAGTAAAATGAAATATTTTTTATTTTTATTATTTTTCGCAGCCTACTAAGCAAATATAATTACCAAAAAAGAAAAATCATGGATAACCAGTATGCTGTGTCATTCAACATTACCAGGTACAATTTTAATTTTTTTTGGTTTAAATTATTTAACAATAATATTAAATTTTACCTTAACATAATATTAATAAGATTTTCTAAAGGATACTAAAAAATATAGATCATTTTATTAATACTGTCTTTACAGAGTTTTAAATCGACCGAAATTTAACCCCTTTAATTATACTCCGAAATTTGGTGCAAGATGGGAGAAGATATAAGTAGTAACATTGTAAGACCACAGAAAGCGCTATTCATGCAAATTGCGTTGCTAATAGAGCTAATCTTGTCTTTAAAGTGTTCGACACTCTAGTGCTGGTAATTAGTTTTGATGTAGATATTTAGATAACGGATCTCTGTTCTTAGTGTTGGTAAGGAAACATTATGCACAAACACAAAGCGTTTCTCGCAGATAGCGCTTTAAAGATCAAAATACCAAAAATGAATTATGCATTTCTAAACTTTAAAAAGTAAAATAAAATCGGACGTATTGTTTTACCATTTGACTTGTGCAAGAGACGCAGTACCTATTTATTGTAAATTTTGGTTTAAAAGCACACACTACATTTACATTTAAAGTATAAGAGAAATCGAGTTTAGCCTAAAAGAGAAGATATTGTGAACACCCTGTATACAGGGTGGTACAAAATAAGATGTTAATCCTTAAGGGTGTTGATCCCCAGATAATTAATTAAAAAAGTTTCAATAAACCTCTTAACTTTTGAGCTCAGGGGTGTTTAAAATTTAAGAAGAAAATCGTTTCTCTTTACCAAAACTTTCCTAACTTTCTAGATATGTTAATGAAATTTAGCACATAGAGTTCAAACGCTGCTAGTTAAACACCGCTACATCATACTTTGATAGCAAATAAATGCCCCAAACTCACGTCCGATTGACTACAGAAATCCTATATCTATAATTTGCGGTAGCTAGTTATTCTGTTCCACAATTAAGCCATGCCTATGGTAAAAAAATACTGGTATGAAAACATTTGTTTGTTGATGACGTAGCCACACGTAGCTGTGTTAAACTTACAGCGTTCGTATTTTACCCTCTGAGTATCAATAGCCATTTTTTGATGTAGGAAATTTTTTAAAGTCTAACCAGTGGCGTCCATACAGGAACGTAGAATAAATATTTTTGAAAAAAGTATGTCACTGCTTTTCGATAAATAAAAACTATTCTTATAGCAAATTTGATTTTTGACTTTTTTCGTCAATTTATTAGTAAAAAAATGAATACAATTATTTCATAAACATATAAAAATTATGTTAACATTACATAGGGACTAATTACAGAAACCTAGCGGTACTTTAATTTTAAGGATTTTTTAAATTTTCATACAGAGTCAGCTGATTTTTTTTTAGTATTTTAACACACTGTAGCTTAAAAGGTAGGAATCTAGGACAAAGCTTTATTTTACCATTTCTTTTTAAAATCAACTAAGGATTACCACCCTTCAGTATTGGCATCTAATTCTGTACCACCCAGTATAAAATAAAGATCACACATCTTAAATTAAAACAAATAGCACAATATAAAATAATTTTAAGTCTAAACTTTGGACCAGCAAGGTAAATAAACAATTTCTAGGTCATAAAATAAACGCACAGGGTCAAGAGTGTTTAATCCACAAAACGAGTTCAAGTTTGTATACTTACGCAAATTGACCCAACATAGAAGAAATGACAAAAAAAGAATAAGGAATAATCAAAGTTTTTAGTGAATATAGAAAAGAGTAAAATTTCTAGTTGGTACGGGCTACCCCAAGTGCAGGGTATGCCCGTACTAATTTAACCCTTAATAAGTCGCGCGGTGTATTTTGTACATCAATCTTAAAAAAAGACATCATCATTTGCTTTAAAAACCGATGTCTTTTACAAAAAAATGAAAATGATATTTAGTTGTGACAATATCGATATTTGTTTGTAAACGGTGCTTAAAATATACCGCGCTGACTAGTATTATTATTAGTATTATTATTAGTATTCTTATTAGTATTATCTGACGCTGTATTTTATACTTTAGAGGAGTTTTTATACTTTAGAGGAGTTTTTAATGAAGGTCATTAATATGACTGAATAATATTTTGTATAATATTTTATATAATTACTTGTTATTGCATTTTTACCATACATTTTGTAAATGCCTTAAGAAAATAAAAGTATTCTATTTTATTTTATTTATTTTACTTTTCTTTTTACTTTCTTTTAAAAAATTGAAGTAATTTCTTAAAATGTGTACAAATACATATTTAACTTTGCCTTCCAGGGACCAAAAACCAGTAAAAATTCCCAAAAAGTTGACCGATGTTGTCTACCAAATAATTTAATTTTTTTTATTTTAGGGAAATATTTTGCTTTTATTAAATAAAATTATTCATTTACAGGTTAACATTTTTGTTAAAAAAATATTTAGTTTTAAACACGTTATTTTTGCACACATTTGCAAAAAGAAGCTTTAAAACTCCTAACTTTTTATTGGTGTATTAAATACACCGCGCGACTAATTACGGTAAAATTATTGGCGCTTAATTAAGGGTTAAATTAACTTATGTATTTTATTTGTTTACGCCTATATAGCTATTCCTGAAGATAAGTTGCAAATACCGAAGGGAGTATCTATTGCTTATGTGCCCAATGACCCCGCAGAAACGTCATATAGTAATAGCCTTCAATAACGTAAAATGGTCATGTGTAAAAAATTTACATCACATGTTGTACTGTTCGTACATTGATATTAAAAGTCACTTATGGTTCGCCCTCCGTATCTTGGGTTAAATTTAAAAAATGCCAGATATGGTAAAGGCGTTTCGTTAAACGCAAAAACATTAGTGAAGTCCCAGGTAGAGGTCAGTGCACGAAAGGAAATAATTTTTTCGTAGCGTAGTGCAAGAAGACATAAAAAATAATGGTACGTCGAGAAATACAACATTTTGATAAAGACTCAGAAAAAAGAAAAAAGCAAATATTTTTAAGTACTACACTGGCAAAACCAATAAAGAGGCATGCAAAAACAGAATAACAAATCAAAACTACAACTATAGACTGGTATAAAGAAATTCGCCCTGCGTTTTGAAAATAATGAATTTAAGACGTCAGTGCAAAGCTGTTTGAAAAACTTTCATTTCAAGTTAAAGTTTACTCAGAAGAAAGACTTAGCCAATTATTCATGGCAAAACCAACTATCCAGGCATTCACAGAACGGATAATCTAATTCGTAAGACTATGCTTTTGAAGTAGTATAGATGAAATACGTCCTGTTTTTTGAAAATGACGAATTTTTACTCATCAGTGTGCGAAACAATTAAAGAAGATTTTTAAAAAGACATCGACCTTATAAAATGCAATATTTTGTTAAAGACTGAAGAAGTAAAAAACAAATTACTTCTAAGTACTACAGAAACATAACCAAACATCAAGGAATTCACTTAAGGGAAAATCTAATCCGCTGGACTATACTAATGAAGTAATAGGTATAGAAAAAAAAATCTGCTGATTTGCATTTAACTTATTGTTTATTATGAATTGTTTTTAAACACTATTCTGATATCCTTTAATATCGTAGGTTTTACCAGAACGACCATAAACGTTTCTAAATGACATTATTACCAGCGCGCTATATTTAATCGGAATTTGGCCATAGGCGGGCAGTTTTTAAATGCTTAAAACTTGAGACATACAAATTAAGTAATGTTTTTTAAAAACATTTTTTTAACATCATTATAAACATATTATACTTTAGGAATTATGTAAAACATGTATTCTTAGATTTTTTATTTTATTCAAAAAAATCAATTAAACTAAGATATTTACCAAATTTCAGAGCCAATTAGGGACCTGAAGATAAAAAGTTAAAGAGTTCCGATTTTAACACAAGTTTTCGTACATCCAGAGGCACATTTTAAAGACTGTCCGAAAACGATTTGAAAAAAAAATGTTTTTCGTTCCACCCTACTGTCTGTGTCTCACCTAAAATTGCTGCAATTGTGCTGTTTGCCTTGAAAAATGTTGAAAATTTGGAAACATTATAAAGTCAGTTGGGAACATACAACTAAGATATTTTGATAGTTTTACTCTTCCGGTTATACCGGGAGCTAATGTTAACTTTCTAATTTTAAATGGATCACCTTAAATATTATTTATTTTTTAAATTTTGCTTAAAATTATAAACATAATTTATTTATAGTGTTCTGTTCTATACCCAAGTTCAACCGTATTTAACTTTTATGACAAAAATGACGTTTCCAAACCATACCATCTTTCTTTTTAAACAAAAGTCTTTAATATAAAATGGGGTTAGGTTTCTTGTAGGAAAAGAAATAATTTAGTAGACTGTATTAATATTTTATTAATTACTAATTAGATTAGATTAGATTAGGAGGTGGATTGCATATCCTCTAACACTGCAACCTGCTCAGGTTTATTGTGTGTCCTCCGTCCATAGGTTAGAGCACGCTATCCAAGCCGGTCTGTTTAATCAGACTCCACAAGCTTGAAACTGGCCCCTTGGTATATCTTGCCGCTTTAGGTTTTTCTTCACCCAGCCTTGCAAACCGCAGACGACAAAGGGCTTCGCAGTAGCACCATACGTGTTCTGCGGTTTCTTCCTCCTCCTGGCAGAACCTACATAGGTTTTCTTCTGCCAGGCCCATAGTTTCCAGGTGTTTATTCAGTCTGCAATGACCTGTCAGTTGACCCACTATTATTCTTACTGCCTTCCGGTTATAATTCAGAAGGTCTTTTGTAAATTCTGGCGAGTAAGCCTTGATGAACACTTTCGCCTGACGCTGTCCTGGTGTTCTCCTCCACCAGTCTTGTGATTCCCTCATAATCCATGATCTAATGGATGACCTTACCTGGCATGATGGAATACCACAGTAGGGCTCAGGACCTACCATTGTCCTACCAGTCCCCTCCTTTGCCAATTTATCAGCTTCTTCATTGCCTTCGTGGCCTTCGTGTCCTGGTACCCAGGCAATGGTTAGCTTGTTGGACGCACCCACCTCTTCCAGGGCAATTACGCAGTCCCGCACCAGCTTGGAGCTGATTTTGCATGAACTGAGTGCCCTGATGGCTGCCTGGCTGTCCGAATAGATTACTATGGTTTTATCCTCATAGCTCCTTCTGATGATTTCCCTAGCGCATTGTTCTATGGCTACAATTTCGGCCTGGAACACAGTAGGGTGTTGTCCGAGACCCAAGTTTATTTTCGTCCTTGGTTTGTCCCCATATATACCTGCTCCAACTCCTTGGTCTGTTTTGGAGCCGTCTGTATACCAGATTAGGTCGGCTTTAATGGGAGGCCCTGCCACCCAGTCCTTTCTGTCTGGTATTAAAGTTTGAAAACCTTTGTTTAGCCAGTAGCTTGGTACCATTTTGTCTGAAGGCATCTCACACACTGAGTTGACTTCTTGGTCCTCCTTGAATCTCCATAATTACTAATTACAGAGGATTCAAAAATAATTGTTAAAAATTATCGGCAAAAACCCTAAAAGTCAATTTTTGGAAATAGAAACCCCATTTTTGTTACCTTATTCAATTAAGCATTTAAAATAAAGGTAAGTTTGTATGAGGATCTTTATTCCAAAAATGTATTGTTTTGAAATATTTACAATTTTTATTTATTCTAACAATGCTTTTAGGTATGACGTAGTTTGGCTTCTTGTTAGCCCTGACAGCAAAAACGCCATCTTAGCCAACTACACCGTACCTGCCCGTACTTAAAAGCATTGTTAGACTAAATAAATATTAAATTGTAAATGTTTAGAAAACTACAAATTTTTGAAATAGACATCCTTATACAAACTTACCTTTATTTCTATTGCTTAATTGAATAAGGTAATGAAAAATAAAAGTTTCCATTTGAAAAAATGACTTTTAAGATTTTTTCAACATAATTTTTAACGAATTTTTTTACCACTCTGATACTGATTCATTGTCAAAATATTAATACAGTCAACTAAAGTAGTTCTTTATCTACGAGGAATTCACCACCAATTCATAATAAATGCTTTTGTTTAGAAAAAATTGATGGTTATGTAATGGCAAACGTTATTTTTGACATATAATTTAAAATCAGTCAAAAATGGGTAAACTTGGGTATAGAATACTATTCATAAAATATGTTTAGAATTGTACGAGAAATATAAAAATAAATAATATATATGGTGTTCCATTCAAAATAGAAAGTTGACATTAGCTCACAGTATAACCGAAAGTAGTAGAACTGTTAAAATATCTTAGTTGTATAAACCTCACTGACTTTATAATGTTTTAAAATTTTTAAAGTTTTCCAACGCCAGCTTTTCGAGAAACCGATCGCAGCAGTCTCCGGTGGGACCACATGTATATTTAAAACGTATTCAATTAGCCATGGCTTAATTGCTCCTCTGAATTTATTTTAAAAAATTTTTTAACAGGGGATAAGCAATTAGATTTGTTTTATCTCTTATACAGTGAAATCTCGATTGGTGTAAGATTTGGCGAGCGAGGAGGCCATCGGATAGGTTTAATGGTAGAAATAACATGCTATTCAAACTGATCTTCTAAGTAAACTCTTACATTAATGGCAGTAGTATTAAATGCAGTGCCCCGCCAGGACAACCGAATGGTGCCAATCTGTACATCCAACATCCAAATATTTTTATGAAAATTTAGTTTCTCACTCAACGTAATGTTTTAGGGAGGGGCACTTTTTAAGTAGAATCGTTACTTAATTTAATTTTTTTGGTAAATAAAAAAATATATATTTTTGGGTAGAATCAGTACTGAATTAAAAATTTGTTATTTGGTAAATTAAAATAGAAAAAAATTATTATGAATAATTTAATAAATGATATTTTTACGTAAATTTTTAAACTTTATTTTCTTTTAATTTCAGTTTAGGCAGTGGTTGCAGAGCTTGCGAAAATAACCGGATTAGAAATATTTAATTAAAAGAAAAATAGACCTGCCTACGTCCGTTATCTGCAGTGAAACACTGGTAGAACTTGCGAAGACAAAAGGGACAGCGATTCTGCAACATTTCAATTAAGTGCTCATCTTCCTAAATGAAAGTGATTGAACACAGTCGAGCGTCATAATCAAGAAAACAATCCGACAGTCATTAAAAGTGCCGATTGAGATGGAAATTACCCGACTGGTCTGGACAGATAAACACTCCACGCAGAAGGGTGGTGATAGGGTAAAACGTCAGGGGTGGACTAGCCTAATTAGAATCATATGTAAAAAAGTCTTTAGTTGTTGAGGTTTTAGGTTTATTAAGTTTAATATACAGGGTGATTGATTATGAAACTTAAGCTCATTTTAGTAAGAATTCACATCGATTGTGTGCTACTAAATGGCTTTTTGCCTACGTTACAAATTGTACAAAAATATTATTTATAAAACACCTTGTAAGTGTGATAAATTTTATATAGGTAAAACTTGTAGACCATTAGCTAAACGCATAAAAGAACACAGAACATACATTAGAAAAAAACAGAATTTCACAAATCTAAAATTTGTCAACACACATTTAAAAACAATCACAAAGTAAACTGGAATGTTTTAAGTATTTTAGCCAAGACTTGTTCCTAAAAACGCAAAATGAAAGAAAGTGTATACATAATAATTAATTAATTAAAATAAATGTATATTTTCATTTCTATATCTATTAATTTAAATACCACATGGTACAAAACAACATTTTATAAAAAAATCCTTGGAAAATTTTTAACTTTTAAACAATAAAAGTTTGTTACAATTTTTAGTACAGTCTGTAGAATTAAAAAATAAATATTCTGTTTTATCAGAATATGTATTTTAAAAATAGGGGTTTATACAGGGTATGTCAAAAATATTAAAGCTCTTGTTTTTAATTAAGTATAGACTTGACCAAAATTCTTTAGGTAACCCTATGCGGAACATTTGTTTAAATACACCTCGTATACAGTGTTAACGTAAATAGCCCCCCGCCAACTTTAATGCCCTTATTGTTTTTTTATAAAATTTTGGTATCTAATGGGAGAATATAAACTACTTTTTGACGTAAAAATGATAGTTGCAACAATCAAGAAGGCGGATGGGTACCATCTTAGAAAAAAATTAAATGGAAAGAATGGTCTTGTGGCATATCGTTTTAAAGCTCCTGACTAGTACTTTATAATCCTATAATAAAATATTAGGTTAATATCTTTACCTATTATAAAATGACGGTAGTTTAAAAATTACCTAAATTTCTGATTTGGATGGCCATATTTTTAACAATAAAGTTAGATATACCAAATATGGCATATGCTTAAACCTCTTTTAAAGATCTTTTTAATGGTAAACAAACATACAAGGTGCTTCATTAAAAAAATTAGTACTTTTGTCGTAGCCTGTATATTATTATCTTTATCACCACTGGAATGATTTTTAAAAGGGCTTTAAGAAAATATCATATTAAGCACAGCTTATCTTGTTAGTTTTAAAAATATAGCCATCCAAATCAGAAATTTAGATCAATTTTAAAGTACCGCCATTTTAGAACAGGAAAAGATATTGACTTTATATTATGGGGTTATGAAGTACTAGTGAGGAGCTTTAAAATAATATGCCACAAGACCCCCTCTTCATTAATATGTTTTTCTAAGATGGCGCCCGTCCGCCATCTTAATAGTTACAATTATCATTTTTACGTCCAAAAGTAGTTTATATTTTTTCATCCACACTGTATTTAATATATATTTAATATAATCGTGCTTCTCCGGTAAATAAAAGGGTGAAGGTCACTTCCTATTCGGATCTCGTAATATAATGGTCGGTGTGTCACAATATCATACTAATTACTCAACTTTTTTTTATATTTTTAAACAGTGGTTTTTGTTATCAAATATTTATTAGAAAAACTTTTTTCAGTAATAAAACCATTTTTCTTTTTGCGTTAGGAAAAGTTAAGTTTTTAGCACGTATTTCAATTCTGAAGAAGCAAAAAATAATAAAATTTTGTATTTATGTTTTTGTTAAAAAAAAACCTTTCTAACACGTGCTGAAAGTGCCTTTTTGCACTTGACTACCTGACCGTCCACTGCAGTCGCGTGCCAAAAAATGGCAGTTTTAGCACTTATTAGAAAAAACGTGTTTAAATTATAAACATATTTTTTTTAAATAAAATATATTTTATACCGACTCTGGTAAAATGACGATTCATAAGCGACAAAGAAAAGAGCTTGTGTTCACAATTAATCAAAAGAGGATTGACGTAGAATAACTTTTAATTACTTTCGACGACTGATATTTTGCTGGATGTGAACATTATTTAGATTCCATATTATAACTTAAATTAGGGGTAAAATTTAGGGTGTTAGGATTCAATATTAGCTGGTATGGGTATGCAGTCAAAAATAAAATTAGTATCTAAACCTTTTTAGGTTAAAAAGTTGTTAAAATACGAGGGTATCTTTTACCTTGAACTTTAAAATGCTACAGCTGCTTCTACAAACTTCAGGCATAGTACAGGATTATTTTAGGGTTGGTATTTTTCCTTTGACACCATATAAAATTCTAGAAAATTAGAAATTTTTACAAATAAAATTATGTCCGAAAATGATTTCTTTCCGAGATCCAGAGTGTTAAAGATTTAAGAAATAAATGCCTCTATTCTACCAGTCTAGATATTTTCACAAAGTTTAGTACACTTCTTAAAAAAAAACAACATTACATTTTTGCTGTGTGTACCGAAAAGTATCAAGAGACCAAATTACCCCAAAATAAATAAGTATTTTAAAAATAATATTGGTTTAAAGAAAAGCAGTGGCGTACTATTTTTTTCTTACAAAAATATTAAATACAAGTCTTGTTTGAACGCTACTAAAACCACAGTCAAAAATTCAACTTACAAAATAAAACACCTTATCAGATTTTCGGGATAAATGCCATGCATTAAAATGGCTTTTATTTTTTTAACAAAAACCATCTGTCGTATGGAAAAGTATTAAGAGTCCACATTAACCCCTAAGTAAATGGGTAATTTAAAAATATTATTGATTCGAAAAAAAAACAGTGCCGTACTAGTTTTTCTTTAAAAAAATTCAATAAAAATCTTGTTCGAACGTCACTGGTAATTTTTTTTAACTTTTTAGCAAAAATGTAATGTAATGTTTAAAAGAAGCATACCAAATTTTGTGAATATATCTAAAGTGATAAAATAGGTATGATAAAAGGCTTTTCTTTCTTAAAACTTGAACACCCTGTTTCTCGGAAAAAAGCATTTTCGGACATAATATTATTTAAAAAAAATAATTTTCTTCCATTTTATACGGTGTTACAAGGAAAATACCTACTTAAAAATAGCCCTGTATAACTTTTATTATGTAACAACTGATTTATAGCCAGTAACGATATACTTCATTTTGCTTTCGTGATTAAAAGTGTTGTCTACTCCAGCCATTTTATAACACTGAATCAATCGCTGCGCTTCTTTAAATCAATCGGACAGCCGATAAATGAGAGAGCCTTTTTAGAAGATTTTCTGCTGATTAGTCGGCTTTCTTTTGATGTTATTTATTCTAGCGCCGTTGTAGACAACTCTTGTCTTAAGTAAGTTCTCTTAATATTTGTGTAATTAAATTTTTATAAAAAGTCAATTTTGGAAACTAATTCAGTAGTGCAGTAGAGTATGTATTTATTCTTGTAGTATAAAAATATTTTTTAATGAAATATATTTTAGACTGATTTGATAAAATGATAATTTATAAGCGATAAAGAAAAGAACTTGCGATTAAAATTATTTAAGAAAAGATTGACATAGAATAACTTTTAGTTGCTTTCGATAACTGATATTTGTCTTGATGTGAACATTATTTAGATGCCATATTATTATTAACACTTAAATTGGGATTGTCAGAAATAAATAACAACTTGTTAAGTCAAAACTATCTAAAGGAATATTGCACCTTAAAAGCTTGTTTAAGTAAAAAAATATGATTCATATTTTGTATCATTTTTGTAAAAATCCTTTTTTTTCTTTGTAATAAAGATATTTGCAATTAAATAGTTGTTGAGCGTTAAAACGCAACAGAAGACATGGGACAGGTAGATAATCTGGGTGAGAATATCGGATTAAACTTTAGAATAAGTTATTCTAAATGACTGCCTGTTGTAATACCCCACACTCTTTCTTTAAACTTTTTGGTTAAAGCATATTTTTGACACCACTTTAACCTAATAACCTGACAAGTCCGTAAGCTTTCGATATTTTAATGTGTTTAAACGTTAAATCCCAGAATATTATTTTAGATACCTCTTATTTTTGCTTTTTTTTTTCATACGAATATTTGTCGCCCTTAATGTTTCTTAAAAAACCATGTTTTTGTACTTTTTTAAACTTTACAAGTATATTTGTTTTAAATTTAATGGTTCTACAATAATTTTGTCCTTAAATTTATTAAGTTAACAAGAACTAGAGTTATATAGGCAATTTAATAAAAACATTTTTTTACTATTGTTTTTTTATTATAAAAAAATATTTTAGAATTTTCTGTGGGTAATAATAACAATAACTCTATAATATCAAATCATACTTCTTTTATAGCACCAAAGTTAAAGCCTATGTTTTGACTTTTTAGATAGATTGGAAACCTTCTGAAAATTTCTGTTGGTAACAATGACTATATGATATCAAATCATGCTTCTTGATGGCACCAATTTCTATGATGCTGCATCTTTCTTTCTCATATTACAGGTTAAGAAAAGATAAAAATAAAAACCGACAACATACCACTTAAACACAAGTTTATTATTTTTAGCTTTAAGTTCTTTGTATGTTGCTATGCCCGCTAATATAAAATTTATAGTATTTACTTAAGTTTTTCTTATAAAATAGCTAATTTTTATTACATAGTTTGCCCAATATAATATCATTTTTTTGTAAAATCTTAACTGGGTTGATTAATGGGGTTTGTGTTTCTTAAGCCAGTAGAACTGGTACGTTTTTTTAATAAACTTGTCTTAGCAATTTCTATACAAGCTTTTAGTTTTGTGCTCGGGACCTTGTTTATCTCCTCTAGTAGCTAATCTGCTCAATAGTCGTTAAAGGTTACAACGCGTATTGGTAAAGTACCAAACCTTCCAGGAATAATTAAGTGCTACTTTAAATGGACACAAAATTTTATACACCAAAAACTCGTGTAATACTTAAAATGACGAAATTCAACCCATTTTTTAAAATACTAAAAGAGGACATTCTAGTACAAGAACCAATAGCAAAACTCCCTACAAATCACAGACATAACTTTTATTAAGTAACAACTAATTTATAGCCAGTAATGATATATTTCATTTTGCGCTCGTGATTAAAACTGTTGTCTACACCAGCCATTTTATAACACTGAATCCATCGCTACACTTCTTTAAATCAATCGGACAGCCGATAAATGAGACAGCCCGATGATTTTAAGCCTTTTCAAGAGATTTTCTGCTGATTAGTCGGCTTTCTTTTGATGTTATTTATTCAAGCGCCGTTGTAGACAACTCTTTAAAAGGTATACGATTTCCGATGCTTATCTGCGATCTTATTAATTTATTGGTACCGCTTCGATCAAATTAAATAAATACGGCGTGAAGAAAAACTTTATCCGTTCTTATTTAACCGCTCTGAAGTTTATGCATCCGTTGTCGGTAATTTGTAAATAAATTTTATTTTGTTTGAAAACCTTTACCCAGTGGCGACTCCAGCTTTTTGGCCCAACATTTTTAGGGAGGCAAATAATTTTTAAGGTTTTAAATTTTCGAGAGCAAAAAAAGTCCTAACCAAAAAAAACAATTCTTATTTCACTGTAATGTTATTTTCGGTCCCTCAATAATTACCTTTAAGGCCCGGTTTTGTACATTTCGTTTTAACTGGAGTTTTAACTTAAGTTATAACCATAAAATAAAACAGTAGTTTAAACCTAAGAGAGGCGATATAGCTGTTGTATGGGTTGCGGTTAAATTATATTTGGCTAACTTTACGATGTTATAAAGTTACCAATACTTATTGCTATTTTTTGACAAATCAGCGATGCATCATGCGTATAAGGGCTGTGCGATTTTGGGTTTGTTTATATTATGATTTTTGTCTACTTTGCAGCATTGCTTTTAGAATAAATTATGTCTGGCTCAAGCTGCACATTAAACTTATCTTAAAATATTTAACTTTGTACATACTTTCTTAATAATAAAAATAGGCGGTTCTACTTACAGTCTAGTAGGTCTTTCCAACGTTGCCCTAATTTGTGGAAGTAAGCTTATAACAGAGGCTTTTGAAAGACTAAAGCGTTGAATAAATTGTTTCTCTGCCCACTGATCAACACTTTATACCCTAAGCAAAAAGTATTCTATCCCGTCTGGGATTTTCAATAACGTTAATATTATCTAGCTCGTCTTCATCATTAGGGAGTATAAAAATGTAAATCAAAGGCGTGTCAATTTTATAAGTAATTAATTCGTAGTATTTTTATTAAAACTTGCTTTTTAAATTTAAAAAATAAAAATACGGTTAAGTGTTATAATAATAAAAAACAATAAATGACAACATGACAGATGACTGTTTTGAGAAGCAAAAGAAATGTCTTTGTACCTTCCACTAGCCCACCAATTTTTCAGAGATGACCAGCAATTTCGCAAAGGGGGCCACCCCTGGCCCCCTGCGTCTACAGTTTCTTTACCATAAGCAGGAAACAGTATATTCGCATATACAGTGTGACCAATTAGTGTGCAACAAATGAAAAACTTTTTATTTGCAATTTGTCATAAAATTGTATTTTTATTAAAGCGAGTGCTTGGTCTCAAACTCTATTAACAGTAGTTAGTTTTGTTAAAGTCCTTTGGTATACAGGGTAGGTTAAAAATACAAAAAGGTAAATAGAAAAGTTGTTAGGAATTAAAAGTGTCTCCAAGATACACCATGGCTTCTCATTTATATTTTTAAAGTTTTTGAAAATTTTAAATTAGCCCGGTATGATACAGTTTTAGGTTCTTTTCTGGTTTAATATTTCTAATAGGGCAAATTAAATTTTTAAAAATTTGCATATAAAAATGACCTATTTACAGTACAAAAATTTCTATTTCAAATGATTAGTGGTAATTCGAGTTTAAAAAATAAATAGATAGAAATTTAAGGGCCAACACCTTGGTATTTAGACATATTTTATGATTCCAAATACGTTTTTTTTTTTGTAACATTTCCTAAAATAAGGGTACTTTCCTCTTAAGAGTTTTAAATCTTTTTGTCTTACCCTTGACTTTATATAGCACAGAAGTTTTAATAAAACTAACTATTGTTAATAACGTTTAAGACCATGCACTAACTTTTATAAAGCACACGATTTTTTGACCAATTGCAAATACAGTAGTTTCCCATTTCTGGCCTACTTAATGGACCACACTGTATAGGATTTAATTTTATTAGGATAAAATTCAATTTTTTTTTCTTGCAATACCGCCTCTGCTTGTGGGGTTCGATCACAAAATATCTACAGACTAACAATTTTTCAGTTGGTATAAAATATCCTTATTTAAAATTCGAAAATGCTTTTATAAAATTTGTTTACAGCTGGAAAATTCTAGGGTGGGAGGTGGTGAGGTTAAATAGCAAATTATAAAAGTATTTCTTGTTATTTTAAAAGTGTTTATGTAAATATGAAAAATGGTTAATTCCCTATAACACCAAATTTATTTTTATTAAACATTTTTATACCTTTATAAAAAAAAATAAGGTCATTAATAGTGTATGCATCAGAGTGGAAAAAAATATTATTTTTTTACCTACTGTAAAAATACCATTTTTGTACGACCGGGCGTAAAATACAATTTTTCCTACGACCACATGTGAAAATAGTAAATAGCACACTGTTTTCATGCATAGAAAATGCCTTATATCACACTAGTGTTGCAAAGTACTTTACAACACTAGTGTTGCAAAGTATAATATGAAGCTGTCATCGCTGTCATTGTTATTTAAAATAAATTTGGAGTTATCAGGCTGTTAATGGGATTTACATTGAAAAAGCCATGCAATATTATTTTAATGAGGACCTTTTTAATTCTTAAATGATAAAAAGCGACTAGGTAGGTGATTTTTGATATAAAAATATTGTTAAACAGTATAATATATCGCAGTAAGGAAAAGTATATATCACCCTAGTGATGCAAAGTTTTCAATTGTTTTCTTATTTTTTCCGCGAAGACAAACAAATTTACTTGATTTTTTTGTGAATAACTTGTGGTCGTAGGAAAAATAGTGTACATTACTTGTGTAAAAATCACTTTCTTACACTCGTGGGTTTGTCGCACTCGGCTGACGCCTCGTGCAACAATATTCCCACTCGTGTGAAATAAGTCATTTTCCACCCTTGTAAAGTAATATACTATTACGCCCCCATTTGAGGGCGAAAAATTGCACTTCTACGCCTTAGGGCAAAAAGTATCAAAAATTTTTATTCGTTATCTATTTTCATTCTTAAAATTTTCCACTAAATATCACACATGACCTAAAAATTAACCAGAAAATTCTGAAAAAAATCGTGTCTTTTAAAAGCTGCATTTGTTTTTTTCGATGTGAAAAAAACTGCCCTTTCTTTCGGGGTCGTGCAACTTATGCTTTTAACAACGAAAAAAATAAAATAAATAAACTGGTGCAGATTTAAGAAAACACATTTTTTCTGACTGAGAAAGTGGCGTCCCGTATCACAATGAGTTAAGGGGCCCAAAAAAATGTTTTGAAGACCTAAAAAAAACACTTTTCAATTTGGACGACAGTTTTTCAGCGCCTAAACTTTTTGCTTACACACGTTTGGGGGCCCCTGTAGCAACGTGGGCCCCGTATCATTGATACGGCTGATACCGCTGTAGCTACGCCCCTGTCAGACAACATATTTGTACAACCCTCGTATGTAGATATCTTTCCCTAACAGACAAAGTAATGTACCAACCGGATTCATAAAAAATGCGAACAAATAAACTGTCATTGTTTTTGAAAAAACGCAAGGCATATCTGTTGCTACACATTGCTGGACGCAGAAAAAAACGGTTCAGACTTTGTAACGAGTTTTTACGATTTCAAATTGAAAAACTAAGTGACAGGGAAAATTATAAATGGAAAAATCCAAACTGTCTCTTATCTTGTGCAGGACACTAGTAGGTGTTTGGCAAGTTAAAAATAAAAAAAAAACAATTGTATTCGATGTTTAAAAATAAATTATTTGCAGTTTGAGTGCATCCTATCTGGCTTTTTTTAGAACAAAAATGCATTGGGGTCCGCTCTAAAATAAAACGTTACTTTTATGTTTGTTTTGTTAAAGATATATGACATATACAAGGTCTATAGTAATTTTACCGACACACTTTAAGGGATTTTATGCTTTATTTGGTTTCTGGGAGATTAAATTTAAATAAAACATTATTTGGCTTTTCCCCAGAATAAAATTAAAAAGTTTATTTAACATGTTAAGAATATTAAAACTTTTATACATTAGGAAGAACTATTCTGCTCTTACACAATATAATAAAAGTTACGATTACTTAAAAAAAAAATAATGAAATATTTAATATTAAGTTACTTATAATAAAAAGGTTTCAATTTATAAACAAAGGTTCATTAGCACTCGGTTAAAATTATTTTAATGCAATAAAATAAAATCTTAACAAGACGCCAGACGAGAACTGGGCCAATGGTTGCGTCTCAAAAATGTGTAAATAGTTTACCAAAATTGTGGTAAACAGTTTACCTAAAAACTTACTGATAAACTTGTTAGAAAACTGAAAAAAAATTAAATGAAATGTCTGATAGATATTTTAGAGTTTGACATTACTTTTGAAGTTTATTTAACATGTTAAGAATATTAAAACTTTTATAAATTATGAAGAATTATTCTGCTCTTACACAATATAATAAAAGGTATGATTATTATTATACTTTTATTATATTGTGTAAGAGCAGAATAGTTCTTCATAATGTATAAAAGTTAGTTTTAATATTCTGAACATGTTAAATAAACTTTTTAATTTTAATCTGGAGAAAAGCCAAATAACATTTTGTTTACACTTTATGGGGTGATTCTTCGTTGAAACACAGGACAAACACTTTATATACATACATACCGGGTGTCAACGAATTTATTGGAGAAGCCTTAGCTCCTGAAGTATTAGACATATCAAAATTGGACTTGCTATAGGTGAATAGTATGAGCAGAGGAGAATTTACGCGTGTTTTTCACTTTCCAGTCACTTTTGGTTTGAGTCAAAATGGCTCCTATTTTGAATTTTTAAACGAAACACCCTGTATATTTTTTCTGAAGTCAAAATGTGACTTTTTAAAAAGTTTTTAACCTACTTGATTTTTTCAGAGCCATTTTTAATATTGCATCTAGGTGGCTATGATTGCGTGAAAATTATCTAGTGATACTGGGTGACGGTAAAAAAATACAATCGCGCAAGTTTTAGTAACTAATATGAAAGATAGAAATAAAACAATTTGACATATTACCATTTTTGTGTCTAGCTATTATTTTTCAAACGGCAACACTTTTAGATAAGCATATTTTCAATAAAGGATCTTTTGACAAAACTAACGATACCAATTAATTTGCGATCGGCCAAAAATAAAGTCATATAGTAAGAATCATATATTACGTTTATATCGAATAGTTGAAGCTGGCTCGAAAACAAAGCGGCTTTAAAGCGATTTCCAAGTCTACGTGTTTATTTTGGTGGCTTGAAAGTCGATTACAAATCGAGGTCAAGCACATTTCAGGCCATCGTCGTACGCATGCGGCAGTTTTGCATCCAACTTCACAATATACACCAAATGAAAAAAAAACCTCACTTTTTAATTCGTCCCGTTTTGTGTGCTGCTGTTGGTGTGAGCGTGTTTTATAGTTTTTTTAACCCATATTTTTTATAAAAATGTTAAAATCATATATGAAATTAACACCGATGACGTTCGAGGAAGCATTCATCTGAAGTTAGGCAGTTATTAAGCCCGCTTAAATCGTTTATATCTGTTTCTAATCGGCTTCAGTGAAGTTAACCCTACCTATTTTCAGGCTTGACTTAAACGATTCAAGTCACTTTCAAGCGCGTTTATATCGCTTTTTTCAAGCCACTTTTAAAAACCGCTTTAACTCAAGCTAACTTCAACTATTCGATACAAACGTAGTAATTGCCACCTATACGTAGATGCAATACTACAAATGGCTCCAGAAAAATCAAGTAGGCGTAAAAACTTTGCTCTTTCTATACAATTTATATACCTATACCAAGTCTCATTTGGATATGTCTAATACTCTAAAAGTTATGGCTTAACTAATAGATTTGCTGACAACCGGTATGTCCTAAACGTCTTAGCTTTTGGGCTACTTTTTTTTATAAGTACTTTTATACCAATTTAGATATTTTAAAAATAGTTGGAAGATATCTCCTATGCATTAACGCACATTTTTTGATATGCAAGAATAAAGTATTTTTTTACCAGTGTCGTCGATGAGTTGTTAAGCGTAAACACTTTTAAGAAAAAAACGGTACGTCACTGCGTTTTCTCAGAATACATATATTTTTAATTTTATTTAATTTAAAATAAATTTATACCCCTGCCTTTTTTGCTCTATATTCAGAATTGTTTTTTTGTTAGAATTATGGGGGACAGGGGTAAACAGTAAGATATAAAAAAAAAACCAAGTGTTTCTTCCTTCTCTTTTTCTTGTTAAGTTTACTGCCGCAATCAAATCCACGCTTACTTGATTGGTTTAAAAAATAATGGGTGATTTCCAAATTCGTCGATTTCTATTATATTACTCAGACATTAATAAGATAAAAACAAACTTTAAATACAAAATACCTTTTAATGTTTAATCTGATAAAAATAAATACTTATGTTTTAATTTTTTAGATATTATTAAAACTGGAATTTTTTCGAATGGAATACTCCTTCGCCCACCTATTTTCAAAACCTTTCTTACCGTGCAGATTCTGTTTTTCTTACTAAAGTAAGTTGCTTTTAAACAAAATTGTGCAAAAAAAAAAGATTTCAAAAATGCGAATTTTTAGTTCGAGATTTTTTAGCACCATATTTTTTTGTATATTAAAAAATTTTTAACGTTTACTTAAACAATAGCAGTTCATCAAAAATAAATAACCAATGTCACATTCTAATAAATATTCATTGGAGATGACCATTACTAGTTTTTCAACTTAAAAAATTATCATCAATTATTTACACACCTCTAACATTATCTTCCAGACACATCTTCGAATTTTGATGCCACACCATTGATAAAAACTAGCAAAAATCTGTTTGAAACTGAAGAACCACATAAAACATGCTAGGTATCCATTTAAAAAGGAAACATAAACATTAAAAGAATTTGGGGTTTCTTCGTAAAAATATTCTTAGAAATGTAGCTTGTTTCATTCGAAAACCGTGATCAATTTTGGTCCATTAAGAAAACGAAAGGTTTCTGGGTCTCGACAGTGGCGTTGCCATAGAATTTATTTTGATTTACCTGCTCTCAGCTATTGTATTAATTTATCTGCAAACATAGTTAGCAACATACACTTTTAATTTACTATTTAAAAATTATCAGGAAGAAAGCAACTGTATTAGCTTAATCGATACATCGGATTTTTTGTAATATCTTTATCACATATTATTTTGTTTAGTTGGAGCATTTGTAAGTAAGGTTCTTTCCAACGATTTCAAAGATAGCCAGAAGGTTCCATGTTCGCCTTTATTTTTTTAATATATGTGTCCAGATTACTCCGTCATTTGGGAAACGATTCAAATGGATATTTTTGTACCATGGGCGTAAAGTAGCACTTTTACACCCGCGGCTAAAAGTTGCTGCCCGAGCTCCGCGTGGGCAACAATCAGCTGTCGGCGTAAAAGTGCTTTACGCCAGAGGTGCAAACAATATTTTTTGTACGACTGAAATTAACATACTAGCATTCTCTGTATTTAGGAAAAAAATTGACAGCTTGTAATGTTTGAAATTGTAATTAGTATACTTTTAACATATTTTTAATTAAATAAATTGTGGTTTTATCAAAAAAAAAAAATATTATTTAATTTTAAGTGCTTTACGCCAGAGGTGCAATAGAATATTTAGAACATAGATTTATTTCAACTTTTTTCTTAATATCGCACATCCCGTTGAAAACTGTATTAACTCAAAATATAAAATTATTTAGGAGAATGAAAATAAAATTGACCTCTTTTTTTTATCTTTGAACAAACCACGAAGGCTAAAAGCCTTAATACTAGCGTACCGTGGGTGTCTTAAGCGAGGTAAGAGGGAGTTTGTTGACACGGGACTTAAATATTTGAAGATTTGGGGGAAGGAAAGACCTCTGCGGGCAGCAGGTTCCACTTTCTAGAAACTCTAGGAATGAAAGAACGAAAAAAGTGGGAAGTTTGGGGCCTGTCCAGTTGGACCATATAGGGATGCATACGCACGGCAGTTTCTCTGTTGGGAACCGTAAGTGAAGGAACTATACTGGACAATTTTTTAGAGCGAAAGCCATGGAAGTACCTATAAAAAAGCGATAAATCCGCCACAGCCCGACGATGGGCAAGAGAGGGAAGCCTTTCTGTAAGTGAAGGATCATTAAAGAGACGAATAGCTCTTCTTTAAATGAAATCAAGAATGGTTAGGGTTGTGGGGGACGCCATGCCCCAGATATGGAACACATATAATGTGTATAAATTAGAAGGGGAAAAATATTTTTGGCTCGAAAGAGAAATCCAAGCTTTTTGAAGCTGCCTTGGCTATAGATACAATGTGTTTATGCCAGTTAAATGACTTTTCGATGTAACGCCCACAAGATTGAAGATGTCTTTGCTCTGCAAAACTTGGCCGCTCATAAGTAGAGGATGAGTATTTGTTGACTCTTTTCGCGACAAGCAAAATAATTATACGTTAATACAGTATGCTATAAAAGGTACCGCCTTATGTTGCGACATTTTTAGGAGTAAGCTTTAATTTACAATTATACGGTTTTGCAAGGACAAAATGTATGTTTTTGGAATAATCTTTTAATTTTTTTGAGTTATTACACTTTTCAAAGGGATGTGCGATATTATTAAGGAATATATATTCTCAAAGATAAGCATTTTATTCTAAAACACCCTGTATAGCTTCGATCTGACCATAGACACCCACGTTAGTATTTAGACTTTTAGCCTTCGTGAATTGTCCAAAGATAAAAACAAAAAAATGGAGGAAATGAATATTTTAAGTTAATTTTAATATTTTCAAAATCACAGTTTTAAAAAGTTAAACCACTACCTAAAATATCAGATAATTTTCTAAATTGTCATTGTAATGACAATCCAGATATTTTAATTGGGTAATGGAATTCGTAAAAATAAAATATTTATACATACTCTGGGCTTTTAAAATTAAAAAAAACTTTTAAGTAACTTCGGTTATTGACTTTTTAAACCAATGTTATACATTTTTTGTTCGGGTGTTTCTCTCAATTTAAAGTGCCCAAAGTAACGGATAATATAAAGAAAAATAACTTAAGGAAATATTTTTAGTTTTAGGATTATCCTTGCACTGTGGGCTATAAGCAAAATTTTTACCTAAAATACATTGTGGTAACACCAACTTTTTAAGTTAAAACTTTTAAAACACCACGTTATACATTATATTAGAGTATTTACAAGAAGTTATTTAAATATTTGGATATGACTCCGCCACTGGAAATTAAAAGAATTTCTCGCTATCGTAATGGGACAGCCAGTAAAACAAGAGTTGTAGAAAGATCATTCTTAATGACCAGTGAGATAAGTTAAAAGTGGTGTACTAAGATTCCATCGGCTACTGAAGACTAAAAATACCGGCTCTTAGGTCCGAAAATTTGCCGCTCGAGCCGTGAGAATTAGAAAAACAACTTCGAATCGGGTTTTTGAGATTTATCGAGCTGAAAAGTCTGGGACGATTGGAATAGAAAATTAATAGGTATATTGTTTTTAAATTTATCTTAAAAACACATTTTATTTTCATTCTGGTCAGAGTTGATTTTACAAGGGCTTATTGATATTTAGCTTAAATAAAACTAATAATGGTTTGTTTTTACTTTTTATTATTAGACATTTCTTTGAATTTAGTAGGTATATAAACTTCTTTGAACTAGGTATATGTAAAGGTATAAAGCAAACATATGTCTTATTTAAATGGCATTGACTTGCTTTACCCAAAGACGCTGAATGGTTTGGTAAACTGGGTAGTGCAAAAACGTAGATGTTTTACACTTGTTAAGAAAATAGCTCTTTTAACATATTGTGCAAATGCAAATATAAAAATAATTTTTTTCTTAGATTTAAACGTTTAAAAAATAGTTCTTTTGAACCTTTTTTACTTATGGATTTATTCATCGGCAAGGAAAAAGAGACTTACCGCGAAAAAGGCCAAAACACTTATTTATATGTTACCCATAATATATACAGGGTGTTTATTTAAAAACTTTCCACTCAAGTTATCTTCGAAACGAGACAGATTTGAGAAAATCGCCGAAACACGTCAAGATATTTATTGAGGGGGAACGTTTTTACAAAAAATTGGACGGCGCCCCTTTAACCCCTTAACCACCAGGGCCACCACCCCAAAATTCTTAAATGAGAAGGTGGGTCGAGTAATACATCATTTTAAAGCTCCTGACGAGTACTTTATAACCCTAGAATATGAAGTCAATATCTTCACCTATTACAAAATGGCGGTACTTTAAAAATTACCTAAATACCTGATTTGGATGGTCATATTTCCGAAACTAATAAATTGATTTTTGGAAATGATTTGACATATATCTCCAATAAATTTTGAAAACAATCAATGGGAAAAAATTGGTTGTACTGGCCAAACTTTGCAGTATCAGCAAGATAAAAAAATTGTAGTTTGTAACAATCTTCGAATCTTACTTCCATTTCCATCAAAATATGATCTAATATTTCATAGAGAAGTGCTCTGTACTGTCCTTTAATTTCTTCCTGTGACAAATCACGAATAATACCCAATCGAAATAATACGTAAAAACCAACAAAACGACCAAAACCTATATAATCTGCACAAAATGATCTGTTTAAGGCTAGCGATTTACCAAGCAATACACCTGATACTTCCACCCGCGATTCTGGCCGCCGGCAAGTATAGCGTTGTCATGGCAACGGAGCGTCAAAGCGTAAACGAAACCCCACATGAGGTGTATACTTCGGTTTGTATTATATTTGCAATACACTTGCTGATCGCGGAATGCGATGTCGCATTACCGAAAGCGGAGGAAAGCGACCCGCGCCAGCGGTTAATTTATATGCTAGATTTTCCATGGCGAATTTTACAAATAAGGGATTGAAATGAGAAAAATGAATTGAATAATGGTAAAAGGTTTTTTATGTTTTATTATATATTTTTGGTGAATTGGCACTTCACTTACTACACCTGAATAGCGCCACTGGAAAAAAGCTTTTTATTTTGCAGGGTAACGATGCAAAGTAATCATTCAATATTTATTTTTTACGACCGCAATAGATCATCTTTAATTATTACTATAATTTTATAAAGCCTAGATATTGTTCTAATTTTAAAACGTTATTTTGTTGTTCTCATCGTAAAGACATTATTGCATCTAAGCGCCACCGGCAACAAAAAATTCTTCCGTCCCATTTTTAACCGAAAAATAATTAAGAAAACATTTGTCAACCGCTTCCTGGCTTCTTCGTCTTTTTATATGCGTCTCCCTTTCGTTAACATTTTTAGGACTAGCGCCCCTTTGATGCCACATCTCGATGATTAACGAGTAAACGTTTGTCAACGAGCTGCGACATCCGTAACGCGTCGCGAACTTAAAAGACACCTTTGCTGGCTAATCAGCGTCATAGGTTTTTTTCGCTTCTTTTTGTGAACGACTTAGATCGTCTGGAAAAATACCGTGAAATTACAAATGAGTCATGATATGACGTTGTAAGATGTATTTCTGTTTGATACTGTGTGACTTCAGATTATCCTTTTAACGGTTAATACTTGTGCTAATATTTTTATGTACTATATAGCGTTTTAATTTTTAATTTTAAAGTAGAAAAGTAAAACTCTTTCTTTGAAAAAGGATTTACCTTTTTTGGGAGGTAGAAAAAGGAAAATATTTTTGGCACAAAGACCCTAAAAAAATTCCAAAAAATATGCTTGATATGAGGAAGAAAAATAGAATTGGCAGCTAACTGATTAGCATATAGAGTTTTGGTTGTTCTATGTTCTATAGATAAGGAAATAATGTCAGCTTTACATATTTTCATATTTTTTAGTAAAAAAAACTTCTTTGTTAAAACTAGGTCTAATTTTTTTATATTTACAAAAAACATAGTTAACGATATAAGAGTCGACTGTATAATAGGCAGCATAGAATTCAGCTTCTTACATAGATGCAGAAATAATAAAATCTATAAGAATCAGAAGTAAAAAGACTTATAACTAGTTTTACGAATCTTATTGCCAAAGAACCAAAAATAATTATTGCCAATTTCTTGCTTTTTTATTAAAGAAGTCAAATATGTAGGGTTTATATAGGTAAATTAAGGTAATTGTAAATGGATTACAGATTATAGATAAGAGCAATGGTATTTGTTACGAATATTAAACTTTTTGATAGAGAACACTAAGAAAGAAGCACATTTGTTAGAAACCAGCATAATAGGAAAAAAAATAGAAAATCAAAAATAAAAATTTAAATTACTAGAATTAAAAACATTAGTTAGCATTAAACAGGTTCTTTAGTGGGATTGTTGATATCGATTAATGCACATTTTAGGGGTATTTAATAAATTAGATCCTTAACTTAGTAATGTCATCAACTACAATTTAAAAAATACCTTAAACTGTTTTGGCATTTATTTTAGGGTTTAAACTATTCCAAATATCCATATTTTAGCACAGTTTTTCTAGGGTATGATTTTGATCGCCCTGTAGAAACTTTGCGGTAAGCAAACTTGAAAACCTAATTTTATCTTTTAAAGCTATGTATTTTAAACGGAAAATCCGAATTGTGATCTTTTATCTATGGTTCTCAAAAATGTATTTAAAGTAAAGTAATATAATGTGTTTTGTAAATAAACTTGAGTGACGTCAAAGTGCTAAAACCAAAATATTACCGGTGTTTACTTAAAATTTTTATAAAAATATCACCAGTAGAGATAGGACTTTAACATACTGCAATCTTAGAGAATTTCATTGATAACGGTTTTCAGTGCAAATGGTACCGGTTCCTTTAACATAGTGTTTAGATTTGGAAGACCATATTTTTTAAAACTATAAGAATAGATAAGATTAAAGTATTTTCTAAAAGCTATTTCTAATATTTTTTTATAAATTTTACAATCCACACGGTGTTTTATTTTAAAAATGCTATTTTTATATAAAACTCCTAAGAATGGTTATGTTCCCGAAACCATTAAAAATTAGATATTATCTTTATGTGAACTTTGTGATATATGTTTTAAATTTAAATAGTAACAGAAAAAGATACATATTTTTCCATGTTTTTTGGTCATTTTCATCCAATCTTTAACCTTTAAAGGCGTAAAAAGTGCTGCTATAATTTGCCAACAAAGCTGTTTTATTTACTAATAACAAAATTACTACTGGCTGACCCTTTGATATAATTTGGATGACCCTAAAGTCTATTTTTTTTAAAGCTAAAATGATATGATATTTGTCTCTCACGATATTTTATTTGAAAATTGAAAAAGAAAAAACTCCTCACTGCTTGCAATTTTCTTGCACAGCAAGGTCGCATTTCTCAGGACACTGTCCAACCTGGAGATGCAGATTTTTACACTAGCCGAATTAATCTCTTTCAAAGCTAATCGAGATCACCAACCGCAGACCGGTCTTATATCATTTTGGTCTCATTGGTACAATGTAGGCGATATCGATAAGCTCAAACAAAATCCTATAAGAGGCGGATATGTTGTATAAATGTAGTAGTTTATTTTCCATTACGCCATCTACCGGTAGAGTTTTTTCCTACTTCAATCTTGTATTATTCTTAGTCTTATTATTCTGTCATTTGATATTTTGATTGGATTTTTACACGAATCATATAATATATCAAATTTTTTCTGGCGGGTTTTCTAAACATGACGTCATTAGATTTTTATGAGCTTCTATGAAAAAAACGATGTCGAAAAGACGTCCCTTCAACAACGTCAAAACACGTTAGTAAAGTGACGTTAAAAATTACGTTATAATTTTGGTCTGATGATCTCTTATGACCAAAAATGACTAAAAAATGACGTCATAATGACGTCAGCTTGCTGCTTGGGCCTGTAGTCTTTAACGGTAATTAAACACAAAAGCTCTTATTGTTTAATGTTAACAAATAAAATCTAAGAGGTGTCAAAATCATATTGCCGCGTGTCTAATTTATTAGATATTAACTCAACTATACGAAATCATCAAAGATCATAAAATAAACATAAAAATCCAGACTTGTAAACACTTTTAACAGTTTTTATTTGCCGCCTTAAGAAATACGTCCCATATTTTTAATGTCGATAACAGATTAAGAGGATTTCGAACATAATAAATAAAAGTACTAGTATGTGTTGAAGTGTATTGGTATTATCAGAAATGTTTAATATTTTATAATGAAACTTTGATGTTCTATTAGAGATGTTACTTATAAGATTGAGAAACATAACGTTATTTTATATTGAAGTTATAAGTTTTAAAATGACATATTTAGGTGGGAAATATTATTCTATAAATAATTTACATATTTTAATTTTGAACAATACAATGTGGGTTAACATCATACACCAGATACTCTTTTCTGCGAAATAAAATAAAACTAAACGAAAATTATTCATTTTTTCGTAATGAAATTTGTACCGTCTATTATATTTCGTTTTCAAAAAAGCATTTAGGGTCAGATTAATTCTTGATATGTTGTTCTCCTTCCTTTTCTGGACAGACTCTGGGCTGTCTAGCTGCCGGTAGTGGTTGCGTTTATTAGTTCGCATTCTACCTGGACAGGTAATAGTCCAAGGTTTTGAAAACATTTTAGAAAACCTTATTTTTAATTTCTTGTCTTTAAATGGGTTTACGAACATATTTTTTTTATTGCCAGACACTTTCATCATTGGTTATTATACAGTCGTCCCCCTTCTACCCTTTGAACCGTTCGGTCTATTTTAATAAAATTTGGAACAATAATATGTGACCAAGGTCTACTTTTTTGACATATCAGTGACAGCTCTAAATGTCAAGGTCATAGCTGGGCACCAACACAACCGCTACCGCCAGCCAGACAACCGAGGATCTACCTGAGAAAGAAGGGGGAATAACATATTAAAACATCAGCCAACCTAAAAATTTTCTTTTCAGACGTTGCTACCTCCCGGACCATAAGAAGAGGGTATTTTTACATTTTTAAAATACAAAGTGTTTAAAAATTTACTATAAATATTTAAAAAGCTTATTTTTATTATCAATTTTTTTATTCTGGTTCTACCGATATCACAAGAGTCAAATGAGTGCTTAAGGTAATTTGACTATCGTGGTATTTATATTTGACAACGCTGCGTAAAAACAATAAAAACCATATGCAAAAATCTACTGCACAAGCACATTTGGACAAGTTATTGGTTTTAAACTGTTACGTTTATTTACTAATAAAACCTCTTAACCACCCTTATTATATCACCAAAAAAATATTTTATTAAATAGGCAAAACAGTCACTGTAAAAAAATTATAACAAATATGTAAAAGAAGGTCAAGTAGCATATAAATTTAAGGATACACATGTAAAGTTTCTGTCACCTAACCTGTCAAACTAACGTAAATATTGATACATCGGATTATGGCCGTCAAATTGTTCACTTGAAAATACTCTGAAACAATATGTTTTCTAATTATTGCGGATATTAATTATTACTTATTGGATCGAAAAACGTATTGGATTGTCATCAATTTTATGTCCCCATATACCGTATTCGATAAACTTTTTCGGGCGCATCATAAATTTTCGGCGGCGTTGCTACATGTCAGTCACATAGCACATTTTTCTTAAATATTTATTATTAACTCCTATCACAAGCTCTGAAGGTCGGATTTTAATTAGCCAAAATGTTCAGAATTGTTTTTCTTCCGTTGATACAACTTTGTCATTGGAATCTGAACATCACTTTTTTTTAATAAAAATAAAATCTGCCATTTTCCATAAGGATCTATGTTAAAGGCAATTATTTTATAATATTTAAAACTTTTTTAGTTTTCTGTAGACATGTATGCTAAGTTTCATAATTTTCTGAACATTAATTCTTACACCGGTAGTACTACCTTAATGTAACCCCTTCAGTCTGTTGGCAAGTTTTGTAAAAAATATTTATTTTTATTCGTGGCAATGTTATTGCATTAAATAAAAAAAAATGTACAGGGTTTTTAATTATATTTTGCCACTCACTACGATAATTAAAAGGGTAGAAAAAAACCTCTTGCATAAAAGTTTCAAAGTTTTTTATCTATTATCTATTAAGCATAACAAAAGAAACAAATGAACATCAGAAAGTTAGAAAAAATGAAAAGGTAACCTTTTCAATTGGAAAACCCTGTAAATTATATTACCATAAAAAGGTCCTATAAGAGCTTTAAAAAATATCACATTTGTTATATCTGTATTTAATGGTTTCCAAGGCCGTATTAAGGGTATGAGGCGCCCTAGGCTAGAATTCCCAGAAGGCCTATTTTCGTAAAAAGAAAAAAATTTTGAAGCGCAAAAAAAAAGGTCATTCTCTCCTTTTCGCCTCTATTTTATTTGCAGAAAGATTTGTTCTAATCCCCACCCGACCCTAAACTTCCCTGTGTAGCGCCTATTACTCCCTTATCTGGCACCAATTTTTTCATGGCGCCCTAGGCTGTAGCCTAGTCAGCCTAATGGATAATACGGCACTGATGGTTTCGGAAATATGGCCACTTAAATAAAATAAAAAAGAAAGATATAATTTTCACTACTCTAATAAATAAGCTATAAGCTAAGTGCTTGGAAGTCACACCTGTAAATGTAATGAAAATTATATCTGCTATTCTTTATACCCAACTAACAATTTTAGACGCCTTTAATCGTCTTTACTAAGAATCACACCAAATTTAACGTTGCCGTTAGTAGGAAAGTAAGGTGTTTTTCCGACCAATTAAATTAACGTCGTAATGACTGAAAAACTAACGTTGCACCGAAAACGGTCGTCCTATTAACGTCGTTTTCTAAACTATGGTCTTTAGGGTACTTATTTTGGGAGAGAAGCTAACGATGCTTTAACGTTGCCTGAAGCTACTTCCATAGTTGCATTTAACAACGTTGGCGAATGGTTGTAGCAACCTAGCAACGGTTACGGGCCATTTTGATCGAAGGATTAACCTTTACCTTATAGATGGCGTTAACATTGGTCTAATCTTAGTAAAAATATGGTTGCGATCGCGACTACCGACCGCCATTAAAATACGTGAAACTAGAAACAAAATCAAGGCAGCCATCTTGACTTTTTAATGTGGAACAAAGAGAAAAAACATAATTCTAATAATTTATCGATGTTTTCATGATTCTGTTGAAAAAAGGTTAATATAGATATAGCTATTATTTAAAAACCTAATTTATTTGGTTTTTAATACTTACATTAATTTTCAAAAATTGAAAAAATATATTGTCTTATGTAAAACTGCTTATTTTAATGGCGCGCTTGTTTTTCTTACATTTTCGCCATATATTTGTCAGTAAACTGTAGTTTGTTTTAAAATTTGGATGACATGCGAATAAATCTGGGCGATTTAATTATCCAGTTCATTACAAAATATTTAATATAAACAACTTCGTTACTACTCTGCCATGATAGTTGAAGTTTAATTGTACGACGACTTATAAATTTACTAGAAGTTGCCAAAATTATATTTTAGTAGACAAAAAGTACCAATTTTTATTAATACAGTATTCCTGTAGATGGCTTTAGCCGAACAAGTTGCCTTCAGTAACGTTTTTACGACGACCCACTTGCAGTAGTTACATTTGCAACGTCCGGACGACTCAAAAATCATCCACCAAATTGGTGCAAAACAGAGTCGCTATGTAGGAAATTATGTAAGAACGCAACGTTGCGTTGCGTTTGGCGACGTTGCGCCGTCCAATAATTGTTAGTTGGGTATTTAAATGGTGACATAATATACAGGATGTTCCATTCAAAAAGGTTACCCCCTTCATTTTTCTTAACTTTCTAAAGTTTTTCCCTTTCTTATGCTTAAAGAATAATAGATAAAATACTATGAAATTTTTATTCAGGAAGTTTTCTTAATTATCGTTGTAAGTGAATGGCAAAATATAAATGAAAAGTTTTAGAATTATTATTGCTTTCCTCAAAAAGGTTAAAATCTAATCTTAGGTGTTTTAAAGGGGCAAGGTAATATAAGTTTCTTTTTTTTTTGTGATACGACAAACGGTTTTGGAAAAAATCGCCGTAAAATATAAAGGGAGCTATCGCGTGTAATTAAAAATCAAAGAAAAACATAACGTAGAATGATGTAACTTCTTGTTTTAGTAATGCTTATTTACATTGTTTTTAAAAACACGTCTTTAAAATATTTTAAAAACACATTAGGTCTATGTAAAAAGAATAGTAAAACAACAATATAAACTGCTAACTCGTGTAACTTCTTCCTTTGTTTGCGACTTTATACAGCTTGTCTGTCTTTAAAAGTTTTTATAGTCTAAGATCCGAATAGAAAGCGATCTTCACCCATCTGTTTACCGAATAAAAACTGTTTTATATATAGATAAAAGATTAAATACGGTATTGCCATAGGGTTTTCTAAAAATATTAGTCAAGGCTATATGACTATAGTCCTAAAACTTTTGAGTAACCCTATATAATGTCAATTTGACAGTACTAATATATTAGTACATTTTGTTTCTTTGATTTTATAGATAAAGCTGTGGTAAATTTTTAAATTTTAAACTTTATTTTTTTGGTACATTCTGTATTATTTAAAAATATATATTCTAATAACTAGCGTATTTAAAAATATAGAAGTTGCCATTATACAAGGTGTGTCAAAAATTTTAAGGTTATTTTTGTAAAATGAATATGCATTGACCTTAATTTTTTAGGCAGCCCCATGGCACTACCTTTGTTTAAATACTATCTTTAAAAAATACAGTTTTTATCCGATAAACAGATGGGTAAAGGTAGCCGCTTATTCGGATCTTGTACTATTACCAAATGTAAAACTTTTTAATTATTATCTTTACAAAAAAACAAAAATTATTCTTCCTAAAAAGTCCCGCTTAAAAAGAAAATAAATTTCCACCAAAATATTTGTATGTTTAATATACAGGGTGGCTTTAAAAAGGACCTCTCCAAATTAATAAAAGACGTTGACTACATTTTTAAAACTAATAGTCGTAAACATGCAGTAAAAACATTTGTAACAAAACTGACCAAGAGAAATTACTAAAAATCTTATTGGGTTCTCAAAAACGTTTATTTATTTACTCGTAAACTTCATGAATGACCGAAAAAAATTAAAAAACAATTAAAGAAAACATTTGATTTTTTCGCCCAGCAGGACTTTCTATTAAAAGGCACTTCGTAGAGTTAATATTAATTAAAAAAATCATATTCAGTAGGAGCTTCGGAAAAACTGTATAAAAAGTGATTTTACCGTATATTTTATAACATACATTGCGTAGTACAACTCTATTACTTCTTTATTATTTATGTATTTTTAATCCAAAATTTCCTTTAAAAACAGGATGATTTTGTTTTCACTTTTGGATCTGTGTTTTTACTGAGAATCTAAAATAAATGTTTGCTTGGAGTTGACACATTAAGTGATTCTTTTGAAGTTATGTTTACAAATGTGTCGGTTGATTTTAGTCTTTTAATAGTCTCGAATAATTTTAGAGCATAAGGACATTTCAATTTAATTAAACTGATTTAATATGAGAGACTGGGTAAATACATATATTAAAGCATGAATTTATTAAATTAAATTTTTGCAATCTTTAACTTTTTCTAGCCACGTAAAAACCATATAAGCAAAAAAACTCACTGAGACGCCTCTGGCACTGGACCCAATAATTTTAATCTGGTTAAGGATAAATAAAAGCATTATTACTTTAAAGAACTGCGCCAAATTTTAACTAACTGGGTATTCAAATAACTATTAAATAACCGACTTCTCTTTAAATTTTTAAAGCCCTGTATTTTAGAAATGAAGCATATTTAAACATTTGTTTAAAGGGACTTTATTGGGTTAAATCTTAAATCTGGTTAGAGTGAAATAGGCACAACTAGCAAACAACTGTGCCACATTTGAACCAACTCGGTTTAAAAATAATTTAAGTGTTTAAATATTAACCTTTTTTTTTAATGGCACTGGCTAAACGACCGCCAGCTGTTTTGATCAATTCTAAAAGAAAACCGCCGTCCGGTGCTTTTATCTATTTATATATATGAGAACCGCAGAAAATTCAAATTAATTTGTATTATCCGGCGGTTTTTACTTATTTTCGTCGGTTAAAGCCGCCGTCTGGCCGTTTTGCTTACAAAATCCATTAAAAACCGCCGGAAAATATTAAAGTAGTGGTAATACATATTTTTTAAAACTCTGTGTTTTTCTTTTGTGACTTATTTTTTGTAGTTTTTTTTCCAGTTATATCAGAACGAATAGTATGTCTTAGGATACGTGTTTCAAGAGGACGAATGGACCAAACATTTTTAAAATTTTAATGGCATTATGAGAAAACTGGTCGCATTGTCCAAGCTAAGAGATACCAAATGTTTTTCCGATTGATACAGGGCGAATTATAACTAAAAATATAAGTAATGACCAAGAATAAAGTATTTTATGCTTTATTTGTTTTCTGAAAGACTAAATTTAAACAAAATAATATTTGGATTTTTTCCAGAATTAAATGAAAAAATGAATTTAACATTTTAAGAAAAATAAAACTTTTATATGCTATGAAGAACTATTCTGCTCTTACACAATATAATAAAAGTTATAATTACTTTTAAAAAACTAAATAATGAAATATTTAATATTAAGTTACTTACGATACAAAGGTTTTAATCCAATGAACCTTTGTTTATAGATTGAAAACTTTGTATCGTAAGTAACTTAATATTAAATATTTCATTATTTAATTTAATTTAAAGTATCCAAAGCGGATAAAATTTGACCTCTTTTTACCCTTTTTATTCTTGTTTGGCCACCTCGGAAAAAATGCATAACTATTTCTTTTTCTTTGGTACCCTAACTAACCAGAGCTAATCAGAGCTAACCAGAACAATATTTTTTTTTATTCTACGACCTCTATATAAATTGTCGTCGTACAGATAGATCTTATTCCAGAAAAATCACTAATACAAATGGTTAAATTTTCCCAGTTACCAGTTAACTGTAAGAATACTGGTATCAACCTAATTATCAACCTAATTATTTTCAGAACCATTACCTGAATTATTATAAATTTTGCCGTTTATAAATGCAAACCTTAAGAATGCTAAACAAGAAACATTAATTATTTTTTATGAGGTGACCAAACAAGAATAAAAAGGGTCAAAAGAGGCAAAATTTTACTAGGTTCCCAAACAACAAGTTGCCTATCAAGAAAACACCTAAATTCCAAACTATTGCCCCTTAAAAATTAATAAACAAATAATTGTACGATTTTACACTTACATCGGTTAAAAACATCAGGTTTTTGGTAAAGTTTTAAATTTTTCTAATTTTCATATAAACACATTTTTGGAAATTGGCTTCTGTTTATTAATTTTTCTAAGCTATTAAAATTAACTCAACTGTTAGAACACACTGTAAATTTAATAATACTGATTTCTTGGACTTTTATTGTATTTTTTGTACATGGTTTTTCATAATAGGCTACAAAATTTAATATTTTAATTATTTTTTTCAGTATAACAAACAAACTTTTTATTATATTTAACTACAGCTAAGTCTAATTTAATTTAAACTTTTAAAATAACGTCTTTTAAATGACCTCCACTAACGTCAACATATTTTTTAATATTAGATAAAAAGTGGTTCATTAACGGCCCCCGATTTTTCCTGTGGGGATATTTATAAGCCAAAGTATTTGCAAGTCGTCCAGGTACAATCAAGGAATTCAAAGTCAAAATTCGTGAAGAAGTTGAAGAAATAAATGAAGGTTTGCTACGCCGTGTAATAAACCACTTTTTATCTAATATTGAAAAATGTATTGAAGTTGATGGAGGTCATTTAAAAGACGTGTGTTTTATAAGTTTAAATTAAATTAGCCAAATATTTATAAGTTATCATAAATCCCAAAGACTTAGCTGTAATTTAGAATAATAAAAAGTTTGTTTGATAAACCAGAAAAATGTTAATTCAAATATTAAAATGGGTAGCCTATTGTGTATATGTAATTAAAGACAATCCAAGTTCAAGAAAGTACCCTGTAAATTATTAAAATAACATAGGACATATATTAGTTATCTTCCACTCCAACCTTAAAAATTTGGTTTTTACAATATTTAAGGTGAACGAATCGAACCAGACGATTCTTCTCTATATTTAATTTTGGTTTTTCAAGATTTCAGACAATGAAAGGTATAGAAAATTCAGGTACGTGATGTCCAATATTAATCATCTGGCAAAAACCCTCGACGGCGCGTTCAAGGAAAATTTAATCTCACAAATATCTGAAATAATATGAATTCCTTCGGGAGAGCAAAACCAAATTGAAAGCAATCCACAAATTATTTTAGGAATAGGCATATTGTGGAAACACGGTTTGAATTCGAAATTACATTTGAGGGTTTCGGCTGATATACAGGTCCTAAACATAGGTTTTTAACATAAATACTAAAACATGAAGTGGAAAATATTAAGAAAGATAAAACAAATAAAGCAAAAAACGCAATGTTTTATGTACATCCACAAACCAAATTGAAAGCAATCGACAACTTTTTTAAGAATAGGCATAATGTAGAAACACGGTTTGAATTTGAAATAACATTTGAGGGTTTCGGCTAATATACATGTCTTAAACATAGATATTCTACATAAATACTAAATGTGAAATGGGAAATATTAACGAAGATAAAACAAATTAGTTATGTACAGAGTTTTCCTTTATATTTAAACAAAATATTATTTGGCTTTTCTCCAGAATAAAATTAAAAAATTTAATTAACATTTTAAGAAAATTAAAACTTTTATACATTATGAAGAACTATTCTGCTCTTACACAATAATATAATAAAAGTTATTATTATTTAAAAAAAAAATAAAATAATGAAATATTTAATATTAAGTTACTTACTTAAACAAATAAAACATAAAATATTTTCCTTTATATATTGTCATCTACTTTTAAGTATTTCCAAGAAGGATGAAAAAACTGTCCTGTAAACGTTTTATACTTTTTCATCTATTAAGTTAAATTTATAGATTGACGTTTCTGTTTTCGTTTGCCATTTGACGTTTTTAGTTGGGCGATAAAACAACAACTTTTCATATTTTCTGTTAACCGTTTCCATATACCATTATACCATGTAAGAAACCGACACGTCAAATGGAGAATGGAAACGGAAAAGTCAATCTATAAATTTAGCTTTATAAGCATAAAAAGTAACAAATAAAAAAAATGTTTAAAAAATGAGAAGGTAATTAATTTTAAATGGAAGACCCTGTATATTATGTGGTCTTTTAAAAAGCTTAAAATACCGAACAAAGTAAGAAGTTCAGGGTCTGTCCAGTTGGACCTTATAAGGATATATACGTGTGTCGCCACGAGTTTCTTTGTGGAAGAGGCATGTAAAGCAAATTTACCCGACCATTTCCTGGATCAGAAGCCATGAAAGTACTTATAATAGACAGATAAATCTTCAACCGCCCTACCATGGGCAAAAGAGGAAGCAAAGAATCATTAGGAAAGCATTTTAAATAAAATCAAGAATGCGCCATTTCATAAATATGTGAAAAATATTCCAGAGTGGCTCGAATTTGGAAAACTACCAAGTGTATAACTTAGACAAAAAAAATACTTTTTGGTTTGAAAGAGAAATCCCAGCTTTTTTAAAGCTGCTGTGGCTATATATTCTAGAGTGTGTTTATACCACTTAAGGGTATTCCTAAATATTAGATCCACAAGAATATGTCTTTGCAGAACTGAGCCATAAGTTTTGTTTGGCAAGGGGTAAAGTGTAGTGTAGTGGATTGTAGTGAAGAATTAAAAAGTGGAAATAAGTTTTAAAAAGTTAAATAAGTTTTGATGCCAAACGCGTTTAACTGAGTTATGTAACAAATGTCAAAAAATTATAAAGGCTTTTATAATTTTATTTTTAAACAAATAAATTAAATTTCTACATATTTGGATTTCTTGTTCTCTATACTTGTTAGTACGAGTGGTCCAAAGACTTCTTTAACAATATTTATAGTTTTAATAATATGTACCTAACTTCACGACCTCGAAAATAGTGTAGTTGAGTTAAAACTGAATTACAACTGATGATGCTAAACCAACGACGTATGGTTTGTTTACGTTTGAGCTGTTGTCATCAATACATCACAGTAAAAGCGCTAAAATGCGGTTTGCCAAATTTAATTTTTCCACTCTAAACTTACTAACCACAAGTGTTGTTGGATAAGCCTCTAAATTAAAGAATTTTGTAATATAACTTTTTAAATAAACAATACATATATTTTAATCATTTTTAGATATCATAATAAAAAAAATATGTTCAAATATTAAGTTATTATCTTTTTTAAAAAAGCTAAATTCTAAAAATACGTGATTATTTGTTAATCCCGGCAACGCCGCCCAGGGATTTTTACTCCATCGTAAATAAAACATGAATGAACTCTTCCTAAACGCTTGTGGGTGACGCCCCTTTGCTTTGTCATTTCTGTTGGTTTCTGTCATTTCACAATTTGGAAAGCCAAAAGTGATCAAATAAAGCTTATAAAGCGTTTTTTTGTGTGTGCGTATTTTCTGGTGTTTGTTGGTGATTAGAAAGTGTTTTTAAAGACAATATGGGTAGGCAGTGTTTGTAGAAGGGTAGACTATTCATTTCCGCACCTCACATTTTACAGGTAAATAGAGACCAACCTCGTTGGGTGCATACTATCGACCAAGGTCAAAAAGTATGTCCGCCATTTTCATTTCTCGCTTGCCTCACCCCCTTTGCATATTAGGATTGTTGGCTTAATGTTTATCATAAAATTATGAATGAATAGCTGGGTCCATACGTCGTTGTGCCAAATGGTTTTAAAGTAAATTGAGTAATCTATAACTTTTTCTCGACAATAATCTTGATGAAGTGGATTGATTCCTATAAATATGATTTTGTTACTATCCCTTTTGCAATGCAGGTAAAGTGATTTTGGACGATATTTATTTTATTTAGGTAAAAATACCATTTGTTTGTAGTAATGTCTAAAATCAGTTGTAATCTAAATTTTATTTATATAGATTTATATTTAAATTTTGGCGTGTATTTACTAAAATTGACAGCCTATTTCTATACAACAAATATTTTAAGAAAAATACTGATATATCCATTACCCAAACAGTATTATTTATTCTGCCGCCATCTTTACAAAAACAAACAAATCGGCATATCTTATTTTAATGTTCTGTCGGCTTCCGACTGACAAACTTATCATACTATCAGTGTTAACGTAAAGTAAATATAACGATAATGTATATTGAATACAAACAGATTGTGATTGTGTTTGTGGTTTTACACGTCGTCTTTATATTAGCAATATTTTAAAACCATTGATAAACAATAAGAAATTGTTTAGTCGTATTTATTTAAGATATTAATTTTAAATTTCTATTAGTGGAATTTAAAAAACTGGAAGTTTATAATCGTCTGAAACCAATTCTAGGTACCGGGTGGTCCATAGCCAGAGTGGCCGTATAAAATCCCATGTAAATTTTGATACCTTCAGATATTGACTCTCCTATTGATTTTACAACAAAATTGTATTGGACTATTTTGAAGAAATAAGTAAGTAAGATACAGGGTGCATCTAAAGGTCTTTCCAAAATTTACCTACCGTCTAAAAAATGGTATACCTGGTAAATATCGATATGAGCACCCGTATGATATATTTCAGATTAAATGTTTTATGCTACACAAAATAAATACCTCAGGCTTTATCTGGGCCACCTGAATTTTCTAAAAGCTCTATAAAATGCTACTACAAATTCCTTGGGCCAAAATATAACGATCTAATGCAAGCTTATTTTTTAACTTTTGTGAACATATGTACCCAAACAAAAATGGATATTTACATTGTGTGTATTGGCACTTTAAAATGTGTGTTAATTATAAATATTAAGATGTTACCTTTCTATCATTTTCTACCTATTTTGGACACACTTGCCCAACCGTTCGCCCAACCGGCTTATGAACCAAAAGCAAAGAAACGCGACGGGGCCCAAGAAAAAAACATCTCAAATAATGGTCGCAATAATAAAAATTAATATTATGTGGCTCTATATCATTAGGAAACGAGAATTAGGATTTTAGTCTAAAATTTTAATAAATTAAAATATCATATCTTAAATATTAAAAAAGATCGAATTTTCTCCCGGTACCTATATCACTAAGAGTGAATTTAAAATAAGTCATTTTTGGGTTTTTACAGCCTAATAAGCAAACAATTTTTCCGAAATCCGTTTGTTTTATCCCAAAAATGCAAAAATCAAATATTCGAATTTTCTCTAGTCGATAAGTTGGTGTAGCTTAACTTTTAAAATGAATCGTACACATAAAGTTTTGGTTAGGCTTTACACCCATTAATACCCCCTTTAACTTTGGGTTTCTACCAATTATAAGACAAATCATAAATATAACTTATAAAGTGACGGAGATATACAATTTTTCATGAGATTTAATGCGAAAAAGGAGCCACAGTTTAAAATAAACGTTTTTGGCTCACCTAGCAGGTGGTTTTTGGGAGGCTTAAGCTCTAGTTTCTACCACCAACTGTTGACGCTAAAATATGACTATCTATTGTCACTTACATACAGGGCCGTACACAGAAAGTGATTTGGGAGGAGACCACCAAAAAAAAGGACTCCAGGTGAGTAAACAAAGCGGCTTAGGCGCCACCTCCAGCAAACAACCCATCTTAAAGAGGTTTGTTTTGGACTTCTGGGGGAACCCCCTGTGTACGGCTCTGCTTACATACCTTAGTCTAAATCTCAAACAATCTGGTTTTAATTTTTTTCTTAATAATTTTCTTAATAAAAGGTGTATTGGTAAAAAAATTTATAGGCTTTTAATTTTATTATAAAATTTAAAGGGCGCCATCTGCGGTATTTTACACAAGTTTAATACGAAATAACTTTTTTAAGCCATTCTGTATTTACCCTTTAGATAAAATTCTAACTCTTTATTCTTTACCTAAAAAGGTTTACGTATAACAAATTTATTTCAGCAGCCGTTTTCAGATATCTAGATTCAAAAATTACTTACTGTATGGCCAGATCTAAACTATACAGGCTGTTTCAGAATAAGATGCCAATCTTTAAAAGTGTGAATTCTTAGGTCATTTTTAAGAATAAAAGTTTAAATATGTTTTTAATAGTTTACCTTTAAAATACAGAATGGTAAAGTTAAAAAAAAACACCTTTTTACCACTCTGTATCACAAAAGATAAGACATTTATGACATAGGTTTATTAGAACGTTTTTTTTTTAATATAACCTAATGATTCATTTGAAAAATCAGCATCTTCTTCTTAAACACCCTATATAGCCTAGACTTCAATACAGAAAGTGAATTTTTAAATTCAAATATTTCAAAAACAGCTTCCTTAAGTCAACTTTTACCATGTATACCGTTTTTAGGTAAAATATTATTATTTTTTAATCTTAAACTAAAAAACAGAGTTGCACAAAAAATCATCCACTCTTTTAGACAAAGATAAGTTGGGTGAGTTCTAAAAAGTGCGGAAAAATGCTAAAGTTTTAAAGCTAAAATATGACGATCTAGATTTTAGCTTCAGAAATTTGTGGTAGTATATGTCGAAAAGGTTAATATATTATAAATTCTTATTTATTTTGGGGACTAATCGGCTGTCTTACGGAGGCTAAGAGCTCTTTCCTCTCCCTCCACCCCAGGTCCCCGATTACACTTGCAAATACTGCTGCCCACCCTCCAAATCTTTCCGCCGGGTATCGCTCAACTAAAAGAATAAGCTGGCACCGCCACTGCTCCCTGGCACCAGAAAATCGCTTTTTGCAATTTGACCCCTTCTTTTAACTTTAGATTCTTGTTCATAAAAAATATATACATGAGAAAATATTTGTTCGATACCCAGCAAAGACCACTTTTTTGTATTTTGGGGACCTGTGTTATGATTTTTTTTCTAATCATGTTATTTTTGCCAACCTAAGTTTGGATGTAAATTTCCTTGTACCTGGCAGTCGCTTATATTCAGAATAGAATTTTTGTGACATTTAAAAACAAACGACTAACATAAAATGCGTGACTGAAAGCATCGCGATAATTTGCAGTAGACACTCTGTAGTTTACACTCAGCAGAAACAATGCTATCCGAGTGCAAACGATGCATATTTTCATTGAAGTCTTACTTTGTTTAGACGGTGAGTTAAATTTAGTAAGAATATAAGTAAATTAGACAAGTCATTAATCCGGTTGGTTTACCGTGCGCCAAAGAATTTCCACATTTTTATAGTTCAACAGTTTAATCTTAACAACATTAAAAAGCGCGTAAATTTTCAGGTATTTTTGTTTATTTAGGTTAATTCTTGTGGTACCAAGATATTTCAAGTTGCATTTTTAATTGCTCAATCTAAAAAATATATAAAAACTTTATAAAAAGTCAGTGGCGTACTTCTTTTCTCAATGATATGGGCTGTGGTGACCACTGAGACGCTACTGGACCCAATAATCTTATTCTTGGTAAAGTTTTGCAAGCGTCTTATTTCATAAAATATGTAAACCAAATTTTATTTAAACCGATTAAAGGATTTTTAAGATATTTAAAAAATACCGCGATTTTTTTTAACTCTAACGTTCTGTATTTCAGCAATAAAGCAACTGGAGTATGTTCTATATTGGTTAGGCGGATTCATTTATTGGATGGTCTTCTTGTTGAGTACACGCCTGGAAAGAATGGGACCGCTTCGAGCCTCGTCCCGGGGTATACGGGCTGACCCTGTTCAGCCCTATTGACCCTATGAACTGGCCAATCGCCTGAAACAAAATAAAGAAAAACCCCCAAAAAAAAACCCAAAATATTCTAATTAAAAAACGACGTTTCGGTGGCAAGTCTGCCGTTACTTATGTCACTCATGACACATATGTCAAACTATTTTCAGTTTGAGATATAAAAATAATCTAAATTTTAATCATTTCTAATTTAAATATTAGTTAATATTTTAATTTTATTTTTAAACTTAATTTTTTAACTTGACAACGGTGGCAGACTTGCCACCGAAACGTCGTTTTTAATTAGAATTTTTTGGGTTTTTTTGGGGGTTTTTCTTTATTTTATTTCAGGCGATCGGCCAGTTCATAGGGGTCAATAGGGCTGAACAGGGTCAGCCCGTATACCCTGGGACCAGGACCGAAGCGGTCCCATTCTTTCCAGGCGTGTACTCAACAAGAGGACCATACAATAATAAAGCAACTTTCGGACATACGTTTTTAGGAACTTTTTTATAAAAAGACATGGAAAAACACCCTGTTTATATTCTTTTCTGGTTAGTTCTGGTTAGGTGACAAGATGTTCTTTTTAATGGTTTATTTTTAAAAAAGTGGTTTAAAAGTTACAAGACTTAATAAGCAGGTATATCCCGTTAATGATGTCACTGTTAAAAACTTCTGCTTTTGCATACCTAAGCAAAAAACAACCAACAAAGGTTATTTAATGGTATCTGACAATAAACATTAAATTTTGAAAAAAAAGATTTAAAGAAATGTACAAAAAATTATTTTTAAATTCATTAAGGCTCTTCGCTGACCCATGACACAACATTAATTAAGTCATTTAACATCACAAGTTTCATTATATTGTGTACACCTATATTCTAAATATCTTGTAAGATTAAAAAGTACCTGATAAGGAATGCCCAGCAAGTTATATATTTTTAATCCTTTTTAATTTTGATGTCTACAATAATTACGCTATTGCCTTTTTATTAATAAATTTTATTGCAAGAGTTTAGAACAAAATTACTTTGATATAAACGTTGTGATTTTTTAAAACTTTTATATACAACTTTTGCCAATGCGCAGAAAGGGAATGGAGACGGTCTAAAGCAACGTCAAATAGAGATTGACGTGTTATCAGTAAACATTTTAATGCTTCTTCTTTTTCTAATCTCTACTTGCTAGTGTTTAGTACAAAAACTAAAACATCGTGTAAGAGAACAAACACAAAAAAGTATATCCTAACTTTTAATATTCCTTTAATACAAGACATAGTATTGTAAGAAGAAATATTAATAGAGCATTTGGAATTGTCAGGTCTAAAAAAGATCGATAAACACTGACAACATAAAAATAGCTCAATAAATAATTATTCTGCAAAACTTGTTGACAAAGTTTTAAAGCAATGACAAAACAAACCAAAACTATTAACAGCAGTGGTATTCTTTTAGGACATGATCAGTTTCACTTTTATCAGTATGTTGACCCGCATGTAATCCTGATCATGTGATCACGTGATTGATGCCATTTGAAATATTAATAAACATGCAGAATAAAGTTAGTCACATAAGTTTCAAACGAATGGTTTCAGTTTTAGTTTTATCAGTTTGTTCGCTGATCATGTCTCGAAGAAATACCACTAATTAAATAAATATTCCTCATTAAAATTCGACCAATTTACTACTATCCTTTTTCTTAATGTGTTAAAGCAGGCAAAAGTCTTATCAGAGCAACGCGATATGTACATGTCAAATATACATATACAGGTACTGTCGGAAATTACTAAAGAAATTCATTCAATGAATCTTTTGTTTACACTCGACAACATTATAATGAATACTATGAAGTTTGTATAAGCACTAAATTTCCGCCCGATTATATTATGTTGATAAGAACAATGAGTGCGCTCTTTGTAAAGTAATTTTATTTCAATAATTTCATGCTTAAGTGCAATTAAAGCAACATATTAAATTATTTGTGTAAGAAACAAGGTTATCTTTATGACTTAAGGTGACGTTGTAACTTAGTACGTAGAATTGAGTATACCATGTATTAAATGTCAACTATAAATCTGCTGCTGCATTAATTGTAATTTTTAGGTCACTTTTATTAGTTGGTCTTTTTATTATATTAAATACTTTTATTATTTGCTTAAATAAAATACTGGTTACTAATATAAAAGTGTTTTTTAATTTTAAATTTATTGATTTTTAAAAGTTAAAAACTTAACACGGATATGGAAAATAGGTGGTTTTTAGGCTGGGTCAAAAAATTGACTAATTGTCTATTGACTATTTTTTTTTAATAGGCAGAATATTTTTATTATTAAATTAAATATATAATTGGTAATCAACTAATATTTTAATTAGGAACACATCAGTAGGAACAATTTTATTTTGACTTTGGGTTTTGAGGGTCCAGGCAAAAGAGGCATGTAATGAAATAAGTATTTTTTTTCTGGGTCAAAAAAATCGAATAATTTTGTTTTGACTTTTGATAGCATATCTTTAACTAATTAATGTTTCACAGTAAAAACGTGCATTTTTTATGCACAAATATTTGGATTAAACCAACCATAAACCAAATTATCATATTCCAACTATTTCCCCTAGTTCCTCACAAAATGCTCAATATTATTTTTAAGGTGAATCACATCAAGCGTATCCTTTCTTTTGTCAACACCGATATATCGTCTGGGCTGGATGGCCTACTAGCAGTCGTTTTAAAAAAATATGCTTTAGAACTTGTACTTATTTTGACTTTACTTTTTCGAAATTCTTATAACACAAATATTTTTCCGGAGAGGTGAAAAGCTGCACGTGTTTAACCTATTCCTAAGAAATGATCCAAAACTCTTTTATTCAACTACAGATCCATTTAAATTTTTTCAGTTCTTTGTAAAGTACTCTGATTATTCTCTAGTGTTCTTTTTGATCGACGTATATCAGTTATTGTGGATGGTCACTCTTAAAGCTTTCACAAAATTAATGCTGAAGTGCCCAAAGGCTCAGCTCTGGCACCAATTTTGTTTCTTCTGCACATCAAAGACATTTTCTCTTTCACAACAAATTCCATTTATAGTTTTGCTGACGATATTACCCTCCACTCCAGTTTTCAGGTTCCCAGACAAATATCTTTCAATTTAATAAATCAAAAAAAAATCACGATTATATTTCATGTCGCATGTTGCGGATGTTGTTCTCATATCTGGGGAATGACGTCCCCCATAACACTGACCATTTCTGATTCCATTTAAAGATGGGACCTTAATTACAGAGAGGCTTTCTTTTCTTGCTTATCGTCGGGCTGTAGAGGATATTTCGCTTTTTATAGGTACTTCCACGGCTTCTGCTCTGAGAAATTGTGCAGTATAATTATCCCAATTGCAACTTCTAACAGAGAAACTCGCGGTGTCACACGTATATGGCACTATAATATGGCCTAACTAAAGACACCCAGGGTACGTCCGTATTTAGGTTTTTAGCGTTTGTGGATTGTTCAAAGAGACAAAAAATGACTCACCTTTCTTAAGAAGTACAACGAACCGACTGTTGACCTAACTCTTTTCTACATGAAGTTCACGTAATAGCAGTTCCGGTATACAAAATTATTAAGTAACATTTTATCGGATGTTACATCCGTTTGCCAAAATTATTAACCATTTACTACCTTTTCAATGTTAATATTAATGTCTTATTGTTATAATATAACTTTTATATGTATGACAATGTTAGAGTACAGTTAGACATTATTTAATTAATACGGACTGGTTCCTGTCTTGCATTTATTAAATTGATTAAATAAATATATTTTAAATATAAGTCGATCTGTTTTTCTTTAAGTTATTTTATTTTATAAAAATTGTGTTCATACCTGGGTAGGATTCTTAAACTCATTTTTTCAATAAGCAGAATATTTTTAATATTGAAAGCTTATTATAATTGGCAATTAATTATTATTTAAATTAGAAACACATCAGTAAAAACAATTTTATTATTGACTCTGGTTTTGAGGTGTCCAAGCAGAAGAGGCATGCTGACAGTTTTTTAAAACTGTTCTATGATGTTCAGAAGTACGTGCTATTCCAAAAAATATAATAAATTAAAAATACGATTTTAATTTAAAGATTTAAATACCCGCTAAAACATACATTTTATTATGCCATCGCTTTTTTATCTTTTTGACATCCCACGAAGGTCTATGCCTAAATACTAGAGTTTATATAAACGTGACGTCACCAACAAACGGGGGATTTTCTTCACAAGAGCTGTTAGCATGCAAAGCGGCAACGCTCTTGTAGTAAGTGTTTGCTCTAAAATAGCGTACCGAGGGGAGTGGCGGGGGAGTGTGCGGTTCGCCCCGGGCCCCCTGTTAGAGGGAGCCCCCATATGGGGACCGTCATACAAAATAAGGTACATATGAGGGTTTAGAAGCGTTGTTGTGAGGGCTTTTAGATAATTTTTGGTAGCAAAGTACAAAAGGGAGGGGGAAATTTATTATGTTAAGTTGGAAGAAGACCCCATTTCGAAGGTGAGGTGTCAAAATTTTTACAAGTTGGAAAAGGAGCCCCTCAAAGTTGAGCCTCAAAAGACCTTCTTTTGCGTGTCGAAATTTTCTAAAAAAAACCTATAAAGGGTCAAAACTTTGCTTTCCGCCCTGGGTCCCGGTACCTGTAGGTTCGCCACAGCTAAAATTATGTAAAATAATAAACTTAAATTTGTGATCTAAATGTACTTTAACTTCTCGTGACGTTATTCCTTCTGATTGGTGTTATAGATTATTTTTAGATTATTTGGATAGATTTATTTTATAAAAGTTTAACATTACCTTTTGTTGCACTGTTTAAATAAACACGTTTTTTAGAATCTAGATATTCTATTTTATATAGCTTATTTTTAAATATTGCCATTATGCCTAATAATCACACTTATTAGGTTCATCACTATTTTGTTTTATCTATAGTCTACACAGCCCCACAAAAAATAAAAGTTGGTGGTCCGAAAAACTAGATCATGATGTCATGTTTTTTGGGTCGCTGAATCCGAATATGGGGTCGGTGTGACCCAATCAGGTCAGGGTCAAGGTCATTTTAAGGTTAATCACAGCCCAAGAAGGAAAAAAGTTGAAGGTCCGAATGACCAGACCATGGTATCTTTTTGTTTTTGGGGTCACTGAATCTGAATCTGAGGTTGGCTTAACCCCACCAGGTCAGGGTCAAGGTCTTTTCAAGGCCAGTTCATCAAAATTGATTAAAAAGGGACCACAATCGTAATAGTTTTAATGTTTTTGGAATCGCTTAGTCTGAATCCGAGGTCAGTTTGATCCCATCAGGTCATAGTCAGGGTCATTTTAAGGTCAAATCATTAAATTTTATTAAAAATATACCGCAATCAGGGTATATTTATGTTTTCGAGGTCGCTGATTCAGAATCCGTGGTCAAATTGACCCCGTAAGGTTAAGATCAAAGTCATATTAAGGTCAAATCATCAAAAGTTTTTGTAAATGCACCAAAATTATGATTTCTTGGGTTTTGTGGGTCGCTAAATCCAAATTGACCCTCCTGGATTCGGATTAAGCGACTCCACAAACATAAAGATACCACGTTTGTGGTTTATTTTCAATGAATTTTGATGATTTGTCCTTGAAACGACCTTGACTATGACCTGATTCAGCAACCCCGAAAAATATAAAGATACCACGTTTGAGATCCATTTTCGATAAATTTTGATGATTTGATCTTGAAATGAACTTAACCCTGACTTGATGGGGTCAATCCGACACCAGATTCGGATTCAGCGAAATGGTTCACATCATTTTTTCGCAGATGACATTAGGGTTGCTAACACTAGGGATGATAATTTTATTTAAAAAAATCATAACTATTTAACTCATGTATTTGCATTTCTTTTTGACATAATTAACTTTAGAGTGTCTCAAAAGCAAAGTGTGCAAGATGTTTAAATTTATAACTAAAAAATTTACGTTAAGGGATTATAATTTTAAAGAAATATATAACTATTTAAAAAATTCATGTATTTTCATTTTTTATATATATATATGTATATAATTAAGATACAGATACCATGGTCTAGTCCTTCGGACCACCAACTTCTTTTTTGTGGGGCTGTGCTATAAGGAGGTTTACACAAGGACAAATGGACAAAAAAATTCGAGAAAAAATATTTTTGATAAAAATTTTGGCTTTTAAACAAATATGATTTACAAAAAGAAAATGTTGAATTTGTATACTAACAGAGTACGCAAAAACTTAAAGAACATGATTTTTCTCCGAGAGAAGACTACCTTTATTTCTAACTTTTAAAAAATCTGCCATGCGCACCGTCTGGCGCTACAACTCAACCGACTTGAATGGCCTGAGGGACTTCGCCACCTATCCTTGGGATACCATTTGCTTTTTTTCTTACGAAATTTTAGCCCTCAAATCATAAACCCTGGTTTTTAAAATAATGTGATAAAGCTAGACTTCTAAAAATCCAGACCCACAAGAAGTTTCTACAGGACAGGATAACATTGAAGCAAGAAATAAATACAATCAAACTATTTCGAAAGCAAAAGACTCCTTTAAAAATTGCACGAAAAATAAGTTTTTTTCCTGCTCAAATAGCAGCAAATCTTGCCAAAATCAATAATAAGAATTTGTGTACCAGTTCTTTTTCACCACTCTATAGATTTTCACCAAGTTAATGGTGGAATGCCTGAAAGCTCAGTACTTGCACCAACTTTGTTTCTTCCTAACATCAACGACCTTTTCTTCTCCCGAATAAATTCCATGTATAGTTTTGCTGACGATAGTTTCCTTAATTCTAGTTTTTCAGTTTCTTAAACCAATCTCTAAGACTGACTTGGAAGGCAAACGCAAGGCGATGCAGATATCTCCAACTAGACTGGCCCTGAACTTCTAACATTGTTTGATTTTTTATCCTTAGAGTTTCTAAAATGTGGAACTTGCTACCCTCTAAGGTTTTTCCTTCCCCTCTAAATCTTCAAGTATTTAGGTCCAGGGTTAATAAAGTCCCTTGCCTTGCTAAAGACATTCAAAGTACGTTAATATTAAAACTTTCAGCCTTCGTGGATTTCCAAAAAAAAATAGAAAATTTAGAACAGCTTTTCCGGCTTGCAATTATTTTACTTTTGATACACAAAATAAACAATGAGCACGGATAGTTTTCTCGATAGCTGCGTCACCACTAGTGGTCGCACAATGAGTTTCCCTCGCACAACCACTTCTTTACGCTATTTGATGTTTTCGCGTGTTGTCGATAGTTTTTGAGATAATATTTTGATTGCCCAACTTACCTCTATGCTCAACTAGCCCCATCCTATCCTACACGTGGATTTGTGTATTTTCTCTGCATTTGTTACTTGCGCGAAGTATACCGATTAAGCTAAATAACATAACACACAGGCAATGTGAGGAAGAGAGACAATGCAACTAAATTCCGGCATGTAAACATGAGTGATTAATACTGCTTGTTTTGTTATTCAGTTACTCGCAGAGGTACTAAAACTGCTTGCTTAAGCAGTATAGTTCTTTGCCTCTTAATATTTTTTTCTTGCTTAGATTTAAAGAAAAAAACGGTAAGTTACATATCCCTGGGCCACATAAGCCACAAAAAAAATCTTTTGGAAATTATTGTAAATTTACAATTTGGCAATATAAACGATTTATTAAAAAGTTTTTAAGGATAGGATACATATGTAAGTTGGTATAAACCATCACATAATATGCAATACATATTTACAGAGACCAGTTCTATTCATTTTGTAAAAAATGTGTCAGCATGTAAATAAATTTCAAGTGTTGTAAAAGACAAAAGGACTGCAAGACAGGTACTGCACGACACGGTGAGAGCCATATAGAACCGTCTGCCGGTCCGAATATTTACAACCGATTGTTTTCGCTAATTTGATAAGAAAATTAATTGCTTGTCGTCGCCACTACTTACAACAATGCCCACGATACGACAGTGCATGCCTAATTTATCAAAGAGTTTTTGCAGTGATACACTATTTTTAAATATATTTTTTGTAAATTATTACTAATTTAAATTTTAAATATATGTAGTTACATTTATAGATTTCAAAGGTCCAACGTAACATAATAATGAAAGAATTTGAGAAAAAGCCCCTGAAGCAGCACGTCTCGTAGTCCAAAGTGTAGGCATTATACAGTGGAAAAAATATTCTGTCAATTCACAAAATTTGGCTTATTTTTAGCCATAGTTAAACCTGACAAAATTAAAACTTACTTTTAGAAATCTTTTGTAAAAAAGATTTGTAAATTTACATACATTTTACGTATTGCATTTAATAATATGTAAAACTGGTATTACATTTTATAAATGTTTTAAAAGTTCACTGTAACGTCACATATTTATATGTTAGTATATTTCCAAATATTTTTGTACAAAAATTTAAAAAATAATAATAGGAAAATTATTTGCTACGATACGACAGTGCATGCCTAATTTATTAAAGAGTTTTTGCAGTGACACTCTATTTTAATTTTTTATTAATAAAGTTATTATTAATTTAGATTTTAATTATTTAGTTCTGGTTAGTTTGAACAAAGCGGCAACTTTCGCAGTCTAAAGTTTAAGCATTTTATACTAAAAAATATTTTGTAAATTTAAATTTGTTGGTTATTTTTAGTTATTGTCGAATTTGACAAAATTAAAAATTTTACAAATCTCGTGTAATAATATTTGTAAATTTACATAACTTATATGTAATATTGCATTAAACATGTAATACTGTTATTATATATTCATTAATGTTACGAGTTCACTGTATTGTCACATACAAGTTATGTAAATTTCCACATATTTTTTACAAAAATTTTGTAAAAATTGGTTGTAATTTTATCATACTGTCGACTGTGGCTAAAAATAACAAACGTCAAAATGATTTATAGTTACATTTTCTTATTTCTTTTCATAAACTTTTTTGAAAAATTATGAAAACATCGCAAAAATACAATTACTAAATTTAAAATATCCAGTTACTCCCCTGTACTAATTTTGACGAATTTCGGTTGGATCGTTATTGAGATAAATGACCATACCCACTCGTTTTTGTATTTGTTTTTGAAAGAAGCATAATGCCATATCTTCGAAATTAATAAAAGTAAAAAAACGGTAATATTAACCCAGCACAAAGTTGACACAAGCAATTGATTACAATAATAAAAATTGTGTATTTCATTCAAATCTTTTAAATACCCTAACCTGGTGAGAAAACCATAACCTTGGCAACCTTGCAAATATAATTTTTAAAGTTTTTTATGTTTAGTTATTTCTTCAAATTTGGTTCATTTATATTTGACGGTTGCTGAGATAATCCACCGTTCCGGTTTTTTTCTACTAACCCTGTATATGACGGCTTGTCAAAATTTTGATTTTTGTGTTTTTAATGTATAATATTAAATTGTAAGTGTAAATTGTAACTCAAAACTTAAGGGTGAATCACACCCTCTAGTTAATATTCTATTTTAAAAGATCGTTTCATTCTTATTATATTCCCTAGTTTTAAAAAGCTTGCTTTTACAGGTAATTTATTATTATACATTAAAAAAATAAAAATCCAAATTTTGACAAGCTCTCATATCAACGGAAATAACTTGGCAGTTACAATTAAAGTCAAAATACGTTCAAAATAAGATATTACTATAACTTGACCCTTCTTTTAATTTAAGATTTTGGGGATAAGACTAACTCCTACTAGAGGATTGCATTTAAGGGGATGAAAGTTAAAAAATGTTTTCTCCTAAAACCGAAAATTGACGTGTCCGAGCGTGTTCTCTTTATATGACCTAAAGTGCCCAAACTTAGCTCTGTTTGTTTTTAGTTGACCACCCTAAATATAAACTGACTTTAACAATAGGTAATTATTATTATTTTTTATTCAATCAAAATAGCTTGTTAAAAAATATATTATTGCGTGTACTCTTTTTATTTTAGGCCGGTAATGATGAGTCCAGACATGAACGAATGTAAACACTTCTCGGTACATTACGGTTAGTCTTATTTAGTTACGGAGCTTTGATAATTAATGAACATACCTAACTATGCGAGAATTTTTACAAAGAAAATCATGATCATACTATGTGAACTGTCAGTTCTTTGTGCAAATGTAGAGTTATTTCTGATTGGTTTCATGTAAAATCATCTTTATGTGTTATTTTTTCTTCTTATTATTTTTTCTAAAATGAACGAATGTAAACACTTCTCGGTACATTACGGTTAGTCTTATTTAGTTATAGAGCTTTGATAATTAATGAACATACTTAACTATGCGATAATTTTTACAAAGAAAATCATAATCATACTATGTGATCTGTCAGTTCTTTGTGCAAATGTAGATTTATTTCTGATTGGCTTCATGTAAAATCATCTTTATGTGTTATTTCTTCTTATTATTATTTTTTTAAATCTTTACTCGGCCACTTAGTTACCACTTTGTTTGTTTTAGGACTTTTATTTACCTAACAACTGTGTCATTCCTTAAGTCTCTACTTTACTTTTTTTTATCTTTGGACAAACCACGAAGGCTAAAAGCCTAAATACTAACGTACCGTGGGTGTTTTAAGCGAGGTAAGAGGGAGTTTGTTGACACGGGACTTAAATACTTGAAGATTAAAGACCTCCGCGGGCAGCAGGTTTCACAATCTAGAAACTCTAGGGATAAAAGAACGAACAAAGTGTGAAGTTCGGAGCCTGTCCAGTTGGACCGTATAGGGATGCATACGCGCGGAACCACGTGTTTCTCTGTTGGGAACCGTGAGTGGAGGAACTATACTGGACAATTCTTCAGAGCAGAAGCCATGGAAGTACCTATAAAAAGCAATAAATTCCCCACAGCCCGACGATAGGCAAGAGAGGGAAACCTTTCTGTAAGTGAAGGATCATTAATGAGACGAATAGCTCTTCTCTGAATAGAATCAAGAATGCTTAGGGTTGCGGGGGACGCCATGCCCCAGATATGAGAACAATATTCCAAGGGAGGTCGGATTTGGGACACATATAAAGTGTATAAATTAGAAGCGGAAAAATACTTTTGGCTCGAAAGAGAAATCCAAGCTTTTTTGAAGCTGCCGTGGCTATAGATACAATGTGTTTATGCCAGTTAAGGTTACTTTCAAATGTGACGCCCACAAGATTGAAGGTGTCTTTGCTCTGTAAAACTTGGCCGCTCATAAGTAGAGGATGAGTATTTGATGACTCTATTCGCGACAAGGAACATGATTAAGAAGCTTAAGAAACCTGTGATAAATTTATGCCTTCTTAAGCTGTCCCACACTGTAAAAAGTGGGGTAATTTTACCCCACTTTACCATACTTTCTAATATAAATTACCTTTTATGTTTAACATTAAAGCTGTGAATTTTCACTAATTATGTCCAATCAATATTGTAAATTGACAATAATAATACATTTAAGTGTAAATTTATGCAATGCAAGTTGTCGCATTAGCGCTTTTGTTTTTATGTTAGGATTTTTTTCCGAGCCAAAAAGTATATTCCTCCTTTTAATTTATACACTTTGTATATGATCCAAATTCGACCCTATCTGGAATACTGTTCCCATGTCTGGGGAATGGCATCCCCTAAAATCCTCAGCATTCTATATGCCATTTAAAGAGCTGTTCGTCTTATTAATGATCCTTTACTTACTCCAAGACTTTCTTCTCTTGCCCATCGTCTATTCTTAAACAAAAATCCATTTTTTACCAAAATTTCTGGCCTTGATGATGGAATTGAAGAGTGAGGGCCTTTTTGTGCTTTTTAAATACGTGGGAAGGAGGTTTTGTGTAATTTTATAAAAAGAATAAAAGAAGAAAAGAAGAAAACAATTAAAAGAGGTTAGAGGACCTTTTTTTGCTCTTCAAAAAATTTGAACCTTCTTTAAAATTTGATTTTTTTCTAGGGGCACCAAAATGCTAAAATTTTTGTTTTTTGCCACTTCACACACTTCTCCTCGGCCCATGGCCCTCCCTCAGAAAGTCGATATGACGTCACCGACTTTGAAAACACCATTTTGAGAAAAATGCGTTTAAAGTTTGAAAAGCACATAAGAGCACTATGAAACGCCTTTTCAAATTTGCTTGTAACTGTAAAAAAACGATTTAAAAAAATTCTAACTGTGTATAACCCTTAAGCATCCTCACAAATCATCGGCTAGGGCTAGGTGCCCCACTGGTCCCAAGATAAAAACAGCAAAAACAAATTTAAATTAAATTTATTAGTTACATTATTATCGTAACGCAAAAACACCCGTAAACCCTGTGCAAAAATGGACCATTGACAACTAAAACAGTAAGAAAGAAACCTTAAAGATTATCTTTGACATATTTTCGCACCAAATTTGCCTGGAATTTTTTTAGTTTATGTAAATCCTTTAATTTTTGTTTTTGTTTTATGGTCAGCCTTTCTCAAGGTTAGTTGTCTGAATTTGTTATATGCTGGTATTGGTTGATTAATAAAGTAAATTTAAAAAATAAAAGTATACAGGGTGTTACACCGAAACTCACAAAACACTGATCAAAGCATAAATAAATTATAGCGTATACGAGGTAGGTGTAAATTAACAAATATGACACAACAGAAAACTACCTTTGTTTTTGAACTTATAGAAAATATTATTTGAAAAACTTGTTAAGAATTAAAAGATATGTCATATTTTAAAAGCACAGCCTCCTATTAAAAAATATAGAGAAAAACATAATTTTTCTCACTTACCCCGTATAGAGATATATCTATCTATCGAATTAAATTAACTGCCGTAAATTATCCATATTGCCCATAAATTTTAAAAAAATATTAAATCCTAATTATTCCTAACGCATTTAAGTACCTTTAGATCACTTCAAAAATACAAGTAAAGTTTTGCTTTTCTGTGGTTTAGTAAGGCTAAAATTTAAAAGCACCTATAGATCAATGTTCTATATCATTTTTGTCTAATAAAAACGATTTCACAATTTAAAATTTACTATTTATTCTTTGTTTTTTATCAAGATTAATCCTAAAATAGTTTTTTTAACTTCTATAAACTTTTTTTTATTACCATAATACCAATAAAGTTTAATTTTTGAACATTGTAATGGAAAACACCAAAAATAAATCTTTATTTTTAAAAAATTATACGTTTTTCATAATTCAAAAATGATGTGGAACAATATTCTAGAGAGGCTTGTAAATTTTAGCATTATTGAACCACAAAAACGCAAAAATGTACGTTTGTTTGATCTAAATGTACTTAAATGCTTTAAGAATAACAAAGTTTTGACATTTTTTTTAATTTAGGGCAATACGGATAACTTACTGCAGTTAATTTAATTCGATCTAATCTCTATACAGGGTAAGTAGGAAAAGTATGTTTTTCTATTCTTTTTAATAGGAGGCTGTGCTTTTAAAATGTGACATAACTTTTAATTTTAAACAAGTATTCCAAATACATATTTTTCTCTAAATTTAAAAATAAAGGTAGTTCTCTCTTGTGTCATATTTGTTAATTTGCACATACCTCGTATACGCTTTGATTTATTTAAATTTTGATTAGTGTTTTGTGAGTTTTGGTGTATGCAAAGATTTTTAACACGCTTTTATTAACTTGGGTTGTAACTATCTATCTGGCTGCCTATGTAACGGAATCTTTGAGCCTAATTTTAACCAACTTCCAGCTATTCGATTTCTTTGAAACTTTGTACACGTATTAAGGACCCATGACAATGCAATAATCTGCAAACAGTATCCCTTTATCTTTTTTTTAATCGCCAGGAAAAAAAATCCATTATATTATAAAAACAACACCTAGGATGCCATCTGTTGGAAAAATTTCAAACTTTGCTATTAAATGAAGAAGAAATTTTTTAGTGGATTGCAAAATGTTGGCAACGGTCCAAACATTGCCTGGATTGCCATCTGTTGGCAAAATTTGAAACTTTGCTACTTAATGAAGAAGAAATTTTTTAGTGAGTTGTAATCTTTTGCAAATTTTAAAATTTGCTACCATTGTCATTTCATAGGGGCTGGTTATTTTCTTTTGCTGCTTAATTAAATAGTATGTTCTTATTTACTGTTATATTAAGAATTTTGTGCAATATAACGAACTAAAAATGAAAAATAATTAATAGTTTAAAAACTCAAAAACACGCTTTTATATGCAACTGAACTAAAAATTAAAAAATAATTTTTCATTAAAAAATATTTTCACTTCATAGTAAAAAGCGTGGGGTGCATTTTACTATTTTTTCATAACTTTTCCATCATAGATATTGGCAAATATAATAATTATAACATTTAATATATTAAGCACCCCACGCTTTTACTATGAAGTGAAAATATTTTTTTTAATGAAAATTATTTTTTAATTTTTAGTTCGGTTGCATATAAAAGCGTGTTTTTGAGTTTTTTTAAACTATTAATTATTATTAAGAATAAATTTTTTTAAGAAATCAAAAATAAAGAAAGTTTTTCATATGGTTCAACATTTCTGACGGCCACTGTATAAAACACATTTTATTTATTAAGCAAATGAGTAAAGATCGCTTTCTATTCCAAATACCAAAAATAAGAATAAAAAAGAAACAACCTTAGTTGTATGAAAACCAGGATTTCAATTTGTAAAATGTCAGGGAAGTGAACACTACAGAAAACAATAGCACTGTAAAAACTGATTTTTTAATTGATAAAAATACAACTGAGAACATTGTTTTCGGTCATAATATGACATATGATATCTTAATCTATAAAGAATCGTAGTTGTATACGAGGGTAACATATTTTTGGTTATTTTGAGTTAAGCATATTGTTTAACAAAAAAGCAAAACTGTTAAATGCTGCTCAATCTTTATTTGAAATAAAGCCTTACAACGTAAATTTGGGCGATCAACTAATTATAACCAAAACATTTTAATCAGTATCAATACATCTAAACGAGTAAAGCTTGACTTCAGTTAGGAAGTTTTATACAGGGCTATTGTTTTGTATTTTTCTTTAAGCACTGTATAGAATTCAAGAAAAGAGAAGTTTTTTTTTAATTAAAGTTATATTCGAAAATACTTCCTTTCCGAGATGCGGGGTGTTAAAATTTTATATAAAAAATGCTTTTTTTTCTCACTTTCATACCACTTCAAGATATATCTACAAAATTTGGTACACTTTTTGACCGTTGCATTACATTTTCTGCTGTAAAAGTTTTAAATTGACTTTTTTAAGAGAAAATTAATAGTCACATGATTTTTTTCTCAAATTAATATTATTTTTGAAATAATAAATATTTACTTTGGAGTGTATTTGGTCACTTAATATTTTTACGTACGCCATACGGTTATTGTTTTGTGATAAAAAATTTTTGTATGAATTTTTTTTTCTAATTTGTATTAACTAAGATCAAATACTCACATTACTACTACTTAAATTTAATGAAAAACTGTATCTATAAAAATAAGAAAAACAATAATTTTACATTCAAAACACTATATCGGATTTTTAACGTTTTGGCCATGCATCAAAATGGTTTTTATTTTTTAAAACGAAAACCTTTCGTCGTACAAGAAAACATCAATGGACCAAATTAACTTCAAAGTAAATAAATATTTTAAAAATAATATTGATTCAAAGAAAGAGCAGTGGGGTACCCTTCGTAAAACCTTGTTCAAACGCCACTGGTAGAAAATGTTTAAAAACTTTTATAGCAAAAATGTAATATAATGGATAACAGAAGTGTATTAAATTTTGTAAAATATCTAAAGTGGTCGAAATTACAAAAAAGGCGTTTCTCGGAAAAGAAGCATTTTCAGACATTTTATTATTATTTTTTTGTATTCTATACAGCGTTAAGCGGAAAGTATCAACTTAAGAAGAACCCCGTAAACAGTGTATCTACGTAAGTTGGGGTCATATGGGAAACTTTCTTATTATTAGTTATTTGAAAAAAAACCTATATAAAACTTATTACATTGAAACTTGTAGACCATTAGCCAAACGCATAAAAGAGCACAGATCATACATTAAAAATACAGAATTTCATAAATCAAAAATCTGCCAACACGCATTTAATAACAATCATCGAATAAACTGGAATGCTTCGAGCATTTTAGCAAAGGAAATTTGTTCTAAAAAACGCAAAATCAAAGAAAGTCCGTATATATTATTTAATAAAGATAATTGTGTTGCATCAATTTCAGTTAATTTAAATAAGACTTGGTTGCCTTTGCTGGATACTGAAGTATCTTCAGGAAGACTAAAAATTAACTAACTATTCACCTTTTTTGTAATACAAACAATAAATACACCAGCAACCAGTTATCTATGTCACTATGACACTATAACCAAAGAAACCTATTTGACATTTAATGTCAAACCGTTCTTAGAATATCATTAAAAAAGATAAAAATTTCAAAATTTAAAACCTTAATAATAGGTAATTTTTATTTTCATTAATTTTATTCAATTTATCTTGACAACGGTGGCAGACTTGCCACCGAAACGTCGATTTTTAGTTATCTTTTTACTTGTTTAAATTTTTTTGGTTTTTTGGTACTTTTAATTTAATTTTTGGCGTGTACCCAAACAATTACCATTCATCAAATGAATCCGCTTAACTACAGAACATATCTTCAAAAATATAGTTATTTTACTCTTGAGCAAAAGTTAAATTTTTGGCCAAACCTCGGAAATGACTAACACAATTTAATATCTGATGATTGTATTTTAAGTTTTAGACCATGCAAACCGTTTAATAAAGAATACCTTTTTCGTAAAAGTAATAAGATAACAGTTTTCCCTTAGAAACACTGTACATGATTTTATGTCATGCCGCCGCGCCGCACCGCCAGACATTGGGACAAACTACGACGAACTTTCGCAAACAACCATTGTGTGGACGGATAGTTCGTCTACATTCCTCTTAGTTGGCCCAACTTTACTCGAGTTCGCTTACTTACAAATAGTTTGACAAATGTTTGGACAAATTGTTCTGCCACAACTTCGCCCAATGTGTGGCGGCAGCATTAAAGTTACCACGAAGTCTTGTCATCTAAACCCAACTAATTATTCGTGTGTAGAATTTGGTAGTTTGCCTAAATTCGATGATTATTTTCTTTATTTACTCATTTTAGGGGCCCCCCGTAAATATGGAAATGTTCATTTCATCAGTCAAATTAGCCGGCCGACGTTAAGACATTTTTCACGGACATTAGGTTTATACAATTGTTTCCACAATCAAATCGCGTACGAACATACATATCAGATAAGGTTACAAGAAACAATAGGAATAATTTGAAACACCTTTTTTATTGTTTTCTAATTTTGGCAATTTTAATTTTTGGCTTTGATACAGTTTTTTATTTATGTAATTGTATGGTAATGCTTTTTTTGCAAAAATGTAGCCTATTATTTAAATTTTGTGAAAAAGCCGATAAATGAGTAATATTTAAACTCCTATTTACATACTGCATTAGAATATAAATAATTTTATACAGCAGGATTCTTAACCTATACGACTTAGGAAATTATTGCCAAGGACAAACAATACTAAAAATTTAAAGAAAGTTAGTCAAATGTTTTTATTTCTTTGAACGTGGTAGACAATGATATGTTTTTAATAAAACTACTTTCTTGGACACCCATTTTATTTTATTTTTCTCTTTGGACAATCCAAGAAGGCTAAAAGCCTAAATACTAACGTACCGTGAGTGTCTTAAGCGCAGTAAGAGGAAGTTTGTTGACACGAGACTTAAATACTTGAAATGAAGATTTGGGGGAAGGAGAGTCCTCCGCCGGCAGCAGGTTTCACATTCTAGAAACTCTAGAAATAAAAGAAGGAACAAAGTCGAATGTTCAGGGCCTGTCTAGTTGGACCGTATTGGGATGCATACGCGTGGAACCACGAGTTACTTTATTGGAAACCGTGAGTGAAGGAATTTGACTGGACAATTCTTCAAAGCAGAAGCTATAAAAATCGATAAATATCCCACAGCCCGACGATGGTGGGCAAGAGAGGGAAACCCTTCTGTAAGTGAAGGATTATTAATAAGAAGAATAGCTCTTCTTTAAATGGAATCAAGAATGCTTAGGGTTGTGGAGGACGCCATGCCCAGATATAAGAACAATATTCGAGAGAGGACGGATTTGGCACATATAAAGTGTATAAATTAGAAGGGGACAAATACTTTTTGCTCGAGAAAGAAATTCAAGCTTTTTAAAGCTGCCGTGCCTATTGATACAATGTGTTTATGCCACAGGTTACTTTTAAATGTGACTCTCACAAGATTGAAGGTGTCTTTGCTTTGCAAAACTTGGCCGCTCATAAGTAAGTGATGAGTATTTAACTCTTTTCGCGACAAGGAACATGATTGTGTTTTAGATGCATTAAAATGGGCAAGATTTTTGGCGCCCCAATCCAATATTAAATTAAAGATCCTGTGAAAGAGATATCTGCATTCACTCTGCGTTTGTATTCCAAATCAGATTTGGAGATGGGTTTAGCAACCTGAAAACTGGAGTGAAGGATCCTATCGTCGGCGAAACTATGAATGGAATTAGTTGTGGACGAAAGAATGGCGCTTGATGTGAAGAAGAAACAATGTTGGTGCCAGTACTGGGCCTTAAGGCACATTATCATTTACTTGGTGAACGCTTGAGAAATGGCCATCCACAATAACTGATAAACGTCGATTAGATAGATATTTAGAGAGCCAAATAGAGAGTTTAGTTGAAAGACCATAGAAGGGACGTTTATTAAGAAGTGCGGCATGCCAGACCTGGTCAAAAGCTTTGGATATATCAAGAGCAACGATCTGGGACTTATCTAAAAACTCAAGATACTTAGTCCAGCAGTGTGATATGAAGGAAAGAAGATCTATTGTAGATCTATTGTAGATCTTTTGTGGCAAAATCCATATTGCCTGTCTTGCAAAATTTTTGTTTTTCTAAATACTTAAGGATTTGTGAATTCAGAAAGTTTTTCATTACTTTACAAATAACTGTGGGAAGAGATTGTCGATCCTTGAGATGGAAGGCTTTGAGTATTTCAGATATAGGTTAAACACGTGCAGCTTTCTAGCTCTCTGGAAAGATACCTGTGTCGTAAGAAATTCGAAAGAGCCGAGTTAAGATGGGTGCAAGTTCTGGAGCACATTTTTAGCGGTAAAAAGAACTTTATCTTTAAAAGTTAGTTGTGAAAATTAACTGGTACAAAAATAACTTTACCCTTGAAAGTTAGTTGTGAAAAAGAACTGGTACAAAAATTGCTACTAATGTTCTTCGCAAAGAACCAGAAAGATCTACTGCCATTTGAGCAATTTTAATACGATTTTCGAAGGATTTTTGGCTTTAGAAATTATTTGATTGTAGTAGTTTCTTGCTTTAATGCTGGCCTGTCGGTTTTCTGGACGTAGGAACTAGTAGAAACTTCTTGTGAGCTTGAACTTTTAAAAGTCTAGCTTTACTACAAGGTTTGAAAAACCAGGGGTTTGTTATTGGATTGTTTGGGATTCTTGATGGTGGGTGGAATGTAGGTTTCATTGCCCAATTGAATTGATTTAATTAATTGCCTGCAATTTTTAAAGGATTACGAGAAGAAAAGCAGATGGAATTCCAGGGGTAAGTGGCAAAGAAGTCCCTCAGGCCATCCCAGTCGGCTGAGATGTGTTGCCATACGGTGCGTGGTATTTCATTTTTCATTACACAACACACATTTTATTACCCTAGAATGTGCAGGGTAAGATATAGTAACTAAGCCATGATCTGAGCGACCTAGGAGAGCTGTGACAGATGCTTGATAGAGTTCGGGGTTTGTGGTAAGAAAGAGATCAACTGAATTTGAACTATGATTTGGGATTCTAGGAAAGAAGGTGGGTTCCATAATAAGGTTGGTAAGACAATTACTGACTGCGAAGATTTCGGCTGCTCTGCCTTGGGGATCAATTTTTAAAGAGCTTAGCCAATCCTTATTATGGACATTAAAATCGCCGAGCACGTTACCTTGGGCCGTAAGTTTAATAGGCTTTAATAAATTTCATATTTAAAATATTATACAGTTTGGATGTAAATGGTCCCCCTACTTACTTTTGTACCCTTACTTTATTCTTTATAAAATTTGGATGTGACTAATGGAAGGATACCAACTACTTTTTGACATTAAAATGATAGTTGCAACGATCAAGATAGCGAATAGGCGCCATCTTAGAAAAAAAGCTAAACGGAAAGGGGTGTCATGTGGCATATCATTTTTAAGCTCCTGGCGAGTACTTTAGCACTCTAAAATATAAAATTAATATCTTTACCTATGGAAAAATGGCGTTTCTTTACAAATTACCTAAATTTTATCATTTGGTTGGCCATATTTCCGAAACTCATAAAATTAGATGCACTTAATATGGTATTTTTTTAAAGCTTTTTTTTAAATCTTTTTAATGCTAAATAAATAAACAGGGTGGTTTATTAAAAGATAAGTACTATTTTGTCCTACCCTGTATAATATTATCAGTAGCACCACTGAAAAGATATTTTAAATGGCTTTAAGAAAATAAAATATTAAGTACATCTAGCTTTATTAGTTTCGGAAATATAGCCATCGAAATCAGAAACTTAGGTAATTTTTAAAGTATCTTTATTTGGTAATTGATAAAAATATTTACTTGATATTCTAGAGTTATAAAGTACTCGTCACAAGCTTTAAAAGGATATGTCACAAGACCTCCTTTCTACTTATTTTTTTCCTAAGATGACACCCATTTGCCGTCTTGATTATTGGAAGTATAATTTTTACGTCAAAAAGTCATTTATATCCTTTTATTAGTCATATCCAAATTTTATAAGGAAAATATTGACGATACAAAAATTAGCAGGGGCGGTTTATTTACGTCCACACTGTATTTTAAGAAATAACAAGTGTTTTATTTTATGAGTGGGTTCACTTTTTAACAAAATAACCGAATGCTTTCCAGGCACTTGTAACTCGCTTGATATTAGAGATAAAGCAGAAATGAAAATAGGAAAGTGTAGTGATTTTCATTTAGAATTCAGAGGCTACCTGTATTTTTTCCATTGGCTTTGGTTTTAAAGTTATGAGACAATGTTGGTTTTTAAAATAAAACACCCTGCATATTTAATTACCTATTAAAAGGTCGCCTTAAATGCCGTAAAACATACCACACTAATATATTTAATTTTTCATAGTTGCGGAAATACAGTTATCGTCAAGTTCAATAAAAATATAGTATTTTTAAATAAAACACTCTGTATATTGTATTACTATAAAAAAACAAATTTAAAAGAGATTTTAGAAAATACCACATTTAAAATTATTTTCTCCAATAGTGTCCGAAATATGAGCTTCCAAATCTTAGTGCATTGGATATGGATGGAAATTATATTTTCAAAATTATAGTACATAGACATATTAAATGTGGTATTTTGCTAAGGTTGAAAGTAACCTTAACTGGCATAAACACATTGTATCTATAGCCACGGCAGCTTCAAAAAGCTTGGATTTCTCTTTCGAGCCAAAAGTATTTTTCCCCTTCTAATTTATACACTTTATATGTGTCCCAAATCCGACCTCCCTTGGAGTATTGTTCTCATATCTGGGGCATGGCTTCCCCACAACCCTAAGCATTCTGGATTCTATTCTAAAAAGAGCTATTCGTCTCATTAATGATCCTTTACTTACAGGAAGGCTTCCCTCTCTTGCCCATCGTCGGGCTGTCCAGGCTAGTTCCTCCACTCACGGTTCCCAACAGAAAAACTCGTGGTTCCGCGCGTATGCATCCCTATACGGTCCAACTGGACAGGCCCCGAACTTCCCACTTTGTTCGTTCTTTTATCCCTAGAGTTTCTAGAATGTGAAACCTGCTGCCCGCTGAGGTTTTTTCTTCCCCCAAATCTTCAAGTATTTAAGTCCCGTGTCAGCAAACTCCCTCTTACCTCGCTTAAGACACCCACGGTACGTTAGTATTTAGGCTTTTAGTCTTCGTGGTTTGTCCAAAGATAAAAAAAGGGTTTTTCTTAAACTATCCTTGCAGTGGTAATATAATATACAGGGTGTTTCATAAAAAAAATCCTAAGGATGGCCATATTTCCGAAATTATTAAAAAAATAGGATATATAAAACAGCTTTTAAGGACACCTTTTATTTGATGATAAAATATATAGGATGTTCCATTTAAAAAAAAACCTTACATTATGTTATAACTTTAAAATAAAACATATAAAAAAAATGAGGTACGCCGCTGGATTCTATGTAAAAATCCTAATTTCGTTTTTTCTCTATCTCTAATAATAAGCAAGGTTTCAGTGCTCAGCTTAATTAACAAAAATTAGAAAATCACTTTGTTTTTCCGAAAACGAATCGACTTAGCCATGATTTAAGTAAACCACTGAATTTTCAAAGACCAAAATCCCGATTTTGCGTATGGATTTGTTCTATCCCTTTTAGCTTTTGCTATAGCCTGCAGGGTCAACGAAAAGGCGCCACCCTGTACAGAAACATTATTCTAGGTGCATAAGTTGCACGTTGAGGACGCCGATCACAAAGCTCTTTTCTTTTAGAGAGTCCCTTAAGCTGTATTTATAGATTGCCGTTTCTGTTTCCGTTTTCCGTTTAACGTTTTCAGTTTAAAGATAAAAAAACAACTTTTCATTTGTCAATTTATATTTTCTGTTTTCCGTTTCCATATACCATATCAAAAACCGAAACGTCAAATGGCAAACTGAAATAGAAACGTCAATCTATAAACTCAACTTTATACAGTTCCAATAACATGTTATAATTTGATGTTAGTATTTTAGGCAACTCTATAAAACTTTTATTATGTTAAGTTAAGTGAAAAATAACAGGTTCTCTTTTATGTTAAGTTCAAAATTTTTAATATGTGCTAATTACAACACGCACATTAATTATAAACGCTTGTAAAATACATATCTCAGATCATTTCCCATATACAAACATAAAAACCTGTTTTTCTCTAATTAATTTTTAATTTAATTCACCACAAAATATATTAAGTAACTTTGTTATACGCTGATGAATTAACATAACGTAAAAAGTGGTATAAACATAGATAAAAAACGGTTGATATAGTTTAATACTTTAATAACCTTGAGAGCCGGGTTTATTACCTCCGGATTATTTAAATGTTAAATAATGTAGGTTAAAGAAAGTTCGTATGATATATTTCCAGCTGAATAACAATAATGGTGCCCTTGTTAAAAGCTCAAAAATACAGTGTGTTAGGAAAATGATGTTCATAACTTTAAGAGGTAATTCCTTGCATAATTCTAAGCAAAACAGTACATAATATATTATGTCCGAAAATCAGTAATAAATGTTTCCACACATTTGGCAACGTTGGAACACAACAGGGATACGAGTGCACGAGGACAGTAACTGATTCATTGATTCCTATATGTTTTATTTAATAACGCTTGTCAGTACATTGCATTTAGTCAAAACAAAAGAAAAATATCGGACTTACCGATACGTGGCGTTACATACCACCAATATCCACAATTATCAGTCACTTATTTTAAACGATACGATACACTCGCGTACTCGAAACATCTCTTTCGTATCAAAATGCACACACTGATATAGTAATACTACATATTTAAAGTTAAATGTAATTTCAATTTGGGTAAATACTACTTGCATTAATGTATGCAAGAAACTGTCAAACAAATTTTTCCCGACGTAGGTTTTTTTAATTTTATTTTGCCTACCAACCACATGTCACGTATGATGTTGAGAATTTTGGTCGATACTTTGTATTTCTCGGAAATTGATATTTAATAGGCAAAAATAAAATTCTTTTAGAAATACTTAATAAATATTGATTTATTTTACGCTACTAGGTATATAATTTTAAATAATTAAGTGGCAAAATTAATTGATTTTATGACTAAAAGAAATTAGCTGAGCATTTGGTTTCTACGAAACTGCCGATTTTCGGACATATGTTATAAAGAACTTTTTGCTTAGAATAACGCCAGGAATCACCTCTTGAAGTTACGAACATTATTTTCCTGACACATTGTACAAGAAAGTTGGTCTTTTAAATCTATGTTAACCGATTACTTTGTCAAGGGTAAACAGATTTTAAAAATTATTTTTTCTACAACCTTAAAAAAATGCTGTTATTTTAGTTATTATAAAGACAGATTACTCCATTTTAGTACACTACATCATGTTTTAAACATTTCTTAAATGTTGGACGCTCCTTTCACTCTTTGACTTGTATTTTGTTTTAGTGTCTACTAGATTTTTATTTCAATTTGACAGTTTAATGATAAATTTAATAAGAATTATCAAATATTATTAATACTATTGATTTTGGTTAACTCAGAAATTAAAATGGTTATTTATGTAACAAGTGCATAAAGTTATATTTTATGCATGTGTTGCATACGATACTTTTCTACGACCGTATAAAAATTTCCCAAATTAACATTCGTACTGAAAATTATAAATGGAACTGGTTAGGGAAGAGAAAAGGTAGATAATGTGCCGAAGAAATAAAGTTGGTACCTGTACTTTTGAAACCCTATGGCACCTCAACATAAACTTGATGAATTGTTGACGAGTGGCTGTCTACAATGACTGGTACACTGTTACAAAAGAAAACTGGAAAGCCAAGGACAAAGTTTGGTTGGAAGATCGTAGAAAGAAAGTTTATTGAGAAGTGCATTATGCCAGACCTGGTCAAAACCATTGGATATATTAGAATAGAGCAACGGTCTGGGATTCATTTAGAAATTCAAGAGACTTATTGCAGGTGTGTGATTACAAACGAAATATCTGCTGTATATCCCTTGTGTTTTTTTTTGTTTTTTGGTTGTCGCCTTTTGCTTCCCCCTAAATCACTTTTGGTCGACGTACGGCCCTGGAAAAGCGAAATAGTAAAACAGGTTTAAAGTTGGATGAAAGAAATTTAGATCCCATCCCTTCTTGAGGATAGGTTGAGGTGCACGTGCAATATTCTTAAAGTCAAATATATATGTATTTTGTGAAGTGTTGATAGTGGTAGTTAATTAATTCATTACTTAATAAAATTATTGTTATTATATTTACGATCAATTTTCCCAAAATTCTTATTATTATTGACTTGACTGTTATTGATTTGAGACCAACGATTTGTTTGACTTAGTCGTGACTACGCTTTGTACGATAGTCAAGATCTATTTTGATGACCCAATTTGAAAGGATTATTCAGCTAATAAATTATTAAATTGCTGTTACTATTTAAATTTGTTTTCTTGCATTTTTATTTGGAGGACGTAGATATTTTACGTAGCACCCAAAATACGAAGAAAGAGCAAATGTAAATGTTTGAGGCTTCTCTAGAGACCTAAATGCATAGAACTAATACTTTATGTTTTTAAACAACCGTTTAGCGACTCAATCAATTTATTCTATCTTTAAATATAAGGCATATTACTTTTTGCTTAAGCAAACAATATATAAGACCAGCATGTAGAAATTAAGCTTTTAAAGGGCTTGTTACTCAAAAAACCAATGCCATCAATAAATAAATTAATAAATAGTTAGTAGTTTTACACTCCATTTTTTAATTACCATGTATACCAAAATATTGTGGGGTCCTTAACAGCACCTATAATAAATTATACTCATTGTACCTTACTTTTTTTATGTTTTACCAAAAATTGCAGTTACGTTTAATTTATAGAGTTTCTTTTTGTTATGTCGTCATGATATTAGATTACCATTAAATTAATTAACTACCATCAGAAACAAAAAGCCAATATTTTATAGATCCTCAATCTCAAATGAATAACACTCCCAATATATCGTCCAAAAGACAAGTGTTTACATGGTCAATAGCGATCCAGATTTCAATTAGCCGTCCAGTATTTACAAACCACTCGTTGTATGATTTCATATAGACATAAAGATATATCGAAAATATCGTATTCGGCAAAGTCAACGACAATCTTATTTCAAGTAATGTTTGGATAAACTTGTTTGGTTTTGATATTATTTTGTTCAAGTTGATTACGTTTTGCTCTGATGTTTTATACAGGGTTGTTAAACATGTCTAACATTTGTGGAATAGAAAATGTACAGAGTGTCCAGTATTTACAAACCACTCGTTGTATGATTTCATAAAGACATAAAATAGATAGAAAATATCTGTTTGGCAAAGTCAACGACAATCGATTTGAGAGTAATGTTTGGATAAACTTGTTTTAATTAATAGATATTATTTTGTTTAAGTTGATTACGTTTTGCTTTGATGTGTAATGCAGGGCTTTACAAAATTTTTATTATTTGTAAAATTAATAATATACAGAATGTCCAGTATTTACAAATAACTAGTATGATTTTTATAGGCATAAAGATATATCGAAAATATCATACTCGGCAAAGTCAACGACAAACTTATTTTGAGTAATGCTTGGATAAACTTAATTGGACAAATGTACAGAGTGTCCAGTATTTACAAATCACTAGTATGATTTTATATAGACATAAAGATATATCGAAAATATCATATTCGGCAAAGTCAACGACAAAATTATTTTGAGGTATGCTTGGATAAAGATAATTGGTATTAATATTATTTTGTTTAAGTTAATTACGTTTTGCTTTGATGCTTTATACAGGTTTGTAAAACATTTCTTATATTTGTAGAATAAAAATGTACAAAGTGTCCAGTATTTACAAACCACTTGTTGTATGATTTTACGTATATATAGATATAAAGTTTAATCGCAAATATCGTATTCGGTAAAGCCAACGTCAATTTTACTGCAAGTAATGTTTGGATAAACTTGTTTGGTTTTGATATTATTTTGTTCAAGTTGATTACGTTTTGCTCTGATGTTTTATACTGGGTTGTTAAACATTTCTAATATTTGTGGAATAGAAAATGTACAAAGTGTCCAGTATTTACAAACCACTTGTTGTATGATTTCATATAGACATAAAGATATATCGAAAATATCATTTTCGGCAAAGTCAACGACAATCTTATTCCAAGTAATGTTTGGATAAACTTGTTTGGTCTTGATATTATTTTGTTTAACTTGATTACGTTTTGCTCTGATGTTTATATATAGTGTTGTTAAACATTTCTATTATTTGTGGAATACAATAGGTACAGAGTGTCCAGTATCCAGTGTACAAACCACTCGTATGATTTCATAAACACATGAAATTATATCGAAAATATCGTATTTGGCAAAGTCAAAGACAATCGTCTTGAGAGTAATGTTTGGATAAACTTGTTTTGAATAATAATATTTTGTTTAAGTTAATTACATTCTGCTTTGATGTTTCATACAGGGCTGTACAAAATTTTTAATTTCTGTAAAATTAAAAATGTACATAGTGTTCAAAATTTACAAATCACTATTATGATTTTATATAGACATAAAGATATATAGAAAATATCATATTCGGCAAAGTCAACGACAAACTTATTTCGAGTAATGTTTGGATAAACTTGATTGGTTTTATTATTATTTTGTTCAAGTTGATTACGTTTTACTTTTCTGTTTTATACAGGTCTGTAAAACATTTCTAATATTTGTAGAATAAAAAAATATACAGAGTGTCTTATTTTGGTTGCAATTGCGGGTTATCTCAGTTAATAATAAAGATGCAGTTTTCGCAAACCTAAGCTACTTTTTTATAAAACAAAAAAATGCCGTTAACAAACCCGTCACAGCTCTTCTAATTTTGAAGCTACAGGGCGATATTAAAAATATTGCATTATCAGATACCCATGTGTCTCAGTTGACTAACTTATCAAAAAGGTATAAACAGATTCTTATACATATACCTTTTAAAGTAGAATACAGTGGCATTGTTAAAATTGTTGATTATTATTATTATTATTAATAAATTATTGGCCAATGTTGAGTTTTTCCAAATGAACATCTTACCTCACAAGACTTTTAAAAATATATAGGTTTATCTTAATAAGCAACGACAAATTTCCTAATTTTTATATTTAACATCCAAAATTTTGCAGTAGCAGTTTTTTTCTTGGCCTAATTAGTGTAGCTCTTATGTTACGAGTTTCCAAATTAAATTTTGCTATTTTACTTTTTATTATTTTGTTCTCTTGTTAGGTCTATAATTTAAGGTAGGTGGCACATTCTTACACAAAATTAGAATTCGTAAGTGCCTTAGATATTTTTTGATTCATTTTTAACATAACATATTTTGCTTTTTATTAAAAATAAACTTTTTAAGTCCCCATGCCTGGGGACATTTTTAACCAATAAACATTTCTTGAAATAAAATCATGGTTCCCAATTTATTGACCTAATGCAAATTGTTTTATGTTTTTTTCTGATTGGGTATAAGTAAAATATTTTATGCTTATTACAAATCAGGAGATTTTTAAAAATAATGGCTATTTACCAATAATAATTTTGCTCAAGAAAATGGTACCTACCTAGATTTATACAGGGTTAAAAATTAGAGGATGTCTACCAAGCCTTAATAAAAAAAATTAGAAAATCTACGCACTATTAGTTGGGTTTTATTCCACGTTCAGTTGAGTTAAAAGGTCCATTAAAAACATAAAAATTCAAAAGTACATAATAACAATATGTAGAAATATTTTAAACATAAGGTACCACCAAAAATTTTAATACCGAATTATTTAAAATGTAATCTTAGACATCATTAATTCACAGACAATTGTCTAACAGTTTTTTGGGGTAATTTACATACAATAACTTGTCCAAATTCGGTGTAAAATGACATAGCAACCGAATTTCTATTAGCATCCAAATTATCACCAAATAGGGTTGTCCGGCTAACATTACCGTTATACAGTGTGATTTGTTAAACACATGTCTTGTTAGAAAGCAGTGGAAGACGCAGATTATTTCATAACAAAGCCAACAGTTTTTAAAATAAATAATTTATCGTATTGATAACCTAGGCAAAAAGCAAAGGTAAAAAAGTAATAAGGAGAGTATGCCGTGGTTTTTAATTTATTTAAAATAAGGAGTGTCAAAAACCGCTTATTCAAACATTAGAGAGAGAGAGAGAGAGAGAGAGATAAGAATAAATTAATATTTTAAAAAGGTTTTTTGAAACGACAACGTGAAAATGTTTTTTATCGGCTCAATTAAATAAAAAAGTTGTTTGTCTGCAAAGTCGGTTTACTGACGATAGTTAAACGTGACAACATCGAAAGAGTCATTACCTTTATCGCCGCAATTATCGTTGTTATAATCAATTGATACCAAGTTCAATTTTCACTGCATGCTCCCTCAAGTAGAAGAGAAACAGATGTCGAACTACGCAGAGATTGTGCCTCTTTGTCGCTTGTTCGGCGCTCTCGCTTGCACTTAAAGCCGTAGATGGCACGCGCGAGGTAACTCCGCATGAGTAATGTTTTTTGTTGTGTGCAGCTAGGTCCATCGAATTACAAGACGTTGTCACGTCAAAAACAAACGTTTATACAAAACATTTTACTTCATTTAAAGACAGTTAAAAGACAACATCCTGCTTTTCTATATTGTCCACATGTCCACCATGACTTTCCCCTCAGATTGGTTTCGTAATACGTTGTAAAGAACCCAGACAGTTAGGAATTTTTCTTGTGCTTAATAACATATCTATCAATCCACTTTGCTAAAATTGATGTTTCTATTTACTGCATGCAAGGTCGGTATGGCATCAATGACAGGACGTAATATTCTACCACTAGAACTCAGAGAATGGGAACAGAGGCAAAACGAGACTCACTGGAATAACGCTTGAGGACAAAGACAGGCGAAGATATTTATCTTCTAATCGCCCAAATACACTAAGAAGCTATTAGTGCTTCAAAAGAACGAACTCAGGATAGTTACTAACTTTCTGATAGGTCACGGCCCTCTGAGGTATCACCTTAAAAATATGGGAAAGACCGACAATGACCGCTGCAGATTTTGTGATCGATCGAGCGAAACCTCGGAGTATATGGCTTAATTGGGTGATATTTACTTTTTTCATTCGTTATTTACGAAGAGTATATAAATACATCATCAATCCGGGAATGCGTTTATTACCTTAAAATAATGAAAGAAAACACCTGTTAAGGTATCAAATATCAAAAATACCCCAAATATTATAAATTTATTGTAGCAGACAGTTTTCAAGATGGCCGCTGTAAAAAAAAGCGTGCGTTAATCGTCATTTTAGGAACGGTCATTCCGGGAACGTTCCCGAACATAATAATCCCAATACCGTAAACAAACCAATATAACTTCTTTATAAAAACATTAATTTTAAAAATTTAAATAAATAATAACATCTACTCGGTTTTGTAGTGACCTGTTGAAGGTAAATGCCCCCTGGATGGCATATAGGAGGATGTCGGGTTGAAAATATCGTGTTAATGGAAAAATGTATATCGTTTTACTAAACTGTTTATAGATTTTTTTGCCAAATAGAAGCAATTCTTACAAAAATTGCAAAAAACGCAAAAACATTTTAAAACAACATTTAAATATGATATTTTTTCCAAATTTATATATTTATTTAATATATCATTACGGAAACTCGAGTCATTTTGGTAACAGTATTAAAATGTCCCTAAACAAATGCAGTTTTAGATCTTGCTAAAACATCATTGTCCTAAAAAACATTCTTATTTGGTGCATGTAAGGCTAATTTAGTTATAAACGTTGACAATATTTTTGTATTTCTTAAATTGTACACATGTAAAAAGTAACTTTTCTGTTTTTTTGGTATATTATGCTTTTAAAGGATTTCGTATAGAAAATTTATGAATTTTTAAATTTATTATTAAATTATAATTATTGACCTATTCTACGGCCTAAATCAAAATAAATATGTGAAAAAATATTTTTAAACATTTTATTAAATGTGGAAAAACGTTCCCGAAGTAACTGCTTACAGCGAAAGTTCTGTTAAAAAACGAAATTACTAAAAATACTAAATTCTATGCTTGCTTAATCAGGTTACTTTTTAATTACAAGCTAATTAACAGTTTAAACTCTCGCGCTCGTGGCTGCTCCGGTTGTATCGGCAAGCGTCGATCTCCGGAGTTAAGCAGTGAAGTGCGCGCCCATAACTTGGATGGGTGACCGGCGCGGCGGCACACGGTGTTCTGCTCGGGGAAGCGGACCTGAGCAACAACCATCCAAGTTATGGAATGAATGGTGTGTGAATGGGAAGGAGTAGGGGTCAAGGTACAATAGGCCTTCAGGCTGCAGTGCACCACCTAGGGGGCGGTCGTCGGCCTGGGTGGGATGACCCCGAAAGGGTGAAAAAAAAACAGTTTAAACTACTTATTATATTAATAGCTTTTAATTTTTTTGCCACAAAATTAGTGGATGGTCTTTTGTTGGGTACACGCGTGTATCCAACAAAAAGACCATCCAATAAATGAATCCGCCCAACCATTATAGAGCATATTTTCAAAATTAGTATTGAAATTTCCCACCTTGGTGATTTTAATATACTGCCAATGTACGGAATTACCAGGCCAGAGGCTTAAATATTTAAAAGAAGTATTCTTCACTTCAGAAGATATAAAATGGCTTTTTCCCCAAAATATTTCCAGCTTCGCGAAAAGTTTGAGAATCGAGTGGATTAACTAATATAGGGTATCTACAAAAGATCTTTTAGGTCAAAGTGGGAGAAGGGCTATAGCTTAAGCCGAACGACCCTATTCATTACAATACAAAAAATACTTAAGAAAAAAAAAATTAACTTATTTTAATCAAGTTAGGGCTTAATAAGCTCTTTACTGCTTTAAATGACACTGGCAAATGTCATTAAACCGATAAGAACTATTTAATATTTTGTTGTTGGTTAAAAAAAATGACCATGCTTCGTAAAAACGATGAATTTTCAAACCTATGTTTGCAAAATCCTTTTTCATAGAAGCTTACTTATTTTTTGCTGCAATTAGGAAACACCCTGTACAGGGTGTTTTTTAACAACGTTACGAAACTTCAAGATGTAATTTCCTATGTTATTTTATAAAAAAGAATTTTAATAGACATATGCCCGGAGTTGCTTCCTTACTGAAATACAGGGCGTTAAAATAAAAAACCGTTTTCTTTTTAAATATTTTAAATATGTTTAGGCCGATTTGGACAAAATTTGGTATATTTATTTAAAGTAATAAGGCGCCTAAAACGTTAAAAAAATCTAACTCAATAAATTTAGTCAAGTTTGGACTTAATAAGCGCCTTATTAGTTTAAATAAATGTGCCAAATTTTATTTAAATCAGTTTAAGGATATTAAAAATATTTAAAAAAAAACTGACTTTCTTAAATTTTACTGCCCTGTATCTTCGTAAGAAAGCAATTCCGAACAAATTTGTAAGTGGTGAATAATTAGGAATATAATACTTTAAGAAAATGTTTATTTTATTGGAATGATTAGATATAAGATCCCTATTTAATTCTGAAAATCGAGTTGTCTGCAAAGTCGGTTTACAGTCGATAGTTAAACGTAACAACGTTGAAAGAATCATTACCTTTATAGCCGCAATTATCGTTGCTATAAACAATTGACACCACATTCACTTTTCACTGCACGCCCACTCAAGTAGGTAGATTGTGTCTCTTTGTCGCTCATTTCGCGCTCTCGCTTGCACTTCAAGCCTTAAATTAAACGCGCGAGGTAACTGCACATGGGTCATGTTTTTGGTGCATGCAGCTGGATCCATCGAATTATAAGACGTTGTCACGTCAAAAACCTTTTTTATTTTGATGACATTTTTAAAAATAAAAAAGGCAATTTTGTCTTGGTACATTTTTTTATTCGTGTACTTTTTGGAGCCTCGGTACAAAACAAAACTAATTTCCTAACGTAAATCTTGTTTTTTCTTTACGGAAGAATAAGCGGTTGGCACAAACGACTTTTTAAACATTTAAAATTTTTGGTTCCATTTGTTTCCATATTGTAAAGTCCATCCGTGGACATACTGTATAGCTTAACATATTTTTTTTTAATTCAAATTGCATAAATGATTAATTTTTAATATTACTATTTAAACCATATTTTAAATAGAATATTTAGTACGTCTGTACGAACTTTGTGGTTATTCTCTTAAAAATACTATTATGTGCGAGGAATTTATCAATAAGGAAAACACAATACGTCACCGTTCAGTAACTACAATACGTCTGGAAATATTGAATTTTTAGCATTATATTGCGTCAAGATTCTCAGGAATTTACTGCTTGTTGACAACCCCAACGTGAAAATGAGAAATGACCCTTAAACTTCACCTGTTGGCTTCATCTCGCACTATCTCGATCTCTTACAGTACAGTTTACATACTGTTATTTTTTATTATTTTCATGAGAAATTATATATCATATTATTATATGAAATAAAAATACTTGATGATTTCAGTGCTGCATCGATTCCAAAGGTGGTATTAATATCTTACTGTGGGGCAATGATATTTGTCCTATAAGAAGATGCTTAATTTTTATGTTATTTACCATGAACTGGAGAACAATCCCAATAATAACTGCCCGCGGGCAAACCAACCCGGTCTAGAGTCTGGGGCAAGGATCCTTTATTAATTTCATAGAAAAGCAACCGCCGGACTCGATAACTCGTTAAAAAGAAGAATTAAACAGAAAAGAAGCTTCCTATGTAGATTTGGTCTATACACTGTATCATTCTTTTTAAATGTTCGTAAATCTTTGGCAATAGGAAAGTGATAGACTACTGGACCTGAAAACTTTGAGTTCCTTTGTTGAAAAGTGCAACCATTATGGAAAATTGCACTGATAATTTCTTTATAAAATATATATTTTTTTATTTATGTTTACTTATAGAACAAATTCATTCATAGTTGTTAAATAAATGTATTCATAGTTTAATCAATTTAAGCCTATTAAATTTTCGGATTTTAATGAATTGAATCTTATGCTCATGAAAAATGTATCTACATACTGTCCGCCGATGGGATTAACAAAAGGACAAATTGACCAAATATTTTATTTTTCGAACAAAAGTCATTCTTTATAAAAGTTTTTGCTTAAAAAAATTGGGTTCACGAAGAGAATATGTTGATTTTGTATACAGGGTTCGCAAGTACTTAAAAACATGATTTTTATACAAGAGTAAACTACCCGTATTTTTTATTTTTGAGCAAAATGTCATTAGAAAAATTTATTTAACATCATGTTTGTAATCGATAAAAACAATAATACAAAATTTTATTGAAATCCATAATTTGACGAAAACTGGCGTTTACAGTAGAGAAATTGAGTTTTGTAGGAATTTGGAGAGAGCAGGTGTTTAAAAATCAAATTATAGACGTTTCTTAAGTTATTTTATTATAAAAATTTGAAATAAATACTTTTTGATAACTTTAGAATCAGTTTCATAAATCTTTTTGATACCCCTGTAACCTTAATAAAGTTATTCAAAATGCTATTCTAAATAAAGTTTTTAAATGATATTTTGCTTAAAAATAAAAACTGAAGGTAGTGTACTCTTATAGAAATATCATGTTTTTTAAGTTTTTGCGAACCCTGTATACAAAATCAACATTTTCTCATCGTAAATCCAATTTTTTTAACAAGCAAACATTTTTATGGGGAATGACTTTCTTTCGAAAAATAAAATTTTTGGTCCATTTGTCCTCTTGTTAACCCCATCCGTGGACAGTCTGTATATTTTGTTGTGTCTGTTTTGTAGAAGGAAAAAGAAACAGTGACAATTCTGCTTAAAAAAAAGAAGAGAGGATAGCAAGATAATACCAGTTCATTTAAATAAGCAAAAGTTATATTCTGGCAATATTTTAAATTGTATAAAATAACAGGTTTAATCTGAAATATTCTAAAAACGGTTACTTGTAGCGATATTTTTAGGTATACTATGTTGGTGGGAAAAATATGAGAAAATAAAAGTTCGTAAATAAAATTTTATTATACCAAGGCAAAAAAGTTATGACACTTTAAACCTAAGCAATAGACTGCAGATGGCTCCCTTTACATTTTACAACAAACAAATAGCATATTTTGATTTTCCACCCTAAGAAACCTCTCAATATTGAATTTTGTAAAAAAATGTATTATAATAAGTAAAATAATTAAAAATTACTTAAATAAAATAGAAACACCCTGTATCTTGCAAAGGATCAATTTGTGGACTAAGGTAAATTGGGTTAGACCGTTGTATTTTCGTCCAAGGAATTTGTGGTAACATTTTGTACATACCTTTTAGAGTATACCGAGTATAATAAACTTGCTAATATAAAATTGTAAATCTGTTTTTTTGAAACAAGGAGAATTCCTTACTATCTTGCTTACTGTTAAGAAAAAGCAAATCTTACAATAATTTAAAGCTTTATTATTGCTTTTTTTTAACAAAGAAAATTTTAAAGCACTTACTTAGAATCTTTCAGAAAATCATTTGGTTGTAAAATATGATATTTCAATTTTAAAATAATATCGCCAACATTAACTTTTTACATAGAAAAACAAGAGACGAAAAAGTTGCATTGTTATTTGCTTAATCTAAAAAAAAATAAAAAGTAATTGGCGTTCATTTTTTTAAAAATAATATTAGCTCTGATGCCCACTGACGCTACTGGACGCAATAATCCTAATCTAGGTAGACAAGCACTCTATTGCATTAAATAGGTGTACCAAATTTGATCCAAGTCGGTAAAAGCGTTTTAAAGATATTTAAAAAACACCGACTTTTTTAAAAGTTTTAAAGCTCTGTATATCAGAAATAAAGCAAGTCTGGACATAGGTTTTTAGGTTTCTTTTTTAAATAAAAAACATTGTGTACTATTGGGATAATGAGAAATTATTAACACTTTCAGAATATAATAATAATTATAATAATACCAAAAATAATAACATAGGTGTATATACAGGGTGTCTCTAAAAGATCTGTAGAAAAAGCAACCACAAATTCCTTAGAGCAAAATACGATGATCTAACCCAATTTACCAATTAAGTTTCGTATCAGTTGTTAGGAAACACCCTGTATATTATACTTATCTCACCACTAACATTATATTTTATTTATCAAGCCGAGGTATTTAAATTTTTACGTAAATGTTCTTCAATTAATATAACAAAAATTAAAAACCCTTAACCACATGCACACATTATAGCCGGTCTTAAATTTTAATAACTTCCATGGATAAATCAACCCTAACAGTCTTTTAGCGAAAATATTTCCACCATTTAGCCCTCCTTTTTCTAATATTTCGCATTATCCCAAACTTTTAATTTAAATGTCCGAATCATACGACAGATAATATTTTAAGTACCGCCATATTTTATTTAACGCCATCTACAGAAATACAAATTTAGCCATTATGTTAAATTTATGTTAAAAATTATCACTCTTTCTTCATTATCGTGTATAGTGCTTTTTAAATATTAATTTTAATATCGTGTTTAATTCTTTATCACAAGAAATTATGCCCTTGCCTTGGAAATTTTCAAATATGTTGGTTACAGCAGTAGCGTGCAGTCCACGGGAAGCTAGGAAAGCAGTGCTTCTCCTCAAAAACAAAAAAACAAAACAAAGCATTGTCATCTAAAATACAGTTTTTAAGATAGAAAACATTTAATTAAGCTCTATAAAAACCGCTAAAAATAATAATATACAGTGAAGATATATATGTTCTATATTGGTCCGGCGGATTTATTGATTGGATGTTATTTTTTGGGTACACGCCAAGTTATATTAAAAATTAAAAATAATTAAATTAAAAACTAAAAATCGACGTTTGGTGGCAAGTCCGCCACCGTTTTTAAGATAAAGTTAAATTAAAATAAAAATTTTGAAAATTCACTATTATTTATGTTTTAAAATTTAATTTTTTTAGCTTTTTGCTAAGTAAATTCTGAAAACATTTGACATTATATCTCAAATATGTTTGTTTGGTTATAGTGTCATAGTGACATACATAACTGGTTGCTGGTGTATTTATTATTTATAATACAAAAAGTTAGTTGATTTTGAGTTTTCCTGAAGACATTTCAGCATCTAGTAAATTTAACCATGTGTTATTTAAACTAACAGAATGTTGATGCTACACATTTATCTTTATTAATTAATATGTATGCACTTTCTTTAATTTTGCGTTTTCTAGAAAAAGTTTTCTTTGTTAAAATACTTGAAGCATTCCAGTTTACTCTGTGATTATTTGCAAATGCGAGTTGACAAATTTTAGATTTGTAAAATTCTGTGTTTTTTATGTATGTTTTGTATTCTTTTATGCGTTTAGCTAATAGCCTACAAGTTTCACCTATATAAAGTTTATCACATTCACAAGGTATTTTATAGATAACATTTTTGTACTTTTGATTTATGTTGTGTTTTTGTTTTTGTTAATTTTTAAAACACAAAATACTATAGGATCTCAATCCCTTTCATTTTTGATGATGACCATATTTCCAAAATTATTAGTATTAGATGTACTTATCATGATATTTTTCTAAAGCTTTTTAAAAGACCTATTTTATGGTATTACGGATAATATTATACAGGGTAGGACAAAAAGTGGATATTGTGTGAAAGTGGATATTGTGTGAAAGTGGCTCCAATTTTAAATTTTTACATGGACACCTGGTATATTTTATCAGTTTTGCACTTTTTAGACCATTCTAAGTCAGAATGTTACTTTTTAAAACTTTTTAAGCCTAATCAAATTTTTTAAAGCCTTTTTAATATTGCATCTAGGTGCCGTGATTAGACGCAAAATAATCTATCGACACTAGATGATGTTAGAAAAATCCAATCGCGAAGTTTTAGTGTCAAATGTGAACGATAGGAATAAAACAATTTGGCAAATTTAGACCTTTCTGTGTAACTATTATTTTTCAAGTGGCAAGCCTTTTCATGCAAGCACTTTTCGAATAAAGGATTTTTAAAGGAATTAACGATACCAATTTATTTATTAAATAAAATTTTAAATTAAAAAATCATAGCCACCTAAATGCAATACTACAAATGGCTCCTTAAAAATCAAGTAATTGGGCTTTTTTAATCAAATTAGTATTTAGAATTGTCTCAGGAATCCAAAAATGTTAAGATACACAGGGTATTCCATTTAAAAATTCAGAATTGAAGTCACTTTCGGTTAAACCAAAAGGAACTAGAAAGTAAAAATATGCTTAAATTCTCCTCTTTCTGTATTAATTCGATATTATTTACCTAAACGCAGTCTCATTTTAAGATGTTCAATACTCTAAAAGTTATCGCTTGTCTAATAGATTCGTTGACACCCGGTATGTTAGATAAAGCATCATTTGTTAGGCCTCATTGTATAATTCTACTGTACGTATTAAAAAGTCAAACCCTTCTGTAAGGTGTTAATTGTCTACTCATAACGAGAAAAAGAAAAATTACAATTTTAAAATATAATACAGAATTATTTATCTTTTGGCTACTGTGCACCAAGCACTTAATTTTCTTCAACAAAAACATCATTTTTAACTTATCTATCTGACACCTTTATAATGATCTTGATATATATCTGTAGGTACCTATAGAAATGTAAATTTCTAAAAGAAGAACGTTTGCTTGGGTAGTAATTAATTTTTAATGTTTTTCTTTATATTAGATTCGTTAAATTGTAGTGATAAATATTGTGATTAACTTGCTTTTTTATCATTTAAATACTTCTTTTTGTTTTGCAATAACCTTCTTGGGTCAATCAACTTTTTTTTGTCTCACTTTTTAAAATCCTCATAATTTTATGAACCTTTTTTGTAATATTTATTTATTTTGGATAATGAGTCATTACTTTATTATTTAATTTTTGCACTAAGCAAAGCACTTAAAAGAGTTTTAACAATAAAATCGAAAAATCCACAATAGTTACATCTCATGTACACAAAATTCAAACCCAAAACAACCCAGAATTAAAAAGCGAGGTCTCTACCCATAGAGATTACTAACTAGTCAATCATTAAGCCACATTACCATATCCCAAGGACAATCCAATTGTCCTACGGACAACAATTCAGTTAGTATCAGTATCCAAGTGACTAGCCGGCGGACATTTTTTAATCTTTTTATACTTTAAACTGTCCGATAGAACAGTTATTTTTTTATGCTTACAGTAAAATTAAGATCAAAACCCTTAATTACCTTACCTCAGTTATTCAAGTGACAGGTTTGTCAAGAGACTGGTTATCCCACCGACATTTTTCGAATTTTTTACACCTTGGACTGTTTGATAGAACATATTTTACTTTTGAATTTTTTAATACTCACAGTAATATTTGCATTAAGTTCTATTTTAAACACCAACATTAATTACTTATGTATTTCTACTGATTGTCCGATGAACACATATTCCAGCCAACCACTCTTTTTGCGAAACTTGGTCAACTGAGACCGCAGTTATGATAAAAAATGATGAATGGTCGTAATCATTGACCAAGATTACCGACAGTGTACACACTACGCCCTTTTATATGTTGATTTTAAAAAATATTATGGTTGTCCGACGGACATACGGTGCGACGTTCTTTTTCTGGTACCGAATATATATTAAATAAAATGCGAAACTAAAAATTAAAAAATATATCAATTTTTAAAATTACAGTGTTTTTTATATCTTTGGACAAACCACGAAGGCTTAAAGCCTAAATACTAACGTACCGTGGGTGTCTTAAGTCAGGTAAGAGGGAGTTTGTTGACACGGGACTTAAATACTTGAATATTTGGGGAGGAAGGAAAGACCTCAGCGGGCAGCAGGTTCCACAATCTAGAAACTCTAGGGATAAAAGAACGAACAAAGTGGGAAGTTCGGGGCCTGTCGAGTTGGACCGTATAGGTATGCATACGCGCGGAACCACGAGTTTCTCTGGTAGGAACCGTGAGTGGAGGAACTATACTGGACAATTTTTCAGAGCAGAAGCCATGGAAGTACCTATAAAAAAGCGATAAATCCTCCACAGCTCGATGATGGGCAAGAGAAGGAAGCCTTTCTGTAAGTGAAGGATCATTTATGAGACAAATAGCTCTTTTTGAATAGAATCAAGAATGCTTAGGGTTGTGAAGGACGCCATGCCCCCGATATGAGAACAATATTCCAAGGGAGGTCGGATTTGGGACACATATAAACTGTATAAATTAGAAGGGAAAAAATACTTTTGGCTCGAAAGAGAAATCCAAGTTTTTTTAAAGCTGCCGTGGCTATAGATACAATGTGTTTATGCCAGTTAAGGATACTTTCAAATGTGACGCCCACAAGATTGAAGGTGTCTTTTCTCTGTAAAACTTGGCCGCTCATAAGTAGATGATGAGTATTTGATGACTCTTTTCGCGACAAGGAACATGATTGTGTTTTGGATGCATTAAAATGGACGAGATTTTTGGCGTCCCAATCCAATATTAAATTAAGATCCTGCGAAAGAGATATCTGCATCGCTCTGCGTTTGTTTTCCAAGTCAGGTTTAGTGATGGGTTTAGGAACCTGAAAACTGAAGTAAAGAGTCTTATCGTCGGCGAAACTATGAATGGAATTAGTTGTGGACGAGAGAAGGTCGTTGATGTGAAGAAGAAGCAATGTTGGTGCCAGAACTGAGCCCTGAGGGACTACAGCATTTACTTGGTGAAAGCTTGAAGAATGGCTGTCCACAATAACTGGATATACGACGATCAGATAGATAACTAAATAGCCAAGTACAGAGTTTAGTTGAAAGACCATAGGAGGGAAGTTTATTATGAAGTGCGGCATGCCGGACCTCGTCAAAAGCTTTGGAATATCAAGAGCAACGATATGGGACTCACCTAGAAACTCAAGAGACTTATTCCAGCAGTGGAATACGAACGAAAGAAGATCTGCTGTAGATCTTTTGTGGCAAAATCCATACTGCCTGTCATGCAAAATTTTGTGTTTTTCTAAATACTTAAAAATTTGTGAATTAATTAATTTTTCCATTACTTTACAAAAACCGAGAGGATTGAAATTGGTCTATAGTTAGATGGAAGAAATTTAGATCCTTTCTTGGGAATAGGTTGAACACGTGCAGCTTTCCAGCTATACCTGTGTCGTAAGAAATTCGAAAGAGCCGAGTTAAGATTGGTGCAAGTTCTGGAGCACGTTTTTTAAAACGATTGCTGGTATGCCATCCAGCCGAGACGATTTCTTGGTGTTAAGGGAAGAAAGGATACGCTTAATGTGTTTTACCTTAAAAATAACATCGGGCATTTTATGAGGAACTGGGGTAACCGCTGGAATTGGATGGTTTACGGGAGGGTCAAGGGTTGAATTGGCAGCAAATTGTTTAGCAAATAGTTTTGCCTTTCCTTTAGCGGTAGAAATAATTTAATCTTCCAAAGTTAGTGGTGGAAAAGAACTGATACAAAAATTCCTACTTATGTTTTTCGTAAAGGACCAGAAAGATTTGCTGCCATTTGAGCAAGAAAGAACTTGGTTTTAAATACGATTGTCTAAGGAGTCTTTGGCTTCAGAAATTGTTTAATTGTAATAGTTTCTTGCTTCAATGCTCGCCTGCCAGTTTTCTCGACTAGGATCCTGTAGAAACTTCTTGTTAGCCTGAACTTTTAAAACTTAGCTTTATTACAAGATTTGGAAAACCAGGGTTTGTTATTGGATTGTTTGGTGTCCTTGATGGTGTGTAGAATAAAGGTTTCAATGCCCAATTGAATTGATTTAGTTAGTTGATTGCAAATTTTAGAAGGATCACGAGAAGAAAAGCAGATGGAATTCCAGGGGTAAGTGGCGAAGAAGTCCCTTAGGCCAACCCAGTCGGCTGAGTTGTAGTGCCATACTGTGCGTGGTGGCATGTATTCATTAACTTCGGGATGTGCAGGGTAAGATATAGTAACTAAGCCATGATCTGAGCGACCTTGGGGAGCTGTGATAGATGTTTGATAGAGTTCGGGGTTGGTAGTAAGAACAAGATCTAGGGGATTTGAACTATGATTTGGGACTCTAAGAAAGTAGGTGGGTTCTATAACAAGGTTGGTAAGAGAGTTACTGACTGCGAAGATTTCGGCTGCTCTGCCTTGGGGGTCAGTTTTTGCCAAGCACGATTACTTCAGCCTGTGGAAACTGATAAATTATGCTATCGATCTTTGTTGAAAGAAAGTCAAAGAATCCGACCTAGGAATTATTAGATGGGGACCGGTACAAACAGCAAATAAATTTAGTTGAAGACCTAAGGGAAAGTATGAGCCAAAGAATATCGTACCTACCCGATTCAAGATTGGAAACTCGAGCACAAGCCAGATCGTTGCGGACGTAAGCACATATGCCACCATGTGGGCGAAAAGACGAAATAAGTTCGTAGCCTGGAAAGAGAAGGTGGCTGGTTGAAGATTTGGAACTTATTTGTGTTTCCTTTAGAAACAGTATGTGGGGCTTAGATGACTGAAGGTGATGGTAAACGGAGTTTATATTGGTGTTAAGCCCACATATGTTTGCAAAAGAAATTGAACTTTTTAATGAAGGCCTACCGGATGCACCCCTCGCCCGGAGATCCGAATAGAGGGGTATTTTACCTTCGGAACATTTTACTTCCGGGTGTGCCGCCATCATTTGTACATAGTTTTGGGAGTTAAAAGGAAAAAAATAAAAGAAAAAGAAGGAAGAAGGAAAACTGACTCACACACCCAGAACCGGAAACTTCCGTTAAGGCCTCACGTGTCCTCTAAAGGGTGAGTGGGGTGGTACCTCCTCAGGCGAGGAAAGCTCCTCTACCACCTACTATTACAGTTACTAAAATAAAAGCTTTTTGTAATATAAAGTTATAGATACTATTGTTGCATGGGGACCAGGAGTAAACCTGTAAAATACGTCCTTTAAAAATTAAATTACTTAAAAAACTAATGGAACGCCATATATTAAAGATATAATAACAATTGTTATTAGTTAGGGATTTGTTTTAATTGAAAAATAATAAAAACTGACTAATAAAACACTTAAGTTTATACTTATACATATTCTGTTTTTTACCAGGGGCAGAGTAATTTCGCGCTCGGACAAATAAAAGTTAAATAACCCTCTTTCATTTTTTTAAAGAAAAATTACCACTAAATAATCGTGTACAACAAACTTATAAAATAAAAAAAGTTGCCTACGTATGGGTTGTAGCTTCTATTGTTATATGGACATTAATATTAATGCAAAGTTGCCCATTTATCAACTAAAATATGATGTTAAGTCCTGTAGACAAAAAACTTGTTTGGAAATTTAAAGAAGTTATTACTTATAATTTAGTGTCTGCCAGTGGTATACCACTTTAAGATTTATAAAATAACATATGTCTATACCTGGTATCCCTAGTAGATGGCTCACTTAAGAACTTTTTATTTTTTTTTATAATAAAATAAAATCTAATTCGTCGGCATATCATATAAGTGTGCATTGTTTTACGTATTTAGTTGTTGTCTAATACTTCCAGTCTACACGGAAACAGCCATAACTTTCTGATTTTAATTGAAACACCGGGTATATTTTTACCTATTTAAATAAAAACTATTATTTTGAATACCTACAATGATATTTCATTTACTAACTTTTGACACCTAACCTAAAAATAATTTTTAATTTATAATTTTCTCAATAAAGTACCATTAATGAGATAAAACGGTAAATTTTGGACCAAGTAGCCATGAAAAAATGGAAGTAACAGTCCTTTAATTTTTGTATCTTCTACAGACTTGTTTAAAATATGCAATTTTGTATTTATGCTTTAAAGCTTTTTAACTTAAATAGATAAAAAATATTTTTTACTAACAATTTGTTTTTACACCATCTAACTTTTATAAAAAGTATGCTATTTTTTATATTATTATATATTGCATTAGCAGTTTTTAAAAAACTTGGCATAAGGCAGCAAGAATTTAAAATATATATATCTAAAATTCTTAAATTGTCTTTACAGAATTTTTTTATACACTTTTGTTCTATTTTTAAAAATAAAAGTTGTTAGCTCCTGGGCAATTTCATATTTCTAATTATAACTTGCCCTGTATAATACCAATTAGAGTAAAATTTTGTATTTATTAGTTTTGGACTATGCGACCATTTTCCCAATATTTTGTTTTAAAATTCAAAAATTTTTGGTCCATTTATTCTCTTGTAACACATATCCTGGGACACACTGTATATTTTCCATATCAATCAATATAACTAATTTTTTTTGTATAATTTTTGATGGGTAGTTAAACTAGAAATAAAGGTAGCATCTAAAAATAATCAGTTAAAATTTCTAAAGAAATTATACTGGACAATTTTTCAGAGCCGAAGCCTTGGAAGTACCCATAAACAGCAATAAATCCCCCACAGCCCGATGAGCGATGGGCGAGAGAAGGAAGTGAAGGATCATTAACGAGGTCAACAGTTCTTCTTTAAATAAAATCAAGAATGGTAAGGGTTGTGGGGGACGCCCTGCCCCAGATATGAAAATCCTAGCTCTTTTAAAGCTGCTATAAATATAATGTGTTTATGCGAGTTAAGGTTATTTTCAAATGTGACGCCCACAAGATTAAAGGTGTATTTGCTCTGCAAAACTTGGCCGGTCATAAGTAAAGGATAAGCATCTCATGACTTTTTTCGCGACAAGAGATATCATTGTGTTCAGGATGCATTAAAATAAACAAGATTTTTAGCCCCCCGATCCAATATTAAATTAAGGTTCTGTAAAAGAGATCTGCATCGCTTTGCGTTTGCTATCGAAATGAAGTTTAGAAATTGGTTTGGGAACCTAAAAGTACAGTAAACGGTACTATCGTTGGCAAAATTATGAATGGAATTAGTTGTGGACGAGAAAAGGTCGTTGATGTAAAGAAGAAACAATGATGGTACCAATACTGAGCCTTGAGGCACTCCAGTATTTATTTGGTGAAAGCTTGAAGAGTGACCATCCACAATAACTAATATACTTCAATCGAAAATATAACTAGGGAGCCAACAACAGAGTTTGGTTGAAGTAAAGTTTGTTAAGGAGCGTGTCATGCCAGATCTGGTCAAAAGCTTCGGATATATCAAGCAACACTCTGGCACTCTGGGACTCACCCAGATAGCTATAGATATGTTGTTGTGAAATCCATACTGCCTGTTGTGGAAAATTTTATGTTTCTCTAAATACTTAATGATTTGTCAAATAATGAATTTCTCCATTACTTTACAAAGAACTAAGAGAGGTAAAATAGGCCTATAGTTAGATGAAAAATAGTTAGGTTTTTCAAAAATCGGTCCAACCGTTTCAGACTTACTAGCCCATGCAACAAGACCGCACTCTGTACATTATAGCCAAAGTTCAATCAGTTTTAAGTCTGCAATGACTAGGCCAACTCCTAAAAATAAAGCAGTGTTAGGTAAAAAATCAAATGGCCCTAAAAATAAGGTGCTACATGACCCTCTTCCCATAAAAAAAATATAGTGTCTTCTTCGCAATAGGACACGTGACCACAAAAATGTTTATGTCAAAAAGTAGTTTTACTGATACCATTTAAACTAAACTTTACCCGATCTCGATACTGGTCCCGTTTTAATTATAAAGGTGGGGAGGACTTTAAAAATTCTATATTGAATTTGTATGTTGTAGAATTGTTAAAATTACAAAAAAAATAAGTATAAATACGTTTTTGATAACTTTAGCTAAACATTATTGAGGTTCTACAATAAAGTGATTATTGCTTTTAGTATTAGGGTTTAAATTTGCGACATTCAATAACAATATTAATTCTAATTTATAATATTTTTATAACTTATAATTCAAATTTTTATCACACTTTCTGGATACGCCACTGGCATCATAAACCAAAAGCGTACGAAAACTAGTAGCCACCACGATAATTCCACTAACAATAGAACCCATATCTACAAAAGAACCCCATAATTTACCCATGAATGGAACCCACCGATTTATTATAATTTTACGGTGATTCAACGAGGTGGTCTCGTGACGTCCGGTAGCGCCCATTCACGGATTTTCATTCTTAAGTTGATAAGCGATCTCGAATATTTTTGGTTAATTATAACGTGATTAGGGTGGCTGTTTAATATTTTATACAGGGTATTTCGCGTAAAACTTATAACCCTGATTTCTTTATCTTTTATCAACCTAAAACACTTTAGTAAAATATTTAAATAGTATACGACAATAAGATTTATAAATGTATTTAATTAAACTCTTACATATTTAAAGTATGATTTTCCTTGTAAAAGAATTGATTAAACAATAATTAAAAAAAAGTACATAATTATTAAATATAATAAACACGACAACACAAAGCTATCAAGTTTGTTTTTTTTTAATTATTTTGTTTATCTTTGTTACATTGTTGGGTTATTACGTGTCCAACCCATCTTTTCCCCTGTTCTGTCAACGTTGTCCAAGCACTAAAACATGCAATTTTGGCATTTTGCAGCACCTTTTAGACAACGCGGTGGTGCCACTACCAACGATCTTTTAAATAACTACTACCAAAGACAATTCTAGTTTCACTATAGACTCCCAGAACAATGCTAAATATTTTGTCATCAGTTTGGACGCAGGCTTGGCTGAATTTATGAAGCGGCAAATTATACGTACTGTTTACGTGTGTACTCGATAGATACCCGCTTCATAATTTCCACGAAGCGACCGTCCAAGCTGATGACCAAAAATTTAGCATTGTTCTGGGTGTCTATAGTGAAACTACAATTGTCTTTGCTACTACCAAAAATGCTTTTTTGGCTGAGGATCAAACTAATGACCGGAGAGTAACAGAAACTGTTTGCCAAGTACAACCATGAAAAAATATTCTATTAGTTTATTCGATTTAGATTTGTAGGTCCTTTGGTAAACAGCTAGAATATTTCCTGAAAAACCTAAAGTAAAATCAAGGTCAAAAAAATATATATTAATAATTAAATCTGACATTTTTAACAATTAGTAAAAATGACAAAAATGTATTTTGGGTTAAAGCACTAGTAATTTAATCACTTATCAAAACTAAATTTATTTAAAAAATGGAAACTTCTGGTTGATCTTTTTTGTATTGAAAAAATAATCATAAGCTTATAATAAAACACTTATAAATTTAATCATATTAACTACCCAAAATATTTTAAGTTTGATTTTGCTTGCAAAATAGTAAAATGTACAATGAGTTACTAAAAAATTATACCGTCAAACAAAGGCTTTTTTATTACTGTACATGAAACTATTTGCCCACATCAATCATGAAAAAATATTTGAATAGTTAAATCGATTTAAATTTGTCGGTCGGGTAATACAGCATATGAAAAGATTATTTGCTGAAAAATATTGATTAAAGTCAACAACAAACAATAAATTACAGAAATTTTAGTCCGGGTTAACCAGTACTAAACATTAAAACAAAATGTATTTAAACACTGGTTAAATGGAAAGAGTATTAGTTTTTTTTTTTTTAATAAGTCCATGGTGAAACTACCGCATTGTCTGAAAGATGCTGTAAAATCCAAAGACTGCATGTTTCAGTGCTTGGACAACGTTGACGGTACAGGGAAAAGACGAATTAAACATCAAATAACTCACCACCCGCGGTACTCTGGTACTTAGTTTTAAGCCTTTGTGTAATGTGTAAGATTAAAATACAAAAACTAGTAATGAAGAAGTTGCTCTTTATATTTTGTTATTTTTTAGCATTTACCAATATTCATTTACATGGCCCATTGTTTAAAACATAAATAAAATAACTCTACATAATCTAAAAAAGTACATTAACTAGGGCCAAATTTAAGAAGGGGCAGGCGGGGCAATTGCTCCGGGGTCCCCACAATAAAAAAGGGGCTAAATTCCATAATTTATTACTTGATGAGGACTCTTTTTGTATTTTTTTGCTCTTTATTGTTATTTTTGGTACAAACTCCCATTAACTTTTACTTTGAGGGGGCTCCCACAGGCTTATTGCTCCAGGTTCTCCACACCTCTAAATTCGGCCTTGACATAAACCCATATTTTTATTAGAAGAAAATTTATTTACTAGGGCCAGAGTGGACTAAGTGAGCACTTAACCATCTTTTTAAATAAATTATTGGTCCATCCTGACACAGATAAATGAGAGTTTCTTTATTGAAAATTACGTAATAAAACTTTTTGATATTAACCAAAAATTTAAAAAAACACACTTTGACTTAAATTTCATTTGACATAAAAACGGCAAGTAAAAAAACAGTGTACATTTGTACATGTATGTATGCGATGTCTACAGGGTATTTAAAATTGTTTAAACATCATCAATGCATTAAAATCCCTGTATAAACACCATGTTATTATTTGATGAAAAGAAAAGAAAACCGCAAAATTTTACGGAACATTTAAACTAAAGTTTGCCTACGTGTGGTGTGAACTTAGAAACAGATTTTGGGATATATTTTAGGATATATTTTACTAGTGCAGATGGCCTTTTTGTTATTTGTAGTTAAGTAAACAGAGCTTAACACTCTAAATACTTTGATAGACATTTTCGGGATATTTCAAAGACTCTGCAAACAAGATTAGAATTTCTACAATGGTTTGAAGGTTTAACTAGGGGTTAACATTATGAAAAATGCGATTATTCGGTTGTTACCTTGTTTAACTGGGTACAATCCTGTATGGGCTTTTGTATGACAAGCCGTTGAACGATTTGTCATTTTTGTTATAAATATGCCAGATTTTTTGTATTATGGTAAAAATGTGTGAATAAGTTTTTATCGGGTTGTCGTAGTATAAGTGGCAGTTCTTAAAAATCACTGACGTAAATAATATTTTCAAACGATTATGTCTAAAAACTGGGACATGGGACCTACATCAAATATATACGAATTTCTAGTGAGAGGTTTTTGGTAAAGAAAATTTAAATATTGGAATTTTCAAAAAAAAACAAAATTTTTGGATTACTCGCCCCAAAAATCGAAGTTTTAAAAGCGATTTTTTGTTTTTCGGGATTTAATCAAATTTTATTGTCAAATCACAAATCTCGTAAAAGTTTCTGTCTTTTTTCAAATAAGAGGCATCCAAAATCTTGCATAAAAAATATAAGTAGAGTAAAAAAATAATTTAATTCACAAAAAATACAAAAGAGAATTCGATTTTAAAACTTGGATTTTTCTTGGGGGGGACCAAAAAATCAACTTTTATTCGCAGATTCCAAAACTAAAATGTTCTTTACAAGGTGTTCCTTTTAAGGAAACTAGTATTTGGTATACAGTGTGTCTACGTAAGTTTGCGTCATATGGAAAACTTTTTTATTATTATTTGTAAAACGTTTTTATGGCCCATATTCTAAAACGCAATTATCAGATATCAAATTTTATTAATCATCTACGAGGTTTGGCAAGAAATGTAATTTTTGCTTAAGAATAAAATAGATTAAACACAGTAGTAAAGAAGCCACGCGGTCATCAGTTCTGCCTCACTTTCAAATTATTCCCTTTTTTGTTGCTCGCACACTATTTAAACAACGCTATTAGAAAAAAATAGTTGATTCCCGTCTTTACTTCTATGACGCTTGTGGCTTTTTAATAACTGGTTTTTACTTTTCCTGTATTTTTGCTAAGATAAAAAATTTATATAAATAAAAAATGTTTAGAAATAAAAACTTCTACATATGTCCACTGTGTCCGCCTAATTTGTCTACATATGAGAAACTTTTTTATTTTTAATTTTACGAAAACAAGTTATTCTTTATAAAACGTTCTGCATGGTCTAAAACCCAAAATCAATCATTAGAGATTTATTTCTTTTAGTAGTATATGAGATGTCTCGAAAAACATGAATTTTTTCAAGAGGAAAGTACAATTATTTTTAAAAAATATCGAAAATTATTATAAAGACAAAAACAAAAATAGCTTTAAAATATGATAACTCATTAATTTTTAAGAAGGAAGTTTTTTTTTTAAATTTTGTATAATAAACGATGAAAATTTAAATTTGACAACTGCAATTATTTTATGATTAGATATTTTATAGGACAATCTCATGTGTCATCAACGTAAAAAAATTACAATGTGCCAATGTATAAACCTTAACTTTCTCGATTTTAGCAGGAAAAAAAAACTTTTTTTTTTAAATGAACAAAATTGTATATTTGAAAGTCATGTGTAATTTCAAACATCTGATTGAGACATTTTATTATTTGATAACAGTACTTTAGATTTTGGTTGGACCATGCAGAACTTTTTATAAATAATAACTTTATGTCGTAAAATTAATATTAAAAAGTTTCCCATATGACGCCAACTTACATAGACACACTGTATATTTAGTGTGGGTCCCATGTCTAAGTTTTTGAATAGGATCATTTAAAAAAATTATCCAAGCCAGTTTTAAAAACTCTAGTTATAGACGATAATTTCCATTTGATTAAAAAAGAAACACAGTTAGCTAAATAGTTACATTTAGAACAATATTAAAATTATTTTTTGTCATTTAGTACCAAGAAATAGCTGTTAATTAGTTTAGTAAACTTCGCTCCCTTCTTTGAACTTTCGAATCTTTTAGTATATTGAGATCAATTGTCAACAAATTTCCTCTTATTTTGCTTAAGACACCCGCGGTATGTTAGTATTTAGGTTTTTAGCACTCTTGAATAGTCCAAAGATAAAAAAAAGAACGACGATATTCGGATCATAGTACCCAAAAAACTGGGACATTAAAAGCCAAGAAGAAAGTGTCTCTTAGTCTACAGAATATCGCTTTCCTTATATTTGGAATTTTTTTGACGTGGTTGTCACAAAATAACATTTCTTTGACAAACAAAACATATTATTCTAATAGACCAGAATTAAACTAAATTTTGTACTCCCAGTGTTTTTGGACACGATGGTACATTTTCTGCATTTTTTACATGTCATTGACAACTTAAAATGTTTTAATGGCAGCTGGACACACTTTAAAAATATTTTTCTTAAGTGAAAATGGTGGTCAAGTGATACCAAAATTATTTTTATGGCAAAAATTAGTTTAGATGACATCCTTTTACCAAAATTTTACCCGATCTCGATATCTTGTCCCATTTAAAAGACAAAGGAGGGGAGGACTTCTAATATCGTAACTGCATGTTACTAACTTTTTTCCAAAATTATGTGTATAGGTTAAAAATCATCCTGGATTTTATTTTATCTGATATTTTGTCGAAAATTAAAAATTAACAACAAATTTTTAAATATGAAAATAAATAACAAATCCTGCAACAGAATAAATAATGGCAAACTAATTTGACATTTTTATTATTCAAATCAAAATTATAAAAGACCAATAAAAATATTACACCATGTGTGCTTAATCTACATAAGCCATGTATCCATTTAGTTTAGGTATACATACACTTGCTTTCGGTGGCTTTATTCCTAAGTCCCTACTAGAGAGTGTCATATGGTCCTAATATATGCATTAAATTACCTTGTGAAAATTTGTCAAAGTCTTAAGGGCGTTCCTGGACCGCCCAAAAGTAATTTAGATCTACTTAATGAAATTAATAGTAAAAGGGATACATTTTTATTTGCCAGTGTATACTGGATGATTTATATGGAGGGTTAAATGCAATTTTATCTCTGAAGCAAGTTTGTTATTTTTGGTCTGTTAATGTATATTTTTAAGCTCATTTATTAAATCCTAAAGCTTAAGTACTAATGTTCTAAGTTTGTCTTAAAAAATATAAATGGTTTAAAATTCAGGTACAAATCAATCTGGTAGTTTATTAATATACAACTAAAAAACAAACAAATATGTAATATACAGGGTGTTTTTCTACAGACTCTCCACAGATGGGGTTTACAAGAGGATAAATCAACCAAATTTTTTTTTTTTAAGTATCTAAGTCTCTATTAAAATTTTTGCTTGTACAAAAAAAAGAATTTGCCAAGAAAAAATTATGATTTTCTGTACAGCTTTCACAAAAACTTAAGATACGTAATTTTTCTTCAAGAGTAAACTACTTTTGTTTTTCATTTTTGAGCAAAATGTTTATGGAAAAATTAATTTAAAAAAATGTTTGTAATAAACAAAAACAATAATATAAAATAATTATATAGTTTATATTTTAGCGACAACTCCTTGATCACATTTGTTTACAGCTAAAAAACATATAGGTAGGAATTTGGAGAAAGCAGGTTTTTAAAAAGCAAATATTGAAAGGTTTTTAGTTAATTGAATAATAAAAATTTAAAATTATTAATTTTTGATCACTCCAATGTCAGTTTTAATAAACTTTTTAATACTCGTGTAACATTATTAAAGTCATAAAGCACAAAGGAAAAATTCCCTACTGTCGTGATATATTTTACAAAGTATTTTACTTCCTTTAAAGACAGTTAAAAATGAAACATCCTGCTTTTCTATGTTATCCACCACGACTCTCTTCCCAGACCGGTTTCGCCTGCTTATATAGGAACTTGTCAATAAGGTAGTAACGAGTCGTGGTGACGGCTATTCCCTTTTGCGGACTAAATGGTCAGGTACACAAAATTAATGGCATAATTGCGCTCCGAAAGTTAAATTAAATTCTCAGGTACGATTGACAACAATGTTTATAGTTGTCTCATATCGCTAGAGTACATTCAAAAATTAGAATAAAAATTATTATTTTATTATATTATAAAAGTGTAATATTATTGAAATACGTATATTCTTGTATTTTATCGACTAATACATACTTACGAATGGCTAGTTCTGGTAAGCAATGCCTTTTTTTAATTCCTTAAGTCCTCAGTCCGCAATTTTGCCATGCCCAAAATCATGAAAAATTTATACCTGGTCGTTTGGTCTGCAATTTGGCTATAACCCGTGGTTAATAACACAAGCGGAGTGGCTAGGTACGTTATAAAGCACAATGGAAAAAACAATAGTAACATAGAAAAGCAAAATGTTTTCTTTTTAACTGCCTTTAAAGGGAGTAAAATGTTTTGTATAATACACCAAGACAGTGGGAAATTTTTTCAAAGTGCTTTATACCTTACCTTGCCACTCCGCTATAATGGATGCTCGTATTTACTGAATGATACGAGTTCAGTAGGGCATCAACGGCATCCTATCGCACGACAGCGAAGCTTGACTAATAAGGAGACACTGGATTTCTATGTTATTTACTACAACTTGCTACAGCCTCATTGACAAGTTACTGTAAAGCAGGCGAGACCGGTCTGGGGAGAGAGTCGTCGTGGATAACATAGAAAAGCAGGGTGTTTTCTTTTTAACTGTCTTTAAAAGGAGTAGATGACTTTGTATTAATAAAATCATTCAAATGTGGTTCTTATTAAATTTTTTAAATGATATTTTGCTTAAAAATTAAAACTTTTTTACTCTTAACTCTTAAAACTCTTACTTTTAAAGAAAAAGCATGTTTTTTAGGTTTTTGCGTACTCTGCATACAAAATCAACATTTTCTCTTCGTTAATTATATTTTCTTTACACGCAAATTTTTTTACCAAGAATAACGTTTTGTCAAAAAATTAAATTTTTATGCATTAGTCCTCTTGTAAACCCCATCCGTAGACAGTCTTGTATATCAATGTGTTTAATAAATATATGCAATAAATTTAACAGTTTATTCTCTGGGTAATTTCGCAAATTCTTCGGTCTCCAGATACAGAAAGTTAACCTAAAAAATAAAAATTTATTGGTTTTTCGTAAACATTTTAAATGGGAGTTTTAGTGGAAAAGTGGTACAAGTGACATTTTGTTAAAATCACAGATCAGTGCAGACATATTTAATTTTGTTATAATTTAAAAGTGCTATTTATAGTATTAGGGGAATAATTTAGCCCCACTTAAATTAGTTTATTAAGTCCAGTGGCGTCCTCAGAGCAGGGCTGTATTAACTGCTTGAGGCACCATAGGCTAGAATTCCCGGTGCGCCTATTTTCCTCCAAAAAAAATTTAAAGAGCAAAAAAAGGTCTTTTCCTCCGTAGCGCTCATTTTAAGTGCCAGGCGTCTTACTTCTCCACCCAAAATAATAATAAAAAAGTTATTCCCTTCTTTACACACCTATTTTGTCTATTTTATTCCAAAGCATCTTATTCACACAGAAATTAATCACCAACAATCCCCACTCAACCTAAACCTTTTTAAAACTCCCCTGTCTAGCGCCTATTACTTCCCTGTCTGGCGCCCATTTTTTCATGGCGCCCTAGGCTATAGCCTTGTCAGCCTAATGGATAATACGGCCCTGCTTCAGAGGTATTTAAATACACTATTTCTGGTTAGTTCTGGTTAGTACGACATTCACTACTGTGAAATTAAACATTTTTTTTTTATAAGGTATATACAATATCATTTTTTGACTCTCAAATTTGATTTGCATTCACTTATTTCATAAAAGAGCAAAATAACCATCTTGGCGCATCCTTAGAACCATGGATATGTTTTAGGTATTGGATTGGGCGAGATTCGTAACTGTAACACTTAAGATTTTTTGCACAATGTTTAAAATTGTATGTAAAACATTTTAATAAACTCGTCCGAAAAAAAGTGAAGCGTTTGCCCAGTTCGACACCCCAAACATTTGACATTGACAGGCTGGGTTAAAGCGCCGCGCCGCTTTCGTATAGGGCGGTATGAATATTCGTAGTAGACTCGTCAAAAGGAACCCCTTTCCCTAAAAAGGTTTTAAAAGTGTTATTATCATAAGTCAATTTAATTACTGGCCTAGCTACTATTGTACTTATTTTATAGTTTTACCTTGTGGCCCACGTTGTTTTGTGAATAACAGAAATACCAGAAATCATTTTAATTTTGGCTGACTACAATATTTTTTAAACAAAAACTAATCACACGAAACCCATGTAGATGCATTAATAAATCCGCATTCCAAAACAAAAATAGACATGGTGATACATTGTAATTTAATTTTAAATATCGATTTCCATCAGAGATATTATTGCAACATTGATTCAAATTCCTAGTACGATAAATTGTTGCAGTTGTTAACTAAACAGTTTTGTTTTTATGATGTTTGCGTAGCTAGTATTACGTGGCATAATAGTGCTAAACATTTGAATTTGTCAGAGTGGTACATATTTGTTGGCTAGTAATTAATATAGGGTGTTTTAAACATAACAACATGCGTGCTTTTTAAAAAAACGTACGCATCACCACGCCAATTTAACTGAAATTTGGTATACGGGGGTTTTTGAGCGCTGATCACAAATTTTTAGTTGAACACGTTTTGTTCTTAATGTATTTATCATCAACCTTGAACAAAACTAACCAACTTACCATATTTCCCCTCCTTTTGCGGGCAATTCTTGAGTTTCTCGCTAGATTGACAGTTAGATATTTAATTTTTACTTTTTAAAAATCTATTTTTATATTTATTTTACCACTTTTTAACATGCAAAGCTTTCTTTTATTTATTTTATTTGCAGTAGTCATGGCTACTGTGATTAGAGGTGAAGTTTTACAAATTTATTAAAAAAATCGGTAAAATAAATAGAGAAATTATTGGTTTTTAAGAAGTGAAAATTAAATATTAGGTACCAATTTAGCCTCAAATCAAGACTTGTTTGCAAAAAGAAGGAGGATATGGTAATAATAAGGTAAACTTGCTTTTAAGTTCTGATGATGAATATCTCGAAAACGAAACGTGTCTGATTGCGTAATCTCGATTTCAATTTCTTAAACAAATTTAATGGTGAAAGTAAGTCATGACTTACTTGATTTATTTTGGAAAGTGTTGTTCAAATTTTGTCAATTTGGGTATAGGAACTTTACAAGTGTTTATTATTGAAGATAAAAAAAATGTAAATAAGAAATTTTTAGATGTTTTTACGTATAATATCAGTGGCGTACCTATATTTTTTCCATTTACTTTTATTTAAATATTAAAACACAAAGTTTTTTTAATAGAACACCCTGTATGTTTAAAGACTAATAGACAGATCGCAGTATGACGTGCCATAAGAGTGCAAAACAAATAATAGAATGTAAGGCTTTTAAAGTACAAACTAAATAATTTAAGTGGGTCTTTTTAATTATTATTTTTATTAAATATACATAGACTCTTTAAGCCAAAAACAGTGATCTAAGGCAATTTACCTTGTCGAAAAGTTGATCGATTGCGAGATACAGGGTGTCAAAGTTTTTATTTTATTTTAGTGTTTTTTAAAACCATATTTTATTTTAATTTATTTTTTTACAAATTTCGGTAGAAGGGTTATTTTTAGTAAAGAATCTAAAACTTATTATATTTTTGCTGTTAAATGTAGGCGGAGCCACCTGCACCTTTGCTTTTGTTCAAAGTGTCATTACTCTTTTGCCTCGGTATGTTATGATTTTACTAGAATACTTTGATACTTTTATATTTTTCGCACAGAAAAGGTATAGTTAATGATACTTTCATATTTTCTGCACAAAAAAGTTATAGTTGATGAATATTGCTACGAGCAACCGATTCTAGAAGATATTTTAGGTTAAACGTCTTATTTTACAAAAATAATAATAATTATTTGCATATTTTTAGGCTGTATTTAGGTCACCCGGGTTTCTCAAAACGGTCTGTACAAATAGTTACTACAATTTCCTTACGCCAAAATAGAACAATTTTAACCCAATTTGCTTTTATTGAAAAGTTGATCGTTTGTGAGATACAGGGTGTCCAAGTAAAAAAAAATAAATGGAAAATTTGACACCTTGTATCTTGCAAACCAGCAACCTATCCACTAAGGTAAATTGCAATAGTTAATTGTATCTTGGCCTTAAGGAGTTTGTGATAACATTTTGTATAGAACCTTTTAGAGACACCCTATAATAAAAAATAGTCAGAATTAAACAATGTTAGACGTACGTTTGTTTAAAATTGGGATTTTTAATCCGGTTTTTCCTTAAGACATATTCTTAGAATTAAAGTAAGATCGTTTTTTATTTGTTTAGGTAGTTTGTTTCCTTTTAAATAATTAGCCTTCTTTAAAAATGTAGAAAACTGTCCAAAATTTTAGTAGATTAAATACAACTGCTAGAAAATTGGGTGGTAATGTGGTAAATAAAGAACATTCAGAAAGGTTTTTTAGATTTATCTCAGAAATAAAGCAACAAGTCAAAATATGTTTAGAAAAACCTTTCATAAAATATCATAGGAAATCACCATACAAAGTTCTGTACTGTAGCAAGGAATCATCCTGTATAGAGTTTTGTTCTATCATTAGATATTCAAATAATTAAGTCCTAACCTAAAATTGTTTCACTTTTTTGTAGAATTGGTTAGTTCTTTTGTTCTTTGCAATTTTTTCGAAAATTTTTTTAGTAGGTAAGTAACACTTGTACAGAAATTTTCACTTGTAATACCACTTGCTAAATTTATTTTCGGAAATTTTTACAAGGCTACGAATATTTTGAAAATTATCCCGAGCCGCAGGCGTAAGAAGAATTTTCTTAAAATATTCGTGGCCAAGAAAAATTCTCGGAATAATTTTAAGTACGTGTGGTATTCGGTAAGAAAACTTCACACCAATTTGTGTTAAGTAATATTCTTTTAAATTAAATATTTGTAACTTTGACACGAGCTTTAAAATTTTACTATAAAATAAATATTTTCCATTTTACCAATTGCAGTTGCAAATATATGTAATTTTAGAGCTTATCATTGTTTATTCTTTTATATTATATATACCTTATATTACTACAGTTGGTAAAAATAGTTTATTTTAATTTTTTAGACCCATACCTTGCTTTCGTTTGCTCTTCACTTATGTCTAGTACTTCAGTCTTATGAAATTATTTTACTAACTGTAGTTGTATAAAATTGTCATTTAGAGTCTTAAAACCTTAAAAACATAATTTTATAATATGTTATGTCTGAAATACTACAACTGGTACAAAATAACATTTTTTAAAATTATGTATGTGAATGACAGACATGACGTTAAAACAAATTCAAGGATTATGTCAAAAAATTTCCATTATATTTCGCTCCAGGGTACCCTAGGCAGAAGAAAAAAAATCGATAAATACTTTTGCTGTCATGGTAATGCAACCAAAACTACACATTTGATTGGTCAAAAAACAGAGGTGTGAAATTTTTCTTTGAATAAATATGACAGATTTTGCATCTGAGGGACGAAAGCTTCTTATAGCGAAAACTATTGGAATCTAGTTTAACACTGGAAAGACAATGGTATTTGAGGATTGGTTGAAATTGGTCGGCGAGAAAGCAAATCAGCACGTACCATAAGTAAGCTAGTTCCCCATGGTTTTTGCTATTAGGTATAGTGCATTTGCAATTGCGTACTTAGTTGTGTGACCAACTCGAGTTTTAAACATTCTCTCTGTTTGACTTTCAGACAGTGCGGACGTGCCTAGAGGACTACAAAGTTCTTCCCGGAGTGGCGGTTAGAGGTGCCGTACGGAGTTACCTTCGGGGATCAAGGAAAGATTCACGCTAAATTGACAGCATCTTTCTTCTGGATCTAAGCGCTGTGAGCGAAGATTCCTATAAGCTGATGGTATTCTGTTTGGTGGTGAACACGAGGCATTTCTCAAATGGCGGGAAATAGATGGGCGTGCCATGGGAACTGTCAGTAGTGAAAGTGAAGGTTATATGTAACACCAGTAGCAGGTCTTGGTTTGACAGCCGACAATTTATGCATTACATCGATTATAGAATAATTTTTGTTTCTTTTTGGAATTTCTGGGAGCTACGAGCTCGATCATCCAGATTTTCCGCCGACGAAGCCCTGGAAAGCATAGTCCGGAAGGGGGAGAGTGGTGGATTGGACCTGAAGGGACTAAAACTAAGAAAAAAATAGAATAGAATAGAATAGAGTTTTAAACCTTATAATAATCCAGTTGTTTTTAATCTCGCTTTAAAGCCTCATTTTACTATTTTTATATATGAAGTCATAACCAGCACGCTGTATATTGGTAACAATAAATCATCGATGAACACAAAGTTTGTTGTTCGGAAACAACAGGAGTATATCCATGTTCGTTTCAGAACGACAAGACCTAAAATTTAGCACGAGACCAAAAACAGCGGTACACGAGAGTTAGAAAACACGAATATTCGGTCACTCATCAATTTTCGACGCCAGTTTACGATGTTCTACAACGTGTATAGCCGTGCTCCATTATTGTCGTATGTTATATAGCTTTGTCTTTTATATTGTGGTATTTACGGGGGTTTGTGTTATACCAAATTCTTTGATAATGGTGATTTAGGTTAAAGCACAATATTCAGGGTGTAATTTAATGATGGCTTAAAATACAGGGTATGATTCCTTTGCTTATGCTTAATAAGGAAGAAAAGTTCATATGAACATATGTCCTAAACGTCTTAACTTTTAAGTTACAGGGTGTAAAAGTTTTTAAAAAATACCGTTTTTTTATTATAACTTTAAAACTCTTTAAGATATTTTCATTAAATTTACCATGAACCAACTAAGCACCAATGAGCTTTTTTATGGAAATTTTGAAAAAAAATATGATACGCCATTGGTTTTTTTAAAAACAAAATTTATTTTTAAAATTCCCATTTATTTTACAAAAAATTTGAACTTTTAAACTTTTTTGTTCGAATGGACCGTTTTCGCGTAAAAAATAAAAACCGTTTTTGATGAAAGTTTGGTATAGCTAAATTATTTAAAGCTAGTAGGTTTGTGCCGTATTTTTAGTTTTTTTTTTACAAAAACGGTGCATAGTACGAAAAAAGTCAAGAAGTCAAATTTGTTGCAAAATAAATAAGGATTTAAAAAACGATTGGTATTTTTGGAAAAAGCAATGGTGTACCATATGGTTTTTTTCAAATTTTAGTTTTTATCCCACGCCACTGGTTGAAATATTAAAAAATGCTCGATGGTACAAAAACTCCATTGGTGCTAATTAGGTTTGTGCCAAATTTAATGAAAAAATCTTTAGTTTTGGGGTTTTAATAAAAAAACGACTTTTTCCTTAAAATGTTAACACCCTGTAGCTTAAAAGTTAAGAGGCTTAGGACATATGTTTATATAAACTTCTCTTCCTAAAAGTGGCTAAGAAATCATAACCTGTATTTTTAGCCATCAATTAAATTACACCCTGTATTTATTTTAAAAACTAATAAAGAATTATACCGGGTGGTGCGTCGCTGAGCGGAACATAGGATATCCGATGTAAATTTTGAGGGGTTAATTATTGGCTTTCCTGTGCATATTACAGAAAAAAATGTAAGATAACTTTTGGAAAAGACCAATATGACAAACTCTCATGCCAAATTTAAAAGAAAATTAATAGGGGAATCTTAAATTATTCAACTTAATGCAACTGCAAAATTATTAGATTTTCGGTATCAGTAAATTATGGATACTTTTTCGATTAAATAATACACAATTTTCATTCAAGTACTGACTGTAACTGATTTATTAACACTTGACACATCTGATGTCATTGACAACATTTATTTTACAGATGCCTGTTTGGTTTTACCTTAACCGAAAATTTGGTAATTTTGCAATTACATTCAATTAAATAATGCATGATTCGCTTATTATTATTATTTTTTTAAACTTGGCAAGAGGGTTTATTAGATTGGTCTCTTGGAATTTCCGACGCGCCACGCGCCGGTAATTTTATTAAATAACTTTTATTTAAAGCTTAAAGTTTTAAAGATTTTTTAATATTCGAAAGTTTATTGCTGTTTTATGCTTTTAGTAGATCCTATTATTAGATTATACAAAGGTAATTCCAAAATATTTATCCCGGTAATAATATATGGTTTTGAATCTAACCCACCTATGAAAAACCAGATTTTTTCATTAAAAGAAAAATTAAGAAAAACCTTTAAATCTTTAAGGTACCAAGTACAAATAACGCCTATGTTCAAATCAAGCCTGTAGTGCGGAAAAGTCAACTAAAATATATTTTTCTATTGGCGTCACTCACAGAGACGGTAGTAGCTGCTACTTTTTTATCTTTGGACAATCCACGAAGGGTAAAAGTCTAAATACTAACGTACAGTGGGTGTTATAAGCGAGGTAAGAGGGAGTTGGTTGATGCAAGACTTAAATACCTGAAGATTGGGGTGGGGGGAGGTAAGAAATCCGCCGGCCGCCAGTTTCCACATTCTAGAAACTCAAGGAATAAAAGAACGAACAATGTGGGCCTGTCCAGTTGGACCGTATAAGGATGCATACGTGCGGCACCACGAGTTTCTATGTTGGGAATCGTATATGGAGGAATTAAACTGGACAATTATCGTAAGAAAAACTAGAATGAAACTATGTTTGTTAAGAATGGGCGTTTTTATTGTGCGGTAATAATTTATTGTAATTTATATATGTTTTCTTTAATTAAATAAGAAAATATAAACCAAAGAATAATGCCTTTTATTTATTTATAATCTTTTTAAAATAATACAAGTATAAAGATATGGGTATTTAAAATAAGGTAAATTTTAATTGTATTTAAAAAATTGATCGGTTTTCAAAACCGGTTTTTAAATATTCGGTTAACCGGTTTTAACCAAAACCGGTTTTTTTAATACCGGCTTAGCTTTTTTTCGGTTTTTGCCAGCCCTAGTTTAAATACTATATTTTAGGTAATACACTTTATTTCCGGTAAACAGATGGGTAAAGGTCGTTTCTAATTCTGAGCTTAGACTATTATTGTAGAGTCACCATAATATGATCACCAAAGAGTTTACCTTAAACTGCATAGATAAATAGAAATGTTTCATCCCCTATCAATATAAATAAATAAAGGCCATATATTTATGTTAATCCTAGTCATTTTCTATAATAAAATTGTAATAGCCAATGTATTTGGTCACCACAAATCTATTTATCATCTCAACAAAACAAAATTTAATTTGGCAAATGGGTGGTTTTATCCCTTTTGCCACTTTCATACAAATGTGATTTCGTAAATATACAACTATGATTAATCTTGTTCCCATGTGTTTACATCCCAAATGTTCCACAAATATTGTGGTAAGTCTACTTAGTAATAAAGAAAATGGAAGATTCAGAAAGGCTTAAATTTTATTTGTGCACATGATTTAAATTGGTAAAAAATTATGCGGTTTTAAGAGTCTATATTAAGGGTACTTTAGATTGACAAAAACACCCGAACAAAAAATAAATTATATTGGTTTAAAAAGTCAGTAACCCCAGAAACCACAATAAAAAAATGAATTTTGTAGAGGATCCGAATAACCAAATATAAATACAAACCAAAAATCTGAATATTATGATTTGAATCGCGAATACTGAATTAAAAAGTATTCAGTCGAATACCGAATACCAAACACACAGATATGTATTTAAATACTTTTCAAATACTAGCTAAATGTATTCTGGAAAGGATTCAGAATACCAAGTATTTTAATATTACCCAACTCTGTTCTTTTCTCTTACATATCCTAAGCAGCTAATAAACCGGTGCCGAAGTAAAAGGTGAAAAAAATATGGTAGGATTAAACCTACTGAAAAAAGTAAAAAAATATAACAAAATTTATAGGAAAAATAAATTCCACTCGATGTGAGGTCGGGAAGGGGAAAGGAGGGGAGGGGTAAAAGTGTAAAATATGGCTTTTCTAGATTTTCGGCCCAACTACAAGCTTAATGAAAGAACTCACAATTTATGAAAAAAAAACAAGTTTTTGGTTTGTTTTTTTTTTAATCTTTACAAAAACAATTATTTTTTTACGAAATTTGGTGAAAACATACCTTTATTTGCCCCAAATATACTATAGGTTTTTGCTTCTAAAATATTTATTTTTATAAATTTTTTTGACTTAATATGAAAAACATACCCTTATTTTCAATCTAAAATTCACGTGTCAAAATATCGGCATTTTCTAAAAAGTCGAATGTCGTTTTGTTCGTTAAAATCTCTACTTTCTAATGGTGTAAAAAACTATACATTACAATGGTAAATGTTCTTAGAAAACGCACAAAATTTGGATCCGAATTTTTTAAATCATTATCATACTAGGGTCGATAATTTTTGAAACCAAAATAAAAACAATTTAGAAGGATGAAACCTATTGAGAAATATAGAGTCAATAACAAAAATAAAAGAAAAAGTAAACTACAGGCGATCTGTGGTCAAAAAGTGGAAGAGTTTTTAAGGGTAAAATACTGTTTTTGTCGATTTCTGGCAAAATAACTAGGTTGTCTTACGGAAATTCATTTCCTGAGAAAATTTACCTTGCTCATGTATACTTTTTTACACCATCAAAAAGTAAAGATTTCAATGAACAAAAAGCCTACCGACTTTTTTAAAAATTCCGATATTGTGACACGTGAATTTTCGATTGAAAATAAGGGTACTTTTTCAATTTAAGGTCAAAAAATATATATAAATAAATATTTTAAAAACAAAAAATTACAGTATATTTAGGACAAATAAAGGTACGTTTTTATCAAATTCGGTAAAAAAATAATTGTTTCTGTAAAAGATAAAAATAAAAACCGAAAACATGTTTTTTTATTTTTACATAAATTGTGAGGTTATGTTAAAAAAGCTAAATACAAAAGTTGTACATCTTTACATTGCCTACAACTTTGAAATAAAACTTTTTTTCATTAAATGTTGAAACTAATAATGGTGAATTATCTTGATCAGTTTTAAGGGTTAAAAACAAAAAAGTGGGTTTTTATTAAAACAGTTGTACAATGCGGACCAGAAGCAAATAAAAAATATCACCTTAAAGAAGTTGTCAAGGTGTATATTCGAATTGCCAACATTCGTGTTTGGCGCGGTATGCTCCCATGCGGTGCAAATGAAGATTTGTAACCAGCAAGGTTATAAACAGGCTATAAATACACCAGAAGCGAGATAAGAAAAAGCCAAAGCGAAATATGACAGAGATGTAAATATTAATAAAATTTGCATAAAATGAGCTCTGCAGATGTAGATGGAGATACGACTGAATAGAGAAGTATCGCATGCTAGCATACCTGGAGTAAGGTAAAAGTATTTTCCTTGGAAAAGTTAGTCGCAACATTGAATAACGTTAGTATCAAAGACATCTGTTTTATTAGTAAGAAAATAACTTTTTTGCATTTTTTCTGTCGTTTATTGTAAATTGAGTTTTTTCCTTTGATGCACTGCATAAAACTTTTTGATTGTCACTGGTCAACATGATTTTGTTACACATAAACTGGTATGTACAATATGGGCAAAATTTGGGCGTTTTTATAGGCTCATCTCAGTTATTACTAAAGTTATTAAAAAACCGATGTAGGTGTTATGGGCTCGATTTTGGAAAAACCTAAAATGGCGTAGTCAGATTTTTAATAAAATTATTTATCTAAGAGATACGAGGGGAAATTGAAGAATTGTTGTTTTTGATTTTACCCTATATATCCTTTATTATAAAAAATAGCGAAAAACCATGAAGATAATTTTTGTGGAACATTTTACGTAGAATCTACAAGAAGTATTTGATTTTTATACAGGGTTGCGTCAAAAGTTACGATGCCAACTTAATATTTTTCTTATGGAACACCCTGTATATTTTTTTGCTAATAAATAGTCCTTGTCACTACAATAACAAAATTTATATAACATGGTATCTTTATCTCTTATAGTTTTTTTAATATTTATTTTTTAATACTTGTGTGTGCGCTCAAAAACTAATATATAAAATTTAAATAATTAAAAATCTATAAAAGATAATCATAGTATGTTAGTAAAAAATATACAGGGTGTTCCACAAGAAAAACAATACTTTGGCATCATAACTTTTTGACGCAACCCTGTATAAAAATAAAATACTCTCTGTAGATTCTACGTAAAAAGTTGTACTACAAACTTTTTATGTTTTTTTGCGATTTTTTATATTAAGGGATATATGTGTAAAATAAAAAACGACAATTTTTCAATTTCCCCTCGTATCTCTTAGATAAATAAATTATTAAAAATTTTGACTATGCCATTCTAAGTTTCTCCAAAATCGAGCCCATAAGGTCTACATCGGATTTTTAATAACTCCAGTAATAACTGAGATAGCCCATAAAAACGCCCAATTTTGCCCACCCTGTATTTAAACTGACCCACCTACCCTTATTAAGGTGGTACTACCGATGTACGAATTAATGTTCAGAAAATTATAAAACTTAGCATACTGGTATAGTGTATCTCAAAGTATATCGCTTTGGCTTTTGACGTGCAATACTCCAATAAACCTTTAATGATTTATGACCTATTGTTATTGGGCAAACCTATGAGTTCATAATGACAGGGGTGGGCCAGGTATAAATATATCTTGAATTTTGACCATTTATATAAATATTTCTGCTAATATTTTAGTTGTAGTGTTGAATAACCGTTTTTACTGTGCGTTTCGAAAAAGTTGTTTTACGGGAATACATATATCTATGTCGCGTCAAAATCATTTGTCATTAGATGCAAAACAGGTTGTAAAAAATGTGATGAAACTTTAATCAGTAGGGATATTATTAATAGTGAAGAATTGAACAAAAGAAAAAAGCGTAGTGATTTTCGATCTCACCGTATAGATAATAGTGATCAAGACCTAATAAGAAGGAAAATATATTGTCTTTATGAATGCGGAGTTGTTCCTACCTTGGATGAAAACGAAGCTAGAAGATGACGACACTAATATTAATATTAGCCGTGCCACCCTCCATAGAGTTGTTTGTAAAATGGGATTTAAATACCGCAAAATATACAAAAGACAAGTAGTAATGGAATCGCACAGATTACGCACTTGGAGATGTAATTATCTTCAAGAAATTAAAAAAGGATGGGTGGATTCAGTCAAAACTGTCGGACGAAAGCACTTTCAAATAAAGGAAAACGCATTACCATAATACACGCTGGTTCAGAAGACGGATTTGTCCCAAACTGCTTGCTATCTTTTAAATAAAAAAATAAAAAATATCCCAAACAACAGTGTTATTGTCATGGATAACGCAAGCTAGCACAGCCGTCTGCTACATAAAGCACCAGCTTCATCCAGTTCAAAAACTGAAATCCAATTGTATAGAAAATGATATTTATTTTGAATTCAGTTACAAAAAAGCGCAACTTTTGGAAGTCATAAATTTATATGTAATTAAAAGACAATATGTATGTGACAATTTGGCTGAACAGGCTGGGCATACTGTCTTACTTCTTCCTCCGTATCACTGTATGTTTAACCCCATAGAACATTTGTGGAACCAAGTAAAATCAAAGATCAGAGCAGAAAATGTTACAACTACTTTAAGTCCCAGTGTTATAAATTTGATAAAAAATGTAATTACTAATATGAGGCGCGCTTGTGGCGGCTTCGGTTGTATCGGCAAACGTCGATCACTGGAGTTAAGCAGTGAAATGCGCGCCCATAATTTAGATGGGTGTCCGACGGCAGCGGTGTTTCGGGCGGCGGCACACGGTGTTGTCTGCTCGGGGATGCGGACCGAGCAACAACCATCTAAGTTATGGAATGAATGGTGTGTGAATGAGAAGGAGTAGGGGTCAAGGTACAATAAGCCTTCAGGCTGCAGTGCACCACCTAGGGGGCGGTCGTCGGACCTGGGTGGGATGACCCCGAAAGGGTGAAAAAAAAAAAAATTACTAATATACCAGTTGAGAGCTAGAAAAATTCAGTACAGCACATTATAAAAATTGAGGACTCTTACATTTCTGTACAAAACAACATAAATCATATTGTAATTAATCTCAACGATGACTCTGATAGTGAAACCGAATTAGATCTAGATATTTAGATAAAAATGTAATTACGTATGGATTATATAGTTATAAAGTTATAAAATTATTAAAACTTTGCATATATTTAATTTCTTAATGCAATTTTTTAAGATTATACCTACTAAAATAAACAATGCATTATAAATCTTACTATTATTAGAGTCTGTCCCTAATGTTCTGCCCTTTAATACCTACTGATCCGTAGTTTTATTGCTGTCGGCAGGTATATTGGAGTACTGCCGTCAAAAGCCAAAGCGATATACTTTGAGATACACTATACTTTATGATAAGAATATCAACCAGTTAAATTTTCAAAGGTCTACAGAGAACTGAAAAAAGTTATAAATGTTATAAAATAATTGCTTTTAACATTGATCCTTATGGCAAATCGCAGATTTTATTTTACTTTCCAAAAACTAATGTTTAGATTTTAATAAAAGTTGTATTAACGGAAGAAAAAACAATTTTAAACATTTTGGCTTATTAAAATCTAACCTTCAGAGCTTGTGATAAGAGTAATTAATAAATAATAAAGACAAATACTATATGCGATTGACATGTGGCAACGCCGCCGAAAGGTTATGCTGTGCCCGAAAAAGTTTATAGAATACGGTATATGTGACATAAAAAACATTGATGCCAGTGTAATACGTTTCTCGGTTACAAGATCCAATGAGTGATAATAAATATTCGTAGTAATTAGAAAACATGTTTTTTTCGAGTGTTTTTAGGTGAACAATTCGACGACAATAATCCAATGTATCAATATTTTTGTTAGTTGAGAGGATAGTTGACAGAAACTTTCCATGTTTTACAAATTTGTTATAAATTTTTTTAGTGACTGTTTTGCCTTTTCAATAAAATATATTGTTTGGTCATATGATAAGGGTGGTTTAGAGATTTGATTAGTAAATAAGCATAACAATTAAAAACCGACAACTTGTTTAAAAATACTTGTGCTGTAGATTTGCAGCGTTGCCAAATATGAATACCACGGTAAGTAAATTAACTAATTACTTTAAGTATTCATTTGACTCTTGTGGTATCAGTAGAACTACCTTAAAAAGCTTTAAGGCTGGATTTATAGACTAACCTGTCTGTTTCCGTTTGCCGTTTGAAGTTTGCAATTCATAGATAAAACAACGATGTCCCATTTATCAATTAATACATTCTGTTAACCGTTTCCGCTCACACAGTTTGAGCTGATCAACTTTTAACTTTTTCTGTTTGACATTTGTTAATACCCAGTCACTTCTTAGCGTGATATCACGTGGTTTAATAGCTGTTTGTATTATTGATTCTTGTCTAACTCTACTCTTTATTTACAATTGTTACTTGTTTCAATTTTTCTTGCTCATAGTTCTGTACAGATTGTCTTACCCAATTAGTTATCTTAATATCCTTTACATATCATTAACACTAGTATTTTCCTTAACCTCAAAAAAAATCGTAAAAATTTATACTTATGCATCGATTATTTTAAAGGGCAAACTATAAATGCAGCATATCAGAAACAAAAACGTCAGAGGGCAATTGGTAACGAAAACATCAATCGCTAAATTCAGCTTAAAAGATTTTGTTTAATTACTTTTTTGTGACAGTAATAGTTATATAATTTACGTTTTTACAAAAGATTGTTAAAACAAAGATTTCCAAATTAAGTAATCTTTAAAGAAACCTTGCTTTATTTTTGTAATTTTTATAATTTATATTGGTTAGAATACTGAACACGTGTATAAATAATCATGACCATTTTTATTCTACGTGTGAAAACCATACACTTAAGAGTAAAAAGGGACATGTGTAGTATTCGGCCACTTCTAGGAAGTAGCAAAGAATATAATAGCTACCGCATGAGAGGTCCAGTTCAAATGGCTGAATTATAAACGATTTCTCTCTACGCGCTTATATGGACAGCTTCGAAGTCTCTATAAGCGGGCTTACGTGAGGGCTTCGCTTTTCTGTGCCGATTTCATTTTACGTGTCCGTAATTCTATTGCAGTAGCTATTATATTCTTTGGTAGTAGTTATTTAAAAAATACCTTCCGTGGTGGCACCACTGCGTTGTCTAAAGAGTTCTGTAAAATGCAAAAAACTGCATGTTTTAGTGCTTGGATAACGTTGATGAAAGAGGGTATAAGATGGGTTAAACATCCAATAACCCAGCACTGGTATTTAGGCATAGGCCTTTGTATGATGTCACAAAGATAAAAAAAAAATGATAAATACACTGCCAAAAAAACCAAGTGAACACGATTAAAAACAAGAAGATTGTCTTGGATAATATAAAGTTTAAATTAAAAAAGAATGACCTAAACTACCCATAAAGCATTAAAATGTCATAAACACCTAAAATTCATCATTAATATTATCATTTTAAAATTTTCTTTTAAAATTTAGGATAGATTTAAAGATTATATTTTAAAAAAGCCGTAACAAAATCCTTTTTCTTAAGGTTCTGCATAAAATATTGATAATTATATTTCTTTTTAAATAAGTATTACAAAAAACCTGATGTGCTATTCAAATTATATTCTTATTTTGTTAATTCTTATCTTAAGTAGATTTAAAATATGTTTATGTTATAATAAAAAGTTAAAATTTTGCGAAAGTTTTTATACCTGAAATAAAGTTTTCTTTTTCAGGAATTTTTTTTTGTAGGTGGTTTCATAAGATTTCTTGAATTTATTTACCTTTAATTATTACCAGTGCTTTTCTACGTTTGTGATAGATGTCTAAATTCAATGTATACATACAGAAAAGGTAAATTTATGAGCTAAGGAATAACGAAAACGCGGTGTAAGTGTAAGTTTAATGAATAAATATCGCGTTTGCTACGTGTTTCCGTGCTTATGTGCATGCTTTTTATATTTAGAACGATCTAAACTCTGTAGCCCTATATTCCATATTTACTAAGCCCACGGACGTATATTATAGCTTTTTTATGGGGAAGTTTTGATAACCAAAAACAATAAGGTATCAAAAATTTCTGAAGATCAAAAAGCCTATTTTAAAAACTTAAAAACTCATTATTTCTTTCCCCACCATCTCTACTAATACCTTACTTTCTCTTTCGTAACAAAAATTACTAAAGAGCAAAAAAGCTCCTCGTTTTCAAACATCTCATTTTACTGATTTTTCAACTTCCACATGTTCTCTTTTCCTATGCTAAGGGGGTCCACATAATGGGGGAGAGTTTAATTCTCAAACCCTCCCCTTATGTACGCTCATGTCTGAGCCCTCCTAGTGACATTTTTAATTTTTTTGCTTTTTCATATACGCAGAAACTTGGAAAATTATTGCTAAGAACAAACATTGACCCAAAGATTAAAACAAAAAGTTAGTAAAATATCTTTACTTAGGCAGATAACTAATTATTTAAAATTAAACAATAAACATATAATTTTAAGGACAAAAAATAATTAATAATAAAAAATAAAGTACTACTATTGATTGTTTCAGAATCGCTATAAGCCCTAAGTGTAATTCTATTGCGTAAAAATAAAATCACAACGAAAAGTAGGGTGTACTATTACTAATACCAAACATTATCATTATGATTTGTTTATTGGTTTTATGCTTTATTTGTTTTCTGGGAGATTACGTTAAAACAAAATATTATTTGGCTTTCCTCCAGAATAAAATAAAACTTTTTATTTAATATTTGAAGAAAATCAAGACTCTTTTATACTAGAAAGAACTATTCTGTTCTTACACAATATATTAAAAGTTAGGATTACTTAAAAAAATAAAATAATTAAATATTTATTATTAAGTTACTTTGTATCGTAAGTTACTTAATATTAAATATTTAATATTTTATTTCTTTTAAAATAATCATAATTTTTATTATATAGTGTAAGAACAGAACAGTTCTTAATAATATATAAAAGTTTAAATTTTCTTAAAATGTTAAATAAACTTTTTAATTTTATTCTGGAAAAAAGCCAAATATTATTTTATTTATTGGTTATTTTTTTTATAAAGAACAAAAAATTTAGTCAAGAAATGTTACATTATTTATTGTTTGTCTTCATAATTCGCGTAATTTTATTTTATTTAAAATAATTTATTATCTCACCAAATAGGTATTTAGAGTATTTTACTAACTTTATTATTATTGTTATTAGTCATTGTTTATTCTTTTTAATTTTTTTTTATGTTTATGTGTATAGGTTTGAAATTACTCTGTTTTTAAGATTATATCTATAATGTACTATATTTGTATGGCCACAGATAAGTACAGGGTGGGCAAAATTGGGCGTTTTTATGGGCTATCTCAGTTATTACTGAAGTTTTTAAAAAACTGATACAGGTGTTATTGGCTCAATTTTGGAGAAACTAAAAATGACGTAGTCAGAATTTTAATAAAGTTATTTATCTAAGAGATACGAGAGGAAATAGAAAAATTGTCGTTTTTGATTTTACCCTATATATCCTTTATTATAAGAAATAGTCAAAAACAATAAATACAATTTTTGTAGAACTTTTACGGAGAATCTACAGAAAGTATTCGGTTTTTATACAGGGTTGCCATTGTCACTCCAATAACAAATATATATAAATAACATGGTATCATTATCTCTTATGGTTTTTTAAATATTTGAATCTAAATATTTGTTTTTAAGCGTACCACGTATAAACACATTGCTTTACAATAATATAAAAACTTTTAAATAAATATAATATTTGAAATATTTTTATGATTTATACTAACCCTAATATACTTTTAAAAATATAAAAATTAACCCATTAATACCTACATACTTGTGTGTATGCTCATCACTAAAATGTTTCAGTTTTTTTATTATATAATTATATAAGATTGAACCTCGTTTAAGCTTGTTATTTCAACACAATATTAAATTATTTTAAAAATTAAATTATTTTAAAATTTAAACCTATCAATTTAAAATTATGTTAACAAAAACGCTATAAATAAAAAAAAATGGTACATGCTAAGGAGCTTTAAAAAAAAACAAATAATCAAAATACATTTGATAATCTAATAGCGTCATCCCCAAATAGCCAAATTTAAAAAGTTAGAAGACAATTTAGAAAAATTGGTCTCCTAAAAAACCACACATCTTTTACTGTGTTTATACTTTTAAAAATATATATTAATATATATATATATATATATATATATATATATATATATATATATATATATATATATATATATATATATATATATATATATATATATATATATATATATATATATATATATATATATTTGTTATTGGAGTGACCAGAACTATTAATTAGTAAAAATTTACAGGGTGTTCCATAAGAAAAACATCAAGTTGGCACCGTAACTTTTCTAACACAACCCTGTATAAAAAAATGAATACTTTCTGCAGATTTTTGCGTAAAAAGTTTTATAAAAATTGTATTTATTGTTTTTTGCTATTTCATATATAAACGAATATATAGGGTAAAATCAGAAACGAAAAATTTTCAATGTCCCCCGAAACTCTTAGATAAATAATTTTACTAAAATTCTCACCACCCCTTTTTTAGTTTTTCCAAAATCGAGCCCATAACACCTATATCAGTTTTTTAATAACTCTAGTAATAACTGAGATAACTCATCAAAACGCCCAATTTTGCCCACCCTGTACATCAAATGTAATATTTGTAAATTCAACAACCAGTCGTAAATGAATGCAAATATAAAAATGTAGAATAATCTCTTGAATAATTTAATTGCTTATTTTTTTCTGTCTACCTTTGTCCTAAATATTTAGGTTCTTATAATTATACATCCTCGTGTTTCAATAAAACACCTTTATGACAGCTTGTTATAACCTAATATACCTAATATAGTTAATACGTCCCAAATTGGTCATATCTTTGACAGGAAGGCCGTGAAGTTAATTACCTTAATCAATTATAGACGAAAAAAGACCCGGTTTCGGTTTTATCTAAATAAGTTTGTCGACAGACTCAAATCAACTGTGGTCTGGCCTACTATACCATGAGACAGACCAAAAACGTATCAATAACTACAATACCGGTCGTGTTATAAGTATATTACTGAATAAATTAATAAAATAAAAACAATTTACATTAACATTATCATTTTAAAATTATATTTAAGGTTTAATTTTTATTCTTCTTTACCTTTAAATTTAGCTTTTTTTTGCTCCATCTAAACAAAAAGAAATAATAAAAACCGTACAAATGCACACAGTATTTTAAGGACAGACATTTTAATTAGTATCTTTTACCATTTTAATAAAAAAACGAGAAGTTTTTTAATTGGGTAAGTTTTGTACACTTAAAAAAGAAATTATTTATATCAACCATTTAATTTTTAAATTAATATTTCGGCGTTTAAGCACAAGCAATGACTTTTAATGCATAAATTAACCATCAAAAAGTGTCAGTTTCCAATATTTGATTTGATAAAATATAGATCTTTAAAAAAACAACTAACTACAAATCTTGCCCAGTCTTCTTGTGGGTAAAATCATTGTGGAAATACGGCGAACCAAAATCACCTGTGCGAAATAACAACATTTTATTGGGCCGTCGGCAGCCATATTGAATAATTGACGGTTAAATTTAGGTATTTTAGTCACGTGATTCCGGACCACCAGAGTTTCGCAATATTTTACCATACATAAAGACTAAACAACACAATAATTTAATTTAATTTAAAAAAATGTTACTTTAAATAATTAAATTCTTGGTTAACAGAACTTTAAACTATTTGGAGTTGAAAGTAAACAAATTATTTTCTTTAAAAAGCATAACAAGATTTTAGATTAACATATTGTTGGTCGTTAAATGATAAGAACGCCATATATTTTATTGAATAAAATAAATCACTAAGATGATACTTAAATTAGTTAAATTGAGCAAAAAATTGCATTAGTTCTATACTTAAACTAACACATTTAAGAACACCTATTTTAAGTTAAGGCTAAAGGTAACAATATTTTATTTGTTGAATCAACAAATACATACGTAGGGTGTTCGAAAAGTTTTGAGATATACGTACATTTATTTGATTTTTTAAAAATAATTTCCACCACATTGAATACACTTTTCCATTCTAACAAACCAGTAACTGAAAATAGCTTTCCACTTTTTATTTGAAATTTTAGCGCATATTTTATCCCAGGACTCCAGTAGCGCGTCTTCAGTTTTAAACTTTTGTCCTTTCAGTTGGCTCTTGACAAAAGGAAACAACCCAAAGTCACACGTCGCCAAGTCGGGGCTATAAGGCGGAAGTTTTCAAAGTCTCAAGCCTGCATCTGTCAAAAATTGACTGGTAAGTTCAGCTCGATAGGGTGGGGCACTGTCATGATGAAGGTACCACCTAGCGAGTTGCGAGTTTGGGCGAATCACTCTTTACTTTTCTATAAGTTTTGAAAGGCATACTGTAGTGTACCAGAGAGCATTTACGGTCTTCTGTTCTCGGAGCACAACACGTTCAACTATTCCTCTTGAACCAAAGAAATCAACTATCACTATTTTTTTACAGATCTTGATTTGTGAACTTCGGTCGGAGTTTCTTCACCTGCGAGAACCCATATCTTATTCTGTTGTTTAGTATTTTAATCCTCCTGGAATTTGGACATCATTTTTTTACACCAATTCACTCTTTGTGTCTGCTTCTCGGGAGTTAACTTGTGTGAAACCCAAAGAGTACAATTTTTCTAAAACCCAAGTGCTCATGTATGATCGTGTGTAATGTTGCTAACCTAATGTTTAATATCTCTTCTAACTGTCAATAGGTAATTCGTCGGTTTGTTTCTATAGCATTTTGGATGGCAGATATGTTTTCTGGGGTAATTACTTCAGACGGTCGACCTGAGCGTGAGGCGTATTTAAGCGAAAACGAGCCCCGCTGAAATTGTTTGTTCCATCTGTATATGGTCGCACGAGATGGACAGTCATCACCAAGTATATGCTTCACTTCTTCTAAATACTGTTCTTGAGATAACCCACGTGAAAAGTTGTATTCCAAATTGCATGGCACTCGAATGTCGTCCACGACGCCATTGCGCTAAAATCGCTGGACACGAACTGGCGCAAAACTGATAGTTTACTAATAACTATGTAGGACTACGACATGTCATGACATGGACAAACAAAAAACATTAATGTTACCTTTCCTGCACCGTTTGGTTACAAAGTATCTCAAAACTTACTGAACACCCTACGTATTAACCTTTTTGTATGTTTGAATTCAGTTCAACAGAACGAGTAAATTTAAAAATAAAAGGGTAAAGTCAAACATTGAAAAACTGACATACATAGAAGGGTTAAATCAAACATTTCAATTTTCTTAGTGTAGGTATTTAGGTTTTCTGAAACAAATTTGTGGAAGAGAGTAATACAATTGCAAAAAATTCTACAATTATTTGTATTAAAATAGACGCCCGGTGCAAACTGTAGCAAATGAAAATAAAGTTATTCAGGAAACCTTTTGCAAAAGCCACGACTAAATGTTGTTCGAAAATTGTACCACACAATTACAGAAAGCATTGTTATAACGGTTATTATAATTCAATGCTTCCTTTACCACAATCTTATGAATTATACATCACAACTTGTAGTAAACACTACACTGCACAAAAGTTGAGACTACAATTTTGATTTCTACAAAAATAAAAGAGAAAAAACTTCTTACTACTTGTAATTTCCTTGCACTGCAAGGTTGCATCTGTTGAACACTCTCTGATCCAAAGAAGCTTCTTAACACTAGCCAAAGTTCTATTTTCTAAAGCTAATTGAGATTACCAACCGCAGATAATTTTTTAAAAAGTAGCGATGTCAAATAAACTTAGTAGCTTATTGTCCATCACGCCCTCTATCGTCAGTGTGAAAAATTTTGTGAAATAGGTTTCGTAAAATCATTATTTATCTTAAATACACAAACTTTGCTTATAACTATCAATGCCTACAATATGTTGGTAATCATTGCTACAATGTATATTTAACAGTATTGTTCAAATTGCGTTTACAGCAATAAACCGTCAGTATTATTTACATTAATATACTGCATGATCTATAGGTTTTGACATATCCACCAGTTATAGAATAACAAAACAAGCACTATTAGTCACGCATGTTTACATGCCGGTATTTAGTTAGATTATCTCTTTTTCTTACATTGCCTATGTGTTAGGTTAATTAGCTCAACGGGTATGTGCTACAGTGATGAAGCACCTTTTTATCTTTGATATATCACACATAGATGGTATATCCTTAAACCAAAACTGTCAATTAAATTTCAGTTGTTGTGCTTTAATTTTTCACTTTAAATTGCTTACACGTTTTTTGTGTGTTTCTTTAAAAGAGTTTTAAGAAATATCCCTAGACCGTTGCAGTATGTCTATATGCCGGTTTCTTTATCAACATAGTAGGCTTATGAAAAAATCGACTATCGACACATCGCTAACCCTCGTTAGAGCATCTGACTAATGGCGGAAGCATTAGGCGCTATCAGTGACACTAAATAAGAAGATCAGCACAGTCTAATGGCTACTTTAACGCTATATGCCTTCCCTCTCTCATCATTGGCTATTGTATCGTCGTTTACGCTAATGGTTAGTTTACACTAATTAAATTTAAGGGTATTAACGACGTTTATTTGACGCCATATGTTTAGGTCGGTTTGTATTGGACAATGCCACTCTGGCGGCTGGGCTGTAATTTTATATTCATTTGGTAAATTATTAAAGTTCAACAAGTTTAGAAAAAAGTAAGAATTTGGCAACATTGTAAATTGTTACGGGGAAAACAATTAAAATATTGGAGACAAAAAGCAGTTTAAAAAATCATGACGTATCCCTATCCGTATCGTTATGCGCTTGCGCTGAAGCGATGCGTCAGTTCCAGTCCGTTACGTTAAACGTATCAATAGGGTACACGTATCCGTATCGCAATCGGTAACGAATCCCGACCTAGGTAAGTAAAAATTATAAATAAAGAAGATTTATATATATATATATAACCTTAAATTTTACTTTATCGATTGCTTGACAAGTGAGTTAAAAGCTAAAAGTTAAAAACATTGGATCCAAAATTGCATCCATCGTTAAATTAAACACGTTATAAAGGGCAGTTAAACCCAGTAAAATCACAAAATTAAAGACGTTAAAAAAATTGGTAGGCGTCTGTTTGACATCTGTTAGGTTAGGATACAAACCCTGAACAAAATTGGTTTAGGTGATTGCATAAAGAATTTTAAATTACGTTACGTAAGCCGTGCTTTTTTTTCTCGTTGCATATACGGATAGGTATAAGTGTACATAATTATGGCGTTGCTTTTTGTCTCCATTTTAATAGTCCTAAGACTTTTAATTATACCGGAAATGAATGTCAACTTCATTATTTTAACTGGGTTATCCTATACCAAGTTTTTTTAAATGTGGTTTCCCCTATAACTTGTTTGTCTTTTAAAATAGGAAAAGTTATAATATTAAGAAGTAATTTTTAAAGTATTGACTTTATATTCTATGATTATAAAGTATTCGGCGGAAGCTTTAAAATGATGTCTCATAAGACCCCTCTTTAATATAGTATTTATGTAAGAATAGAATATACCAAAGTTTAAATTTTTTAAAATTTATCCGTTTAAAAATAAAAGGGGAAAGGGCAATTAAAGAAATGCAGTGTGTATGGCATTCTGAATACAATGACACCTGCATGTAATTTTTTAACCATTCTGCTTTCTTTTTTTTATTTTAGTCTAGTGGCATGATTAACCTAAAACGATTGGTTTTAAGTCGAGTAGCCATGGAAAAAATTAAATTAATTTTCTTTTGTCGTGCTTTTAACGACTAAAAGATTTTAAAGTGCTATTAATAAAATTGACGTTTTGGATAATTATAGCACTCTAGACAAAAATTTAAAAAATTAAAATTTTGAGAGCAGCAGTATTAAAAAATACATGTGCGGAGTCATTGTATTTAAAATGCCCTATACTCTCGAAACAAGATGAAATAAACTGGGGATGGTGCATTTTAAAATTTAAAAGTAGCAGTCATTTTCGCTTAATTCAGAAGTTATGGAAAACAAGTGTATGGATTAATTATTATTAATTTCATATCTATTTTATATTTTCTATATTAAAAGGTAAAAAGTTATATAGGGGGATCACTTAAGGGAAACACCCAGTATATTTTTTTTTAGATTTTTACATGGAACTCTAAACAACTTTGGACCAAATGAATAAAAAGAAGCAAATGCTTATAGTCATAAAATTTAAAGTAAATGCTTTTTCTTCTAAGTATTTATAAATACTTATAAGCAAAAGCATTTACTTCAAATTTTATAAGTATTATTAGCTTCTTTTTATTCATAATATGGACTTTGTGTGTAATGTCAAAGACAACTGTATTTCACTATAGACTCCCAGAACAATGCTAAATTTTTGGTCATTAGTTTGGACGCTGGCTTGGCTGAATTTATGAAGCGGCAAATTATACGTACTGTCTACGTGTGTACTCGATGGATACCCGCTTCATAAATTCCACGAAGCGAGCGTCCAAGCTGATGACCAAAAATTTAGCATTGTTCAGGGCGATTAATAATGATGACCAAAAGTTTCAAAAAATAAATATACGTAAGTATTATTGTTTTTTTTTCAATATAATTTAAATAAAGATAATTATCCAATGGTTAAATAATTTAATAAAAATTTAATTTTATTTTATTTTAACCAATCTTTTGCACTTTTATTTCCATGGTGTATTGGCTGTATATAGGGTGTTTTCTGATTGCGGTAAAAAAAATTAGGGCGTATTTCCAAGCCATTTTTGTAAAAATAAAAGTTTATATAAATATAAATCTTCGAATGTTTTGTTCCCAAGATACAAGGTGTTAAACTTCTTAAAAAACCGAAAAAATTCTAAAACACTTTTTTAGTATAATTTGGTAGAATAGATATAACCGCTATTTAATTAAGTGTTTGTTGTTACTTAATTGCTAATAGGAGGTTAAAGCATCTAATTCTTAGAAGAAAAAAATGTCCCAATGTTTCATGTATGGTCCAGGAATATGCAATCTAGCGCGTTTAATTTATTCAAAAAAAACTAACCAAGCTACGTAAGAATACCATAAAACAAAAAAGCTGTAGTTTTAGACGTTTCATCTAGACAAAATATGAAAGTTGCAAAAAGTCAGTAGCGTACATTTTTTTGTCAATAATATTAGCTGACATGCGTCCGAGGCCGCCACTGGTCTAACTAATTAAAATTAATTTAGGAATAAATTAACTTTCTGTTTTAAAAATTACCACAGCCAAAATTTTTTAATTTATATAAGTCGGATTAGGCATATATAAGATAATAATAAAAACCGGATTTTCTTTTTAAAGTTTAACACCCTAAATCTTATAAACAATTATTATATGACCTTTTTTTATAAAATTAGCTCAGGAATGCGCTCTAAAATTTTCTTGCCGTAATTAGGAAACACCTTGTATATTGATATAGGTAAATAAATTAATATCTTTTTAATATACAGTGATGATAAAAACCCGTTTCATTACCTTTTTTGTTAACTATAAAAAACTATGCATAGCTGTTACATATTTTGAGATATTAAAATTTTATTTAAAATTTAAAACATTAGGAATATATTTATCAAATCTGGTTTAATATTTAACTACAACATACTACACGGTGATAGGTACAATTTTTACGCCCTTACTGTATACAAAAGTGCTTAATATAAAAAAGTAAATAGTGTTTTTATTTGCGGACATCAAAAAACTTTAGCAGTTATCAGATAATTTTACCTAAATAACAAGTATAAAATTAAACGAAGATATTTGCCAAGATAATGAAAACCGTCTGTATCTTTAAAATGTCCCTACGTAGCGTGATTTCAAAACATTATGGTAATTTTAAATCCATCTTTTCAGTCTTTAAGAAACGATACAAGTTTTACTATCTGCTGGTAGCCAAGATTCTTATCGCGTATAATTGTTCGTTTAAAATATTTTTAAAACATAAAATAAAAGATTTAATTTATAAGAGGTTTTTTTATTCTTTTTCGGCAAAAAATAATTAAGATGAACTTTAAAAAATAATATTTTGCTTTTTTCCAGAATAAACATATTTATTAAACATTTTAGGAAAATTAAACTTTTTATATATTATGAACTAACAACTATTCTGTCCTTGCATAATATAATAAAAGTTGAGATTACTTAAAAAAATAAATTAATATATTATTTAATATAAAATAATTATTTTTGTTTAGGTTATATAAAAATTTTACTTACTATACAGAGAATATTGCAACCCCTAAAGATAGAGTCAAGGGCTTCCGGTTTTAAATTATTTTATACTATTCCATAATAACATGAGACGCGACCATGGGCTCAGATCACGTCTGGCAGTCTCGTTAAGAACATTTTTATTGAATTATAATTTTATATGTTTGAATTCCTAAAATAGTCTTTTTACACCAAATGAACGAAGAAAACAACGCATACATAAATAAATTGCTGCTCAATTCAACTGCAATTGGACATTTCTATGGTAAATTTTAATTCGTTATATCTATTAAATTAAATGAAATTACGAAATACGGTTTTAACCGTTTTGTAGGAAAACTTTTTTGAAAAAAGATAGCTATGCCAGTGTTAAGAAAGTTTTTCTTTTTTACACAAAATGTAAAAGAACATATGGTTGTACCATCAAAAAAGAAAAAGAATACAATTTAAAAAAAAATTTTGCAACAACATTCGTATTTCAAATAGTATTCATATATATATAAAAAAATATCTAAAATATGTTCAAGTAGCGACACTGCCATTTTTTAAAAATATTTTCTTTTATGTATTAAACAGTTTTCTTTAAATATTGTATTAAAATTTTATTTTGGAAAAAAACATATTAACGCGTCGCCCAAATACCAATATTTACTCTTTTTTACCTTTAGGTCCTGGTCCAATAATACTTTTAAAAATTAGTTCCAAAATTTGGAAGCGTATTGAAACACATTTCCAAATATATCATAACAAAATACCAAAAACCTGTAGGGAAGTAAAAAGTTGGAAAATTGAATAAGCAATCTAGACAAAACACCCTTTAAAAATAAAACAAGTTTATTAATTAAAACTTATTTTATAGTTATTATTTGCAGTAAATTTTGTGCAAAAGTATTTTATTATTTTTGGAAATATACAATGCACTTAAACAGAACTGAAATTTTAAACAACCTGTGGATAAAAAACACAGCCAAGAAAATATTTGTTTATTAAAGCTTTTTCCCATGTCTAGTTAAATTACTAGTTCACAAATTTAAAAATATCTAGCACCATCAAATGGAGATCAAATTAAATAAATGTTTGATAAGAATAAAATTACTAAAAAAAAGAACAAAATGAAAACCTTTGCCGCCATATTCGTAATTTAAATATTATGAGCAAAAACAAATAAAACAATAAATTCAAAATACATACATTTAAATTAGCATACACCTGATTAAAACATAAGTAAGTGTTCTCAAGCGGCTAACATGTCATATAATAAATATCTCAGAACCGGTTGTAGTTGTCAAAATAAATTTAAATAATAATCTTTACGCATATGCACAGTAAAATTCGAAATGGCCGTTGGTAAATTCACATCCTGTATATCATTAAACAGTTGTTAAGTATTGATTTATCGAAGAAAATTTGCATTTTATACACAGGAATCACTTTTATATGCGCCTTCAGATATTTGCAACAATACACTAAAATGTTGCATTAATGTTTTCTGCTTATCTCATGAGTAATAGTTTTCTAGTCTAGCAAATAAGAATAACATATCTTTAATAATTTAAAGTCATGTAATAATATAAACATAAAAAAATTAAGCGATTAAAAAATAATAATAAAAAACTTATTTGAGAGCCATAAATAATAAATAAATAAAAGTTTAAAACAAAATAATAATACCTTATGTTACTTAAGTATAAAAAGATTTTTAAAACTTTGTTTATTTAATATATTTGGCTTTTTAATGTGTTTTGTTATTAGTTTTCCTAAGCAGGTTTAATTTTTTGTCTTGTTTATATTTTTTTAAAGTTCATTAATAATATAACTTAATTTGTACAGATACATTTAAAAACACTTCTGGCACTACTGCAGCTGTTAGCGCAGAGCGACAATGCTGACTTTAGTAGGTATAATGATCTTAGTGTTTAAAATGCAGCTCTATACATTGGCCACTATAAATTAATAATAAATACTTATTAAGTAACTCCGGTTACTGTAGTTTTAAACCAATAAAATAGATTTTTCTCAATTTATAATTAACAGAATAGAAATACTGGCACAGCTTAACTGGTGCTATAATATTAAAGTCGGTTCATTAAACACATGAAGGTGCTTTTAAAGTTTGGGGTTTCCTTTGATTTCCCCATTATTAGACCATCAGTTCATGACTTTGTTTCAATAGGGCCACCGTGGAAGTGCAATCTTTCAAATAAAAAAATAGTTTTAAACTCGCTAAAGATAAAATAAAATATACATGACAGGCTGGGCCCAATTCGACGCTTTTTATAGAAAACTTATGTTTTTGTTTGTTTTATACAAAAACTGACCCTTATTTGCGAGGCAAATTTCAAGCAAATTTAATGTAAACCGCTGTTTTTCGTCGTTTACTCACTACGGCGTGTTTTTTTATTTTTTCTTGTTTATTCTCAATACTTTATACATTTTTCATTTTTTTTTAATGTTTAAATTTTTTAAAATTATTTTTCTTCTTCCAGATTTTTTTTAAGGTAATTAATTTTTGACTTACTTTTTATTTTTGAAAAATTTTAAATGGAACACCCTGTTAATTTTTGCAGTATTAATGGGTTAACAAATTCTGTTAAGATGTATTAAACATACTTTATTAAGCCTTTTCTAAGATATTTCATATATTGTCATTTATTACTGATATTAAATATAATTTATTCTGTTGGTGTTTTACCCTAATAAATTTTTGATCAAATTTAAATTTAATGTAATACACAGCAAATATTTTTACGTATGGCTGCAAATAAAAGATAACCAAGGAAAACAAATGCAAGCATTCCTCAAAAAAGCTCAAATTTAGCTTGCGTTTTTTTGTGACTATCTTTACTTACCTGTATAGAAAAAAGTAATAGTTGTGGTTTATTACATTAAATACTATTATATTAATAAAACCTGAATAAAAAGTTTTAAAGGGGAAAAACAATAATAAAATAAATTAGTTACTTTAACCCTTATTTGCGTTATTATATAATAAGTACAAATAGTTTTCCGCCATTACAGACAATAAAATACGAAAATTTTAATAAGTTTGTTTAAAGTCAAACATAACTGAATACCACTGCTTAACAAATTTTTGACACCCCACCCTCCTAGCGATACTTGGTAAGAGTTTTAAACTAACCCTCCCTTTCCATTTCCAATCACGTGTATTTTTTGGTACAAAATATATTATTATTAATATTTTATTTTTACAAATAAAAATAAGTTTAATTTAATGTTATTTTAGAATATAATGAACTTGTATAAAAATATTTAGATAGACATTAAAATTGCAAGCTTTTTAACAAAAAAATAAATATACGTCATTTCTTCCCTACACCCCTCCCTCTTGTGATGTTTAGTGATGTGTTCGAACCCCTCCCCCCTTGTTTAAGCTTTATGTGATTAATGGATGACCCCATAGGTGGGGACTTGTTTGGATCCAAATCTGTGGACATGTGGTTCTCGCGTCTAGTGACGTCATGGGCGCCGAAATGCACTTTTTTTTCTTGTTCTTTACCATATTTTGCACCCCTCTAAAAATCATTCTACCATCGCCTATGATTTCAATATAATGTTTGGAACAAAAATCCGGAAAGTAAAAATTTTCAACAAAAAAAAATAAAAAGTTTGGGTTTATGTTTTTTTGTTATATTTTATTAATTACGTTTTTATTACCTTCCCTATACCCTAAAATAAAATGGTTTATTTTTCACATTTTAAAAACAAAATATTTTTTTTTTTTTAATTTTTCAAAACCTTCTATAATGTGACATACCTGGTTTTTGCATCGAGGTCTTCCATTATTTGTTTCATTCCCAAACCAATGCCAACTTCCTGGCTAATGTAAGTAATAAATAACAAAATATGCAATATGTCAGAAGCAGTTAAAAAAAATATAAAGTGCAATTTATTTTTTAAAAGATATTTTTTTAGCAACTTCGGTACTGAAAAAATAAATAAATAAATAAAAACCTTAAAAATGCGTCACCTTAAAAAAAATAAAATATATCTGCAAACTTCATATAAAGTTGCTGTTAAGGTATTTTTACAGAATTAAAAAAATCCTTAAAGTAAAAAATATGAAGGATTAAAGAAATCGCTAAAATAAGGAAACATGCAGTAGCGAGTAAACGACACAAGATAGCCAATTGCACCAGTATGTTTGGCTTAAAATTTGAGCCGGGGTCAGTTTTTGTGTTAAATATACAGAAAAATGAGTTTCCTACAAAAAGCGTCAAATTTGGCCAACCCTGTACAATACAGTCCCTGTCTTAAAAACCGTTCTTAATTTTCCCAGGATCCCACCATCAGGACCTGATTTAGTTTTAATTTGACCACCGTAATGGTGCACTTTTTCAAATAAAAACAAATTTTTGAAACGAACTTTTAAAATCTGTCCATCACAATTGAACGAGTAATCGACAAACATATGTACATCTGAATAAAGATCTTAAAGTTAGTAACTTTATTCGTAATCTGTCGTAAAACTCTTTTATTGAAGAATCTACTTTACAAATGATTACTATTTGATTAACATAAGATAAGATTTTAAGATCTCAAGATATTACTTACTTATCGATGTAATAATATTACCAACAAAGTGCTTTTTCTATTTACCAGATGGTACAGATTATTTAGCTATTAACCGATAGTGGTGGGTGAGGTTTAATTTAAAGCAATAAAATAATAAAAAAAAGCTGGTTTTAAAATCATAGCTACAACGAAACTTTTTAAATGATTACGAGTAAAAATCGCAATTTTTAAAAAAATTTATATCTTTTCTTGATATAAGCCTTAAAAAAATGGAATAGAATGATGTTGGTATTGGTATACATAAAAATAAAGCATATTTAACAACAAAACTATATTATTAAGGAACACAAGAAAATGTTCGAGAAAGTCGATAAAAATTAAAAAAAATCTTTTAGATTTATTATTATTTTTGCTAAGAAAAAAGTTAATTAAAAGAATATAGGTTTAGGTAAAAAAACCACCTATTTTTTCTAGTGGTGTCTCAAGTAGGACTTGAGGACGAATATTTCTGACAAAAAAATACGCAACTGACTTTTGTGCAAATTATATATTTTATTTTTATTATTAAAGTAAAATTACAGCTTTTGGTATTTTTCCTTATCGCTTAGTTTTTAGGACGAAAAATAGGTCTACTTAATCGCATACTTCTAACTATAAAAAAGCAGGGATTTTTTCTAAATTATTTTACAATTAATATTATACCGTTAACAATAAACACCAAATTAAATACCATTTACATTAAACAAATTAGGTGATTTTAATACTTTTCCCATAATTTTTAGGCCTGTCAGGGATATAAAATAAGGTAAATTTTTTTATTTTATTTTTTTTGAAAACTAAGCAAATTAAAAAAAAATCAAAATAATGTAATTTTCCCAGTGGATAAAAAAAATAACATTTTATCTCTGTTAATAGGTATAAATTTGACTTTTAATAAAATTAATTTTTCTTTATAAGAAAGTAAGTCAGTACTTTTTACATATACATATATATATATATATATATATATATATATATATATATATATATATATATATATATATATATATATATATATATTTTGTATAATATATATATATGTTATCTAATGTTTAAATAATACACCGATTTTCGTTGAAACACCACTTTATTTCACAAAAATATGAAGAATCAATACAAAAAATGTCGACCGCCGATAATCAGGTCGATTCTCTAACTGCTAACAATATTCACGCCAATCAATATTTTTATCAACGTACGTCTTTAAAACAGTCTATCTTTCATAACAGGCTAACACCGTTGTTTATTTAAAATACTGCTTTGGAAAATGAAATTCAGGCAACTTGTTTATCCTAAAGACATTAGCTTATCAATGACTCTCTCAGTTGTCGCCGACGGTGACATCACCGATACGGCAGACGTGATACACTCAGAATTAATAAGAGGAAACAATAACAAAGGTTCTTAGATTACTATTTTAATATAGACCCCACAATATTATTCTAACACGGCCATCCTGCAAATTGTGCGCCCACGCACAAGTCACAAAACAACCAAACAGACAAAACAAAAAACACAAAACAAAAAAAAAATAAAAATATGTGTATAAAGATAATCAACTATTTAAATTTCAAACTTCAAAAATAATCAACCAGTCAAGGTTCAAACTTTAAAAATAATCAACCAGTTAAGGTTCAAAATTTTAAAAATAATCAACCAGTTAAGGTTCAAACTTTAAAAATAATCAACCAGTTAAGGTTCAAACTTTAAAAAAATAATCAACCAGTTAAGGTTCAAACTTTAAAAAATAATCAACCAGTTAATGTTCAAACTTTAAAAATAATCAACCAGTCAAGGTTCAAACTTTAAAAATAATCAACCAGTTAAGGTTCAAACTTTAAAAATAATCAACCAGTTAAGGTTCAAACTTTAAAAATAATCAACCAGTTAAGGTTCAAACTTTAAAAATAATCAACCAGTTAAGGTTCAAAATTTTAAAAATAATCAACCAGTTAAGGTTAACTTTAAAAATAATCAACCAGTCAAGGTTCAAACTTTAAAAATAATCAACCAGTTAAGGTTCAAACTTTAAAAATAATCAACCAGTTAAGGTTCAAACTTTAAAAATAATCAACCAGTTAAGGTTCAAACTTTAAAAATAATCAACCAGTTAAGGTTCAAACTTTAAAAATAATCAACCAGTTAAGGTTCAAACTTTAAAAATAATCAACCAGTCAAGGTTCAAACTTTAAAAATAATCAACCAGTTAAGGTTCAAACTTTAAAAATAATCAACCAGTTAAGGTTCAAACTTTAAAAATAATCAACCAGTTAAGGTTCAAACTTTAAAAATAATCAACCAGTTAAGGTTCAAACTTTAAAAATAATCAACCAGTTAAGGTTCAAACTTTAAAAATAATCAACCAGTTAAGGTTCAAACTTTAAAAATAATCAACCAGTCAAGGTTCAAACTTTAAAAATAATCAACCAGTTAAGGTTCAAACTTTAAAAATAATCAACCAATTAAGGTTCAAACTTTAAAAATAATCAACCAGTTAAGGTTCAAACTTTAAAAATAATCAACCAGTTAAGGTTCAAACTTTAAATGAACGTTAGCAGGCTTGACCTCCTTCCGGCCATTTCCTCAAATGTTCATGTGCTGCTGTTTTCGTGACTTTACTTCTATTATTTGCTCTCTTTAGCACATATCTCTCATTATCAAGTAAGTTAATTACTTCATATGGACCGTCAAATCTTGGTTTTAACTTTCCTCCAGAAACTTGAGTATTTGCAACTACTACCTTATCACCAACTTGAAACAGTTTTGCTGGTGATCTTTTAAGGTTAAATCTAACCTCCTGATTTCTTCTCTCCTTTTCTGATCGACTAACCACTTTTGCGTTGATATGGGAGAGATCTTCAGTCTGTTTTTCCGGAACTCCCTCCAAAATAGCTTTTTCTGCTGGTAAGCGATTCTTTTTCCAAAATATTATTCAAAACGAGAGTTTGTCGCTCGTCCAATCCTGACACTTCAATTGTTGATAATGAACATGTCATAGTCTGAACGTTGATACTAAGTCGAAGATCGATTCCATGGCTTCGACGGACAATTTCTAAATCTGGGCGGCTAATAACATCCCAACCTATGAGAGCATCAACTTCAGGAATTGTGAAATCAGGTACTACCAGAAAATCCACTTCAACCGTAGCTTCTTGAAGAACCACTAACAAAACACATTTTCCCAAAATGGGAACAGCCTTGCTACCAAGTCCTGAGAGGGTTACACTATGAGATACCATATTGCCATTTACTTTATGAATTACATGTTCGTGTATAATAGACAAATCAGCACCGCTATCTACTAGGTATGAAAAAGACTGAGCTCTGTCACCAAACAGAATAGTGGCTTTTGGCGTGATAGTGCATCTTCTCAAACTAGCACATAAAACTTTAGGTTTTCCATTCTTTTTCCAACAATCATTTTCATTGTGCCCTATTCTCTTACAAAATGTACATTCGGCAGCTGTGGACAATCTTCCTTTTTGTGACCAGTTTCTCCACAATGATGGCATTTACCAGAAAAAACAAAATCCCGACGACGTTGCTTGAACGGTGGTAAGTTATCAGCATACTTTCGATCTGTTGAAGCTTTTCGTTTTAATGATTCGTGTCTTCTTAGAATTAACATTAATTCGGCCAAATTTGAAGGATTTTGTACACGGACACTTTCAAAAATAAAATTTAAATTAATACCCTCGACTACAATAGACAGCACTTTCTCCCAAGGTAATTCCGAATGAAATCGATATAAGTCTCTTATTTTAATTCTAGCGTACTCACTGAAAGTCTCGAACTGCGAACAATTCACCTCATAAGCCTTCTTAAACTTGCTCGCCCATGATTCATGGTCAGGAAATGCAGTGAGAAAGTCTTCTTGAAAAGAGTCCCACGTACGAGATAAGGGAACCCATGCTTCATAAAATCGACGACCCTCGCCACGAAGTGCCTGCCCAGCCTTTACTATAGCTAAACAATCATCCACCCTGTATTTAACTCTTATCCTGTTTACTTCATTTAACCATTCTTCAGCTGGATAATTGCTTTTATTTGGGTCAAAGCCAGTGAAATTAAAATTGAAAGGTTCCCTTACCTCAGTGCAAACGGTTACGGGTAAGTGATTTGCATTACTTACAACTGGTGGTTCAGGTGGAATACTGGACGTCGATTTTAAAATAGCCATCTCGGACACCAAAGTCTGCAATGTTGCCTGCATATTGAGCAGTGTAGATCCTAGTATACTACTTTCACTCGGCACTTGCACAGATTCACTGTCATTTTGCACTACCTCAGGTTCAGAAACTGCCGAATTATGTCCCTCGTTCATCGACATTTTCTCAATTAAAGAATAGTCACTTTGAACTATATAGTCACAAACAAAAAAAAAATATAATGTCACTGGCCGATGCTGGTCGAACACCCGGTATAATCCCACTTCTGATGTTATCTAATGTTTAAATAATACACCGATTTTCGTTGAAACACCACTTTATTTCACAAAAATATGAAGAATCAATACAAAAATGTCGACCGCCGATAATCAGGTCGATTCTCTAACTGCTAACAATATTCACGCCAATCAATATTTTTATCAACGTACGTCTTTAAAACAGTCTATCTTTCATAACATGCTAACACCGTTGTTTATTTAAAATACTGCTTTGGAAAATGAAATTCAGGCAACTTGTTTATCCTAAAGACATTAGCTTATCAATGACTCTCTCAGTTGTCGCCGACGGTGACATCACCGATACGGCAGACGTGATACACTCAGAATTAATAAGAGGAAACAATAACAAAGGTTCTTAGATTACTATTTTAATATAGACCCCACAATATTATTCTAACATATATATATATATTATACAAAAAAAATATATCAAAAGTCAGACACTTTTTATTCATAATATAATATTCCTAATAATAACTTAACAATAACTTTTAGTCTCAAGTCTAATCTTAATAAATTAAAAAAAAAACTATTAGAAACTCATTGGCGCACATAATTTTTTTTAGAAATATTCGTTGAAGTACTGCTCGAGACCCCACTGAATTAAATAAATTTACTAAAAAAATAGTTAAAGTAAGCTTTTTTAAGCGATGTACTATCAATTTTTATTAAAATCGAATAAGAGATATTGAAAATATTTACCAAAAAACAACATTTTTACGCCCTGTATCTGGAAAAAAAATGTATTTCCGGGACCATATTTATACAAACTTTTCCTTATATTTTTTGTTGTAGAATCTGCCCTTACTTACAATGTGCAAAACTCCAATTTCAAAATAATAGTAATATTTACATTAGGACCATTTTAAATCTTCTAGTAGGTAGATAGTATAGACGGCTTTTTAGATTAATTTTCTGTATTTTCTTTAGGTTTACTTTCTTTGTTCCAAACGAATAAAGATAAAGATACCACTAGACTTAAGTTGCACGTAGACGTATGACCAGTAGCTACAAGAAGAAAATACCACCAAAAGAGTAATAAAAAATACACAAAAGAAGGTCCATCTGCCTGTAAACCATCTATTTCTAAGATAAGAGTAAACTAGCCATTATTATGTAGAGCAGAGGTCCTTAACAATGTGGTAGGTAACAAAGACAGCTTTATGGTACTGTACAGGTGTATTTAAAAAATTGTAAAAAAAGGTATATTAGCATGACAAAAGAAAGCTTAAGATGCAATTTGGATAGCCGTATTGCAGGTCCGCATTAGGATGTTTTTCTTTATTTGTTTTTTTTAAACTAATAGTGGTAGGGAGGCCCAAGGGGGATTCAGGAATTAACTAAAGCGCAGATTAATATACCGGAGGATACCTTGTACCCGGTTAAGTACCTCCACCAAATATGAGCCTCGTATACAGGGCCGATCGTAAAAAACAAAAATATATCCATTAGAAATTTTCGAGCGCGTCAGATTAAGATAGGTAAATTAATTACAAGCAAAACGGTGTATTTTCTACTAATCTGACAATTTAAAAATAACGCATAGAAAGCGTACTCCTAAAAAGTTGTAAAAAAACGTCATTTCGACATTCGCGAGCGTAACTATTTTTTTTTTTTTTAAATAATAATTTAAGGGTAACGAAAAATATATAATCCGATACGATCAGAACAATTTCCACAAGCCGAAATATTAAAAGTATTTCTAGGTAGTAGTTATTTTAAAAAATAACGTCCGTGGTAGCACTACCGCGTTGTCTAAAAGGTGCTGTAAAATGCAAAACTGTATGTTTCAGTGCTTGGATAACGTTAACGAGGCATAGGCCTTCGTGAGATGTCACAAAGATAAAAAAATCTATAGTTAAGGATCCATGGATCATTTTTCCAAGTAATTACTAACAAGTTAATTTTTCGTGAGTAGCTTTATTTTGAAGATAAGACCAACTTTTTTCCTTATAACAATTTTCGTTGGTGGTAGTATAAAGGGGTAGGAAAGAAGAAATGGATTTGATAAATATTAAAAAACAGGATGACGTACGATTTGTACGACAATATGGGTGTTGAATTATATAAATATTATTTAATCAGCAGAAAAAAAATAGCTGGTTAATAGTTATTTTTCACGACATCGTTAACCATACATGTTGGTTGTAGGGAAATCCTTACATTTTGTAGGACAATTTTTTTCGGTTTACTTAGATAATTATCTTGAAAATCTCTGTTTGTAATAAGTTTTTGATATCTGTTAAATCAACACACTTGATTTCTGCTACCCTTGTAAACTACCACCAACGAAAACTGTTATAAGTAAAAAAGCGTTCAAACAGCACGGTTTTAATAACACTAACTTATAAGTCTGGAAAGGTTTATTCGATTTTTAAAAACTAAGTTGCGTTGAGTAGAGAGTCAAAAGGCTTTAAAAACTATGTTTTATGTCCTCCCTTTTTTAATGTTGATAGTGGCACTACGCCACATAACCGATTTTTTTGGCAAAAAGTTTTAAACAACTTTTTACCCAAAATTTACCTGATCTCAATATTTTAACCCATCCAAAAGATAAGAGGGAGCAAACTTTTAAAAACCACACTGTATGTACAAATTTGAGCTAAATTTTAAACGCTTTGTACTCTAACGTAACGACTGGTCCGATTTTCAACAATAAAACGGTAATAGAGACTTCTTTTCTGGTTGAATAAAAAGTGCCCCATTGGCACTAGGCAACGTGACCGAATTATTTTTATAGAAAAAATATTTTAGGTGACCCTTTTACGCAAATTTTACCCAATCTCGATATTCTGTCCCATTTAAAATGGGAATATAAATTTAAACAAAATATTATTTGTTTAATATCTTTATTCCGGAGAAAAACCAAATAATACCTACTTTGTTTAAATCCTCACTGAATACCTGCATAGATTTGGTCACTGATTGTCATTTATTAAAACCTTAACACCTTTTTATAGTTCGTTCATGCTGTTTAGTGTTATCTAAAAGGTAAATGCAGCTATTTACAACAAAAAACAAATTATATACAAAAAAACTAAAACTAGATTAAATTTCTAACTGTCTCCGAAATATTCCACTTTTGGACTAGGGTAAGTTAAGTTAGATCGTCATATTTTAGCGTTACAAGTTTGTGGTAGCATTTTGTTATCATCTTTCAGAGACATCCTGTATACTTTCCATTTCGTTCGTTCTTTTATCCCTAGAGTTTCTAGACTGTGGAACCTACTGCCAGCGGAGGTCTTATCTTCTCCCCGAAATCTTCAAGTTTTTAAGTCCCGTGTTAACAAACTTCCTCTTACCCTGCTTAAGACACCCACGGTAAGTTAGTATTTAGGCTTTCAGCCTTCGTGGATTGTCCAAAGATAAAAAAAAAGAAGAAAATCCTGTATATTGAAACTAAAACATATTATACATAGACGACATATGCACATTAATTTAAACATATTTTTTAATGCTACCCTGTATATTGGTCAAGCAAAAAAGCTGGCTTTTGTTTAAGAGATGTACCAAGGGGTCAGAAACATGGTAATCTTTGATCTGACTAGAGTATCTTAAAATATTTAAAAGAGCGGTGCGTGGGCCATATTCAGATTATGACCACCGTTGTAAAAGTTTATTCACATGACCCCTTGTACATTTGTTTAGTTTGAGCAATGGTGGTCATTTACGATTTTAGGCCAATACGTGGATAAAATTTAAATAGGAAGTGTATTAAGTTACATTTTATGGTAGTATTCATTTAAAAGTTAGCTTTAAGTAGTATACTATACTATAACAGTGCAGGCGACGCCAGCTTTTTGGTTTAGAGGTGGCCAAGGGGAAGCCGAAAATATTTAGGGGTGGTCAAATATAAAATTTTTGAAAACCAAAAAAAGGTCCTTACCGATAAAAACCTTAAATTCCTCAGTCCGTTATTATGTTATTTCCTACCCTGCAATATTTTTGTCCTTATTTCTACAATTTTAAACATTCAACTCTAATGTTGTTTTCTCTCCCGCGACACAGGGGGAGCGCACCAATTTTTCAGGGGTGGTCAACCATTTTTCAGTGGTGGCCCAGACCACCCCTGGCATCGCCACTGTACGATAACCACCAAATAAATTTTAATTTAAGCTTAACCTTTTTGGTTTTCTGTTGAATTACTTTTGGCTTAACCAAGAAAAATTTGTAACAATAATAAAAAAGGCAAAATCAAGTTTAGTATAATTTATTTATGAAAAGTATTAAAAAAATAAGTAATTATACAGTAAGGACATAAAAATTTTTATCCCACCCTTTATCCTTTATCTTTTGAATGGGACAAGATATCAAGATCGGGTAGGTAACAGTGTGTTACTTTTCGGCACACTACTTTTTGGCATAAAAATAATTTCGGTCAAAGGGGTACTAGCAACTTTCTTTTCATTTGAAAGGAAGGGATCAGAACTCGAACAAAACAGAACTAACTCCTTTAAATAAATATACCGAGTGACACAGAATGATGTTATCCACCCAATTTTTTTTTAAATTTTTTAAAAAGTGATTTTGAAATGTCAAAAATGTCAATTTTGTCATAAAAATACTGTATAAGTCTTTCTGAAAAACTAAAAACAAATTTGGTTGTAACAACATCCTGTGTTAGTCCGTACATAAAAATGGGTATTAAAACTAAACCTTTTTCTCTTCTCTGCGCATTGGAGAATAACTTTCAAGGAGCACTCTTTCCGCGGTCTTCGAGTAGTGCAGTTCACGTTTACGTAGAAGTCTACATAGACTTCCCGGGTAGGCGGCTGACGGAGTCGTACAAGCGTTGCTGTACCCTTGGGGATCGAGAAAAGATTCACGCTAAATTGGGGCTTCTGTCTTCTGGGGCTAAGCACTGTAAGTGAGGATTCCTAAAGCCTGAGGTTTTTACGTTTTGATGTTGAACACATGGTGTCTTCGTATGGTCGAGGAGGTGCGCATGCCATGCGGAAAAGCGTCAGTGGTGAAAGTGACGGTTATGCGCGATACCAGTAGCAGCCCTTGGCTTGACAGCCACAATTTATGCATGTTCAGAAGTTCATTGCTGTTGTTGATTGTTTAAAGTGTTTCTTATTCATATGCTAGAAAAGTCTGGGAGTTTTGAGCTCGATTATCCAGATTTTCCACGGGAAAGCTTATAAGCAATAGCTTATATGACCGGAACGGGAGAACTGGCGAATTGACTTAGTATCAGAGCCATAAAACAAAGAGATAGATAGAACTGCCAAGGATAATAAACAACGTAATTTAAAGAAAATAATAATAATAATAATAATATATTAGCAAATATGCTTACCATTTTACCGTACAAAATGTCATCTTTAGGAATATTTATTAGATAATACGTTAAAATGACTCGTATTTAATGAAATTCATAAGCATGTAAAAATTATAGTTACACCTTGGTATAAAATAAGCCTATTCACCAACCGTTAAATACACACTTTTAAAGCTAAAACGATCGTTTTCCTAAGACATCTACTTATTCAACAACATAATTCATGATAATGCATCTAAAAGTGGCTTTAAATTGTACAAAAACCATTTCCTGTCCACACACTAAGAATCAATTATTTTTCGTGACAACTTATGCTTAAAAATACAATAATTCTTAAATTTATTACTTGTGTATTGTGACTTTTAACAATATTTAGACATTTTTCACAATAAAGTCTAAGACGTGAGTTTAAAAGGCAATTATAGAATGATTTATGTATATGTGACGTAACAGCTGGTCACCCTGTTAATTGATCAAGGATGGTGTCATTATTAGCTTATATGGTGACTACCTGGCTTTTATGCAGAGACGTATAGAAAAGGAATTATTGTAGTAGAAATATAAGTATAGTCTCTTATTTACTGTAAGGTAATACTGTAAAAAAATAAATAACTAATTTTGTCTCTCTGAAAAGACAGTTAAACTATTTGTCCATTCCGTTAAAGTTCTCTCTACAGATTTCCTTTTTCACACAAAATGTTCAAGGACATTTTTAAAACAAGAACCTCCATCAAACATATTTACCACCTAAAAACAAATCCGCTTTTAATTTTTGGAATTTTTTATGACATGGACCTTTTTCGAGAGCTAGGAAAGCTGCACGTGTGCTACCTATTTCCAATAAAGAGTTTACTTTTTATTTTTAAGCTGATTTTAAGATAATGGAAAAATATCCTTATTTTAAAGTATCTAAAAATACTTTATTTTTAATTTTTTGCAATATACTGCAGGCGGTGCCCCTAAGTTTAGAATAAAATTATTAATAGATTCGAATTTTTCACCTCCCGAGATTCCCCTAAGCCAAATATTGTGACAATACATCTATTGAGTGATACTTAAATAATTTTACTACCATTGTCTTTATTTTAACTCAATACACAACGTTTCGAGCAGTCCTATCTCTGTTCGTTTTCAAGTGTAGACTAACTGCATTAGTTTACACTTAAAAACGGACAGAGATAGGACTGTTCGGAACGTTATGCGAGTAGTTAAAATAGCTAAAATAATAAAAACGGAAGTCCGAAATCCTTTTAGTATCACTTATAAAGAATCATTGTCTACCACATTCAAATAGAAATACATCTATTATTAACAAAATTATTTATGAAAATCTTAACCCAGAATAAATTTTTGATACCCTGTATCTTCAAAATCATTCACTTTTGGACCAAGGTTAGTTGGGTTAAATAGTCATATTTTAGCCTCAAAGATTTTTGGTAGTTTTTTTTGCACCTTTTAAATCACCCTGTATAACTCATGCCAATTTAAAACTTCGATGGGAATTTTAGCTAACCGACACTAATACGTCATTATTAGGATATGTTTCCATACCGGTGTTTATTATCTAATTTCTACCTACTAGTCTTTAACCGAGTGTTTAAGACACTTAAACTCAATTGAAAACATTGAACTGGCACGACGTGTATATTAATTACTGCTAATAGTCAATTTGTGGTGCCACCGATATGTACTGGCAGAAACATTACTTCTCCTTTACGTTAACGATTTTTACCCTTTAATTTATGCTAACTTCTTATTATAGTTGTTTACATGCATTAATTAAAATTCGAAAAGTCCAATCGTAATTTTTTCATGGCATATAACTAGTTTATTTAAGTCATTATTTTTTTACTACTTAAAAATAAATATTATGTTTGGGCAGGTGGTTTACCCAATCCACGATTTTGTTTTTTAGGGACTACGTACGGAAATTACCAAAAATTAAAACGTTTAAAGGTATAGCAGATTTTTCTATCATAAAAACACATAATAAACCAGTCAAAGTTTAAATAAATTTGATATGTTAAAAATAATTTTTGATTTTTCTCTTAAGAAATAAATAATATTAAACGAACATTATATAATATTTTAGAATTTTAGTTTTAGGAATTTTAATTCAAAAATTTTTTAACATTTTTGTTAAAATATTTGGGCACGTTCCTTCTTAAATAAACACAACAATTTTTCAATTATACTCTTTGCAACAATATAAACTTTAAAAATAAAAAATATTAAAACATACGAAATAAGAGAGTTAAAATATAGGCAAGTTAAAGTGCCATCTTTTTTAACGTAAATAAACTCTTTGTATTGAACTTTATTTTGTGATCGCATTGTTTTAAAAAAGACACTGGCTAAACGACCGCCGACGATTTTGCTCAATCATAGAAAGAAAACCGCGAAAAATGAAATATTTAATAATAAGTTACTTACAATACAAAGGTTTTAATCTATAAACAAAGGTTCATTAGCTCTCGGTTGAAATTATTTTAATCCAATAAAATAAAATCTCAACAAGACGCCAGACGGAAACTAGGCCAATGGTTGCGTCTTAAAAATGTGGTAAATAGTTTACCAAAAATGTGGTAAACAGTTTACCTAAAAACATATTGATGAAATTGTTGGAAAACTGAAAAAAGTTTTTTATTAACTGGTAAAAGATACACACCCATTAGGTATCTTAACCAGGTAAAAAAATGGTAAAAAATGTTTAGCCATATATAAGTATTTTATGGTTTCATTTGTTTTCTTGGAGATTAAATTTAAACAAAATATTATTTGGCTTTTTTTCGGAATAAAATCAAGAAGTTAATTTAACATTCTCGTCGATTTTCATATACCTAAGTAAATAAATAAAACCGCCGTAAGGCGGTTTTCTTCTTATAATTGAGGAAAACCTTGTTTAGGCAGTGCCTTTAAATAATCTAAAACTTAGTCTGACTTTAAATCTTTACACTGTTAGCCAACCCTGCTCTGCAAGCGCCATTGTATCCTATTTATTCCTCTCAAATTAATTATCATCAAAAAAGATAAGAAATCGTACACCGATATCCTTTTTATCAAAGTCCGATCTTAGTAAACCCGTAGCTATATATTTTCAAGAAAGGAAGTGACTGATGTTCAAAAATTTTCTGGTCTTCAAACGACCCAAAACGAGTATTAATGAGGTGGAACAAACATTTTAAAAGCTTTTTCTAATTTGGCGAATACCTTTAGTGTGATACGAGTTTTTGGAGCCGAAAAAAGGTAAAATTAAAAGATGTGTACCACTTAAAAAGAAGTTACTATATCATCGGTTTAGTGGGTATTCAAGTTTGTTTAACATTAAAAGAATCTTGGTTTTCTTGGTTCTGTCAAGCCGTTAATTTAGTGTTAACCACATTTTTATCGGAATTTGATAATTCAAATAATACATGTTTGGTTAACCTCTATTTAAAAAGCTTTATATTAAAGTACAGGGTTATTTATTAACGTAACTTTTTTAAAACAAATGTAGCATTTCGTGTATTTTTTAATATAATCGGAAAAAAACATTCAAATCAAAAACAAAAGAGTTACAGCACAAGTAACGTATTTTTTAACCCCGTATATTTTTATACCAATGCATAGAGATTTTCACGATGAATTCGGTGATATAGGGTTTGCTGGGTTTATTTTCTGCGGATCTGGAGCAATTTATTAAAAACTGCATTATACTATAAGGATAGTTTCACCTAAAAACCTGGCAGGGGAAACAATTTTAAAAATACGTTTATTACTTTTTGGAGTAGTTTATAATAAGGGTATTATTGTATTATATGCCAAAAGTAATAGAATTTTTAAAATGAGCATCAAAAATATAATATACGAAAAAGATAAAATACAATAATAGGTAAAATATTGTGGTAATAACACTTAACACAAAAATTAAAATAATAATATTAATTTAAATGTTCAATATGACCCCCGCTGTTTTCGAAACATGATCTAAAACCCATCTTTAGCCTTTCTAAGCTCGCCGATATTATTTGAGGATCTTGGTTAGGACGATTAATTTCATATACAACTTTTTATTCAATTTCTGCCGTGTTCGTATTATAATATAGGGTTATAGTTTGAAGTTGTGAATGTAATAGGTACCTATCTTAATAAGTTTCTTAGAAAATGGCGTTATCCGTCATATTTATCGATTTAATAAATAAAAACAAGTGATGGTAGAAAAAGGCTAATGTGTTTTTTTTTCACGTATTTGATAATAGTATATTACATTACAAGGGTGGAAAATGACTTATTTCACACGAGTGGGAATATTGTTGCACGAGGCGTCAGCCGAGTGCGACAAACCCACGAGTGTAAGAAAGTGATTTTCACACAAGTAATGTACACTATTTTTCCTACGACCACAAGTTATTCACCAAAAAAACATTAAAAGTTGTTTGTCTCCACGGAAAAAATAAGAAAACAATTGAAAATTTTGCATCACTAGGGTAATATATACTTTTCCTTACTGTGATATATTATACTGTTTAACAATATTTTTATATCAAAAATCACCTACCTAGTCGCTTTTTATTATTTAAGAATTAAAAAGGTCCTCATTAAAAAAATATTGCATGGCTTTTTCAATGTAAATTCCATTAACAGCCTGATAACTCCAAATTTATTTTAAATAACAATGACAGCGATGACAGCTTTATATTATACTTTGCAACACTAGTGTTGTAAAGTACTTTGCAACACTAGTGTGTTATAAGGCATTTTCTATGCATGAAAACAGTGTGCTATTTACTATTTTCACATGTGGTCGTAGGAAAACCTTATATCCCATCACTGTGAAATTACAATTTCCGGTTTTACCGAGAGTGCAACAGAAATTGACTTTTGACAGTTAAGAACTTTAATAATTCCAATGGAAACCACTACCCTTAGCATTAAATTTTAACTTGCGCTTATTTTTTAATCATTTTTTATTATGTCCTCTATGTAAACCTAATACTTTTTTAGATTTATAATAAAAAGCTAGGCTAATGCCTTAAAGATAGCAAAAATATATAAATTTTTTTCACCATTATTATCTTAAAAACTATTAGGTTTAGAAATAGGATATATTTAACAAAATAGTTTAAAAATAGGTGTTAGGTTTAAATTTAAGGCTTATGGTGATGGTTTCCATTTGAATTATTGTAGTTCTTACTGCCAAAATTCAATTTCTGTGTCACTTCCGGTACAACCGTAAACTGTATTTTTATGGTGATAGGATATAAGGTTTATTAAATATGTGTAAAAATGCATTAGCCCATTTTCAGCATCATTCTTCTTTTACCATATCGATAAAAATGGCGGTTAAGGTGACATTTTCGATTGCCATTTTTTAAAAACTACCTAAAATGGGCACAACATATGATACGCGTATTTTCCTAAAATTGACCGTAAAATTGATTTGGAAAAATATACAGTGTGTCTACGTAAGTTGGCGTCATATAAAAACTTTTTTATTATTAATTTTACAAATAAAATTTATTCTTTAAAAAGTCTTGCATGGTCCAAAACCTCTATTAAAATCATCAGGTGTCAAATTGTGTCAGTCATCTACGAGGTTTGGCCAAAAATGTAATTTTGCTCATAAGTAAAGTACCTGTATTTTTGGTAATATTGCAAATTGGTATAAAGAAAATATGTTAAGAATTAAAAATTGCTTTTAAACATGCAATGTTATTAAATTTCAAAAAAAAAAGAATATTTTTTTCTGCAAAAATTTGTACATTAGTGCATTGTACTCTTTTTGTTTCAATAACTACTGTACTAACGTACTGTATCCTTAATTTTTACCCATTTCTTAAAAAAATTGTAAATTAACGAAACTGCATATTTAAAATTAATTTTTAATTCTAAATATCTTTTCTTTTAATCAATTTTTAATATTAGTGAAAAACAGGTACTTTACCCTTAAGCAAAAATAAGTAAAAATTTCATTTTTTGCCAAACTTCTCACTGATACAATTTGATATCTGATGGTTGTTTTTAGGTTTTGGACCATGCAGAACTTTTATTAAGAATAATTTTTTTCGTAGAATATTAAATAAAAAATTTCCCATATAACGCCAACTTACGTAGACACCCTGTGTGTTTGATTTAAAATAGCAAAATTGAGAGCTTTTACAGTTATACCGAATGTGCCACATAAAATATAAAACATCAGAAAACACCATACATCAGGCCAAAATTTTAAAATCGCGTAACACTTCTCAAGAAATCACTATCATTTCTTTTGATTTTTCCTCAAAAACTGTTTATTAATATATATTATTAGTACAGATATGGATTACTCTCTGAAATATTCTTATATCCTTAATTAAAAAATATTTTTAACTTTTCCATAATTCCAAAACAAACAGGAGCAATACTACTAAAATTACATTGCTTATAAAAATCACATATTTAGCAAATGTGTTAATCAAAAAACACAGGTAGAAATAAATGAATGATTGATATGACATGTTTAAATAAAAGCAATATGCCTAAATCGACTCCCAGTAAATCTATATAATTTAAATATATCTAATACCTACTAACAAAGCGAATTTTTGCATCGTTTAGATAAATACTCTAATAAGTAATGACAGTTTTGGTACATTAAAACCTTTCTAAAACTAAATAAATGGTGTTTCCGAGTTTTTTTAACATGAATTGGGTAATTTGGTTTTTCTCGATATAATGCACTGTTAGCAAAAACATCCCATCAAAATTATTATTAATATTGGTAATTCAATACAGGGTGCCATTTTCTAAACCAAGGCAAATATAAAAAAACAAAAAAAGATCTGTATCTCTAAAACCCCTTAAGCTGCACCCCATACACTTAAAAATCTAAAATGGCAACACCCTTTATGTGGCACATTTCTGAAAAGCTTATAAAAATGCTTTTTTTTGTCATAAAACAACCTGGGATAAACTCAAAACTACTCCTAAATTTTAGAAAAATAATACCTAATTAATAATATAAAATACCAGAAAATGTTCAATTAAATTATTATAAAATTAAATAAAATTTAATGCAAATTCAAATAATAATTCCTGTAAAGCTAACCCGCGCCCCCAAAAAGTTCTGGATAGTTAGGGTCTCTCTTTCTGAATTTTGTCGAGAAAAAAAGTTATAGCAACTGGTCTCTGTTGTTAATCGCTTGTGCAACAAAACTAACCAGAGCATCTTTAGAGGCGGAGGAAGTATTATTTTAATTTATTTTTACTTTTAATTAACTTAACATTAATTTAATTGAACACTTTTCTGGTATTCTTTATGAATAAAAAGTATAATTTTTCTAAAATTTAAGGGTAGTATTAGATTTTATCCCAACTTTTTATGACCAACAAAAACATTTTTTATAAGCTTTTCAGAGAGGTGCCATATAAGGGGTGTTGCCATTTAGGATTTTAAAGTGATTGGAGGTTGCAGCTTAAGGAGTTGATGCAGGTGTTTTGAAAAATCCGTTGTTTATATTCCCCCGGGTTTTATGGAGATGGTGTTTTTTTTTATTTTTTGATATTTGCCATAGTTTAGAAAATATTGCCATTGTAAGTTTTACAGAACGCATCCTGTACTTAGTGTACTAGGTACTTTAATTTGAAGGAACCAGTAAACTGTAAACTTATTTCTATGACGTTTTAAGGGGAAACACCTTACCATGTATTGTAATTTGTTTATTATAAATTTTTTGACATGGTATAAAAAGTAATGTTTAATAACAGATGGAAATTATTTTTATAAAAGCACTAAAAAAATATCCTTGACGCACAGAAAATATTTCCCATATTTTATAAAAATATTTTTATTGATATAAATTAAAATAAAGTTAAAAAAGTAAAGCGTTTGGCACATGTAATATTATACCCTGTTTAAAATGAAACCTTTAAATTCCTAATTTACCTTTAATAAATCCTAGGTAGATGTGGCGAATTACCTTTGGTCAAAAATAATAAAATAATAAATACACCCTATTTTTAAATTTGCCGGTTGCATTTTAGAAAACATAAAAAAGTATCCTAAAAGGAGCATTTTTTAACATATTTTTATGAAAACTTTTTATTTTGAAGAAAAGTTTTTCATCGACTATCAAAATTTGTTTTCCAAGTCCAGCCCCACCTACACGTATTTAGACTATTAAGCTTTGCAAAGTAATTGTTCAGTACTTATTCAACAGCTATTCTTTCAAAGTATTTTTAAGTTAACCATACAAAATCATTTGCGACATTTTCAAGAAATACATAATTATTTTGCTGGAGTATCTAAAAGAAAATGTTAGTTTTGCAGGTCCCCGCATAACGCAATAATTAATGACCAGTCAAAATATAACATTTGAAATCTTCAAACGTCATAGGATCTATCATTGTCAAGGCGCTTAGCGTTGTATTTATAAAGCCGCGTTCAGACTTTGCAACAGTTCGCCAAACATCCGCCCAAACTAACCAATCTATTTGCGCGCTCCTTTGACGCCAAAAAACCGACAAGCTCTGAATCACCGGCGAATCATTCGCCAAGCCCTTGAAACGACCTGAATTCCGTCCACGTCTACGTCCGTGCTAGGCGGGGTATGCGGCGGGGAACAGCACGGCGAATCGCTGCAAGTCTGGACGCGGCTTAATAAATGAGACATAGGTAAACAGTTTTATTGAGACGAAGAAAAATTATCACTCTGAAACACAATAGACTCTGAAGAGGAGGACAAAATTCCTCAAAAATACTTTGAAAACCGCAAGGCTAGTATTAGGGCCCAATTTCTGGCTGAAATTACATTTGCTTGTCAGAAAAAAAATTTTGGTGGTATTTTCTATCAATAATTTGACAAATTGTACAACAACTTTTATAAATTTTATTATTCTTCCATATTGGATAGTTAAAATGTTTTTTCACGACCGTTAAAAAATTTGCTGTTGTTTTAATCGCTAAAATAAAGTTAAAGTACTCCATTTTAGTACACTACAGAAAGTGTTAAAAAAGTAACTTTTTAAACACTTCGAAGCTTTTTTCACACTTTGAATTAGTGTTTTGTTTCAATGCCCACTACAATAAACTTAAATATTAATTTATGCAATGTAACAGTAAAGGCGACATCAGTTGAACCAAAGGGTCAAGTTACCTTTGATTTCGTCATTCATTTAGTTCATGTGTCACTAGTTTTAAAATTTAACAGTTTGCAAAACAATTTAATAGAAATTATTGAAAATTAATAGTAATAATGAATTTGGATGAATAAGAAAATGAAAAGGAATTTATACTGTTTTAGCATGATTTCTACAAAAAGTAAGTACATACAATTTTCCAAAATTAAATAACGGCATAGTTATGAAAAGGATAATTGTCTCTTATATTTAATAATAAGGAGGCTATGATTATTTCTTCCAATATAATGGCTGTGCTACAAATATTAAAATTAATAGGTTTAGATAAATAAAACATGTATAAAATGGTATTTTGGGAAATTTTTATAAGGTCGTGGAAAAATATGGTATGTAACACACGCATAATGTGTCTTTTTTACTCATGGGATTGCCGCACTCGCCCAGCGGCTCATGCTGTCAAACTTCCCATTCGTAGAGAAAGTATCACTTTATGCACTTGTTACTAAATTACTATTTTTCTGTTTAAAACCGTTTACTTATGTTACATTCTTTATAAACTGTCGTATTGGAAATAAAAAAAATAAACATGAATTATAAAAATAAATTTGTATTAAGTGAGGTCCAGAAAATGTATGACTTTTTTTTTTGAATTATGTAAAAATTTTGCTCTCCATTAAAGTGTATGATTAAAAGACTGGCTAACAGAGGGAGTAAAAGTACACTTTTTGTTCCCATACGGTGAAGGGATAGGTATTTTTGATAAAGGTTGTGGCAAAATAATTAATTTTTATCGTCAAATGTACGTAATAATTATTGCATGCTAAAATGCTCACAATATTGTTCATATATTATGATTATATGATGTCGTTATACCAGAAGCATTGTTAATCCTATCTAAATTTACCCAAATACCATATTTATTGTGTGCTTTGATTATCGGCAATGATTTAATTTTGATGAAGTGCTTGTTGATTTAATTTATTAACTGAAACGTTTCGTATCTAGTACTCTGGAACACCAATATTTAAATTGTTATCTATTTGAGTGACTTGACTTAATCCAGAAATTTGGTTTGGTACTTTATTAGATATTAATTAGTTATACAAGGTGTTGCAAAATATATTTAATACATTTTATATTTTAAAATATTAAATAATACTTAATATTTAACGCAATAATAATGATTCCAAAAAAGATTTAATATTTAAAATTATTACATGTTAACTTAATTCGTAGATAGATACAATGTGTTAAAATTTTGTTAATTTGGCAGGCAATTAACTCGCTTAGTATTTAAAATAGAAAAAAAATAGTAATTGCAATTTTTTACAGATTTTTACGTAGAATTTAGAGGCGTAGGTACTGTATTATTTTCTCTTGTCTTTTATTTTAAAGTTATGTTACGAAGGTCGTTTATTTTTAACGAAACACCCTATATATATTTTTAATAACAGAGATGACCCTCAGTAACCAATTGGTATCTCCTTTTCAGGGCTACAATATTCCGATAAAGTCGCTATTTATAGTGCTTATCATATATTTTCTTACTTTTCAATTTTTGGACGAAACTATCAACTTTACCAAAAAATGTTTGTAGAATTTTCTAATTTATTTGTATTTTTTTTTTTTCTTCGGTTTTACAGATGTTTTTATTGAAGTAATAAATTTCCAATACTAGTCCAGGCAGGAGCTATAAGTCATGCTCGTGGGATGTCCAAGGCAATATCTATACAGTGAGGTCCTAAAGTTCGTCGCCCCCTTCTAACTTCTGAACCGTTCGGTATATTTTCATGAAACTTAAAACAATATTTTATGACCAAGGTCTCTATAAATGTCAAGGTGACAGCTGGACGCCATATTACGAAAAAAATTAAAAAGGAAAGGCACATTATTTTAAAGCTCCTGACAGGTACTTTACAACCCTAGAATATAAAGTCAATACCTTCACCTACTACAAATTGGCGGTACTTTTAAAATTACTTAAATACCTGATTTCGATGACCATATTTCCGAAAGTAATAGAGTTAGATGTACTTAATGTATTATTTTGTTAAAGCTCTTTTAAAGATCTTTTAAATGGTGATATAATATACAGGGTGCGTCATTAAAAAATATATACGTTTTTTGCTACCCTGTATGTTACCACCAGTATTACCATTAAAAGATCTTTAAAAGAGCTTTAAGAAAATACCATATTAGGTACATCTAACTTAATTATGGATTATGGCCATCCAATTAGGTATTTAGGTAATTTTAAAAGTACCGCCATTTTGTAGTAGGTTGTAACAGTGCAGTTTGCGAATTTAATTTCAACGACTTTTCTACTTCATTATTATATCTGATTCGATACAAGTAGTGAATATGTGAGAGTGCCTCCTCCTCCTCCTCATTTTGCGGCTGATTTGACTCCTCATTTTGCGGCAGATTTTTGCCTCCTCATTTTGCGGCTTTTTTACAATTATCTTTTAAATACATCGCTTGTTCCTCCCTTACATCGTCAGATAAAAAATTCGGTAAAAATAGGGGGATATGACTATATCAATACATATTGTGTGAGTCTCTTTAGTATTACTTTAGATGTCTGAAGTTATTCAATTATTTAAATGACATCTGCTACAAGTCATCTTGATTTAATAAAAAAGCTTAATGAGCTTGAGAAAAATTATATTAACAATATTAATGAAATAAAAGATACTTTGGAACATAAAAGTGAAACTGAAGTGGCTTTTTATGAAAAAGTTATTGAATGGTATGAAAGGGGAGTCAAAATATTTCACGATTTTTATGAAAATCAAAATGAAAAGGAACTTATTCAACGTTTGTTAAAAGAAGGTTTTCAGAGTGACGCAAGTGAATTAAAAGGATATATAAAAAACCAAGACGCACTAAATAGAATTAGCCAGTCAGAAGTAGAGTGGTATTTTTTGAACAGGAAATGTACAAATAACAAAATATGGAAAGGTTAATAAGTGAAATGAATGAAGAATTTTTAATGTCAGAAGCATGTTCCCGCTACCTTGCTTATGGTGATATAACGGATGAAGCCCAAGACCTTAGAAAGTATTTTGATTATATGGACCATGCAAAGTTGTGTAGAAAAGCTTCATACCATTGTGTTGAGTTTTTAAAAACAAAAAATATAAGTAAACTCTTTAATGGACTTAATAAATTAGGACTTATTGATAACATTAATAATATAGTTAATCAAATAAACAAAAAATATAAAAAGCTATAATGTAATTTGTAAATGTAAAAATATAATATAAATTGTATTAAAACATTTATTATAATATGAAATAAAAAACTAAAAATATATTTTATGTGTATTTATTCATTCATAAAAAAATTATCATACATAAATAATACATTAGATAATGCACACATAGAAGGAGATTTAGAATGAAAAAACATTTAGGTGTAGATAGACGCAGTTCAGGTTTTTCATTTAATTCAATCACTTGTTTAGGACAATACTTTCTTATGTAATCAGCTTTTTCACTTCCTTTGACATAAACGAAATCAGCTTCGTTTGTCAATTGTTGAATGATACTTGAAAAATAATGTAATGGGGTAAACCCAGTATTCCAATTAATGCAGTGATGATTCTTCATTAGCCATACTGCTTGCTTGTGTAAATCCGGTGAAAGACAATTTAATGGAAAAGGTTTTTTAAAGATGTGGTGACTAACTCGGACTCCATCATATGTGGCCATTTCTTTTGGAATAAATCTATTTCGCTCATCTTTGAATCCTTGAATATCCAAAACCACTCTCATATTTTTAATGAAGCGAATTTTTTAAACACAAACTTTCGAGTAGAATACTCTTGAATTTGTTGTTTAAGAGCTTTTAATTTAGTTAAAAAGTTTCAATTTTTTCGGCTTTAGTTGAAGTCATTACATTGAAACTGTTGTTTCTCCTCGAAAGACACAATTATAACTGCAATATTTTTTAACCACATTTAAAATAAATGTAATTAAAAAGAAGAGTGGGGAGATAAAAGTTATAGTTGTTTAACAATTTTGGTTAATGGATTGTAGGTAAATATTTTATCATGAATTATGAGACAATATGCTGAAGTTTTAGCTGGTATTTTTTCCTCTGTTTCAAATTCAATTCTCATTGTTACAGGACCTGTTTGTAATGAATCTCGTTGATGTGAACAGTTGATATAAACAATCGGTGCATTGTCTTTAAAGTCCTTTGGACTAAAAATTGGCTCTACAGGATGATTATAATACATTTGACGAAATTCGGAAAACATCTCATATAAAGTAGCAAACTTGTTGTTTTTAAAATCTAGTTGAAGATCATTATATGGATATCTTTCAGAGTTTAAAAAACGTTGATATTTCTTAGTCCGCAATGATCAAATTTGCTCATATCTTGTTTAATATTTCCTCGTCGGTTTTTTTGAAAAGCAATTAAAACATGACGTGGTGTTTCAACTTTTGTAGAAGTTTTAACTGGCCAGTTATGTCTTGTTGCTTCTAATAATTCAGGATATTCAACCAGTTCCCAACTTCTAAATGTAAGTAAAATGTCATTATTTTTGTCAATTATTTTAGTTAGGGCTAATTCTTGAGGTATTGCTACTGTTAAATGGGGAACTCGCCAACAAAGTTTTGTTATTGCAATTTTAGGTTTTTCTGTTTCATCTGTTGAGACAAGAGCATTGGTGTCATCATTACTTCTTATGAGTATTAATTCTTGTTGTGAATTTAAAATAATTTTATTATAATCTTCAAAGAACCCTGAGTATAATTTAAGAGGAATACATAGAGCGACATTTCCCTTATCATCAGTCATAATATTTTGAGCATTGGATTTTGGAAACCATCCGGCATTTTGTAGCTTAGTACTTTCATTATCATTAAAAGACATATAACCCTTTATTGAGGAAGTAATACCTATATCCCGAACAGAGTCGATAGTAACTCCATTTAGAACATACCTTAATTCCTTAAACAAAAATGCTGGTGCATTATTTATTAAATTAGTTTTTGTTAAAGGGGTACCATCTTCTTTTGTGACCTGTAATTCCAAATATAATTCACTCTTACAGGGTAGAGGATATTTACCTGTTTGTTGCAACGAGATTCGTATTTCATCATTTGGTCCTAATTTGGTTGGGTTAAAGGGATCAAAAGAAAGTAACTCCCAACTTAGCACTGATTCGTCTACTAGGATATTTTCTTTAACATTAAGGTGTTCCATTTTATGACGTTTTATTTAACCTTAAACCCCAAATTTTGTAAAAATTTTCGATTAGAAGGTGTTAACTGCTGCGAGTGTATCTTCTTACTGCTTAGATTTTGTTTGATTCTTTTTATATTATATGGTTGATAATAGCCAACTTGTTGTGGTGATTTGTGATATAACAGAACCATTATTTATCTAGCTTCTTAAGGTGTAGTCTTACTGTTACGATTTCTCCTCTAAAATTAACGAGATTACCTGTTTGATCCAGTATTTTAAGGATAATTTTATCTATAATTTTAACAGTAACTGGAAAGTAAATAATATTCTGGGGGACTCTATTATTTTATAGCCGGGAGCCACACTGGGAAAAAATTGATGAATTATATGAACAGGATCACCATTTAAATATGATCCTTCAGCGATACTGCAATCTATGTTTAGGGAGTTTACTTTAATAATTTCCGCTGGTGAATCAGATATGTGTTCGTGATTTGGTTGTAAATCTTGATCATTAAATCCTAAAATTTTTCCAATTGTTCCCTTTTTAAAGGTTATTGGGACTGTTGTTTTAATGTGTGTACGTAAAGTATTATTATTAGGAAACATATGAAAACTGATATGTTCTTTTTCAAGATGTTTTTGCAAAAATTATTTATATCATCTATTTCATAGCTGCCTGGAGGGATTTTAATTACTTCATTTAAGTTATAAATAAAAGAATTATTTGATTCATCAATATTAGGAATAACATTAAATGTTTCAAAATTTATCAAACCAATTACATAATCTTGATCTTCATCCAAATAGATTGGTGGATGAAATTCTGCTGTCAATGTGGCAGAATTATCACTAAGAACAAAACTGTATGACATATCACTTAAAAACCTTTTGCAAAATAAATTTGTTTTGAATATCACATATTTTTATACAAAAATTTTAAGCTTAATTGCCCACAGTTGGTTTTATTATAATTTTGATATTGGTCATGATTATATTTTACAATGTTTTTATTTCCATCACTGTTAAAATATGAGATTAATTCAAGAGGTGGTCGCAAATTACCATAACTATCAAAATATAATATATTTTTTCCTTTTTTGGTATATGCTGTCCAATGAGTTCCTTTTCCACTATCATCATCAAGATTTACAATAGCACTTTCATATTTTTTAATTTTATGAGGTAGCTTATCCCTCATAAATATACCCCGAAAATTTGGTATTCCCATTAATTTAACATATTTAATTAAATCATAATTTGTAAGTATTTTACGAGGTATATATTTTAACAGTTTTTTGAATACGGTTTTAAAAATAGTCCACAACCTGTTTTATATGGCTTTAAATAAAGCCCACTTCCCTTTTTCCTACTGCTATGGACTCCATCATTTGATTATGTCTCTTATCTTCCTCAAGTTTTTGTTTAGCTGCTTTCGCATCATTTACAGCTTTCGCGATTCCAGCTGCTCCTCCCCCGAGTGCTCCTAAAGCGGATAATCCAGCAAACAATGGTATGAGCGGTAAGAATCCACCAGATTTTGGAATTGGTATTATTCGTTTCTTAGAGGTAACACTCGTCCAACTTTCTTTATTGCAGACAGTGCTGATTTAGCACCTTCCCTTAAACTTCTAAACTTTTTTCCTTGAAGTTCCTTTCTTGCTCTTGCAACAGCTTGAGAAAATGACATTCCCTTACCTCTACGTCTTCTTCGAATCCCTTTTCTTTTTTTCTAATACCCATTCCTAATTTAGTTTTAACTTTCATAGCACCGCTAATACCTAAAGCAGCTGTTTTCTCCCCAAAACTGGCGTCCTTGGCTCTAAACCTTGACAAAGCCTTCTCAGCTAAGACTTTATCAGCATCATGTCTGCCTTTTATATCTTTTGTCTTGGAATATGCGATATCATGCTCTTTACAAGCTTCATCCAAAGGATTTATTCCTTTATCACCTCTTTGTAGTCGCTTTTCTAATTTGGTTCCTGGTCCACAAAACTGATAACCGGGAATATGTAATTCAAATGGTAATTTGTTTATTAAAGTGTTTAAGAGACCACTTCCGATTTTCTTAGATTCTTTTTTTTTTAAATATGTTGTGGATGGAACGAGCATTATATAAAGTGAAATTCTCTAGGTAATTGATTAGTTTTCTAAAGAGGTTAGCCTTATATAGTATAGCATGAGGATTGAGAAACAACCTTTTTCAATTGAGATTAAAGATCATGATATATTAAAGAACAATTTTAATAAACATGGAAAACTATTTAATGGTAGCAGTAAAAGAGGATTAGTGGTTGGTCCCTCAGGTTGTGGCAAAACTAATATTATTATAAGTTTAATTGTAGATCCACAAGGTTTGCAGATTTGAAAATATTTATGTTTATTCAAAATCCCTATATCAACCAAAATATGAGTATTTAAGAACACTTTTAAACCTATTAAAGAAATAGGTTATTGTGAATCGGCAGATGAAGAAAATATAATATCTCCCTTGAAGTAAAACCAAATTCTATATTAATTTTTGATGACATTGTCTGTTGCAATCAAAATATAGTAAAGGATTATTTTTGTTTTGGGAGACACAAAAATACAGATTGCTTTTACTTATGTCAAACATATTCTTCTATTCCTAAACAACTTATTCGAGACAATGCAAATTTGTTAATTTTATTTCAACAAGATACCACAAATCTTAAACACATTTATAATGATCATGTTAATGTAGATATGTCATTTCAACAATTTAAAGAGTTATGTTTAATGTGTTGGAAAGAAAAATATGGATTTTTAGTAATTGATAAGGATTCGAATATTAATTTAGGTAGATATCGCAAAGGGTTTGACTTATTTATTTACTTATAAAAAGGATTGTTTATTTAAGCTCTCATAGTCTGTACGCAAATCTTGCCAAGAATAGAGCGGTAACATGAATGAGAAAGAAGCAAGGGAATTAGTAAAGACACGTAAGGCAGTTAGAAAAAATTTCAGGAATTAAAATCAGATATAGCTGCATCTCAAATACAACAGGAAAACCAATTTAAACCACTTATTCAACCCTTGCATGAACTATTTCAAAAAATTAAGAAAGAATCTGAAACAAAATCCAAAATAAAACGGGAATCTTCCCTTATCTCCACTACCTTCAGAACCCTCTCACTCCAAAAAGAAGACAAACAAATATATTTAAAAAAATATTTACTATCAATAACTCCATCATTTCTACAAGACGAAGAAACGTTTCCAAACACAAATGATGAAGGAGAATATTAGATGACAGTTTAAGATTAAGTTCTACCCTGTTACAACCCTATGAAGATGAGCAGGAAATACCATCATTAGAACGTACAAGGACAAGACATTCTGAGATTACTAGAACCGATGCATATAATGAATATCTGGATGGGTATGATCCATTGGTAAGAGGATTTGTTGATTCAGCGATAAAAGCAGATCGAGAATTAGACCACGATATGTGTTTTTCACACGACATAACTACAGAAAAATGGAAAGCTTGGCAGCAGTTTAATTGATTTCAAAAAAGCAAATTTAAAAATTGGTGATCTTGAATATAAAGGAACTCCCGGTTTATATGAACTACTCTTTTATAAAGAACCTGTTGATTTAATAATGCTGATCTAGACAACTATATGGATATACTTGCTAGAACTAATGCATATCAGAAGAAATCATGATCCAAATGAGCAAGTGCAAGGAACAACTGATTTAAAATATTTGACTATAATAAAAACCATATCTAATGAAAAAAATATTATTAAAACTAGTGGAAGACCACTATCTGCGTTCATTCCAAGTCAAACACATTCTCAACATACCACGCAAACGCAAAGCAAAACGAGGTGGAAATTTGCTAAATTTATCCAACAAAAAGTCGACTGTGTATATTTCTGAAAGTGATATGCCATCGGGCAACTAGTAGAAGATCAAGAAACCACTTGTAGCATCCCAAAATGCAGGTCATACAGGTCACAACAAATGAAATTATTCCAATTATAGAAGAATTAAGAGAAGCCAATGTTATTATTATATGTCAAAAGACTACAATAATTGATTCTTTGCCCATTTGCAAAATGACATTGGACAAATCTGGTGGTACACATTTCTAAGCGTTACAAAATCGATACTTCATTGACTGAAAAAAAATATTCTTTGATAATGTCGAAAATAAAATTTTACAAAAAATTAAAGTAGCAGAGGCTATAGTCACATAGAAAATACAAAGCTCTTACAAAAATTTGAACCAGACTCTATAAGAAGGATATTTTGGCTTAAATAAAAAAATAAATGATAAAACAATGAAAATATTGTCGAAAATATTGCAAAAAATTGTACATATCTAATATCATACCCACATCTGGAATATGTTGATAAAGTTTTGAACATGATGTTAGGAATTTGGTTAAAGAAAATAATAATTTAATAGGAACAAATTCTCAATTAAAATATCAAAAAGATGAAGCTTGTGCCTAATGGGCAAAAATTAATTCGATAGAAGATAATATTTTAGGAAAATTAAGTCATTGGATTACCTGCAAGAAAAAATTGATGAAAGTGCTAGGACAACTCTTCTCAAAGGATAACATTTTGAAGTTTCAAACATATACGGATAAACCCAGCAAAAGTTACGTGGAAGAAGAAATTAAAAACTTTGAAATAATTCATGAAAATATTGGAAAAAAGCACACAAACCCTTGACAGAAAGTGATGCAGTTATACATTTTTAGATAGCCCATAAGACTGATAGTGATAGGTGATTAAGGAGTTAAAAACAGCCAAACTGAAGAACTTGCTGAACTTGAAAAGTATAGTGCTGATGTTAAAATTAACGGAAAAGAAGTAGAATACATATTTCAAGTAGTACAAGATCCTAAGGCAGGCATGCAGCAAAAAGAATTATCAACAGATTATGACAACCAAAATAAAAGAAATTTAGAGACAATTTTATCAGATAAGATAGCTACTTTAAATATAGATATACATAACATAAATAAAACTCTAGTCCAGGAAATAAATTAATAAGAGAGTTACTTAAAGTTTTTACAATAGAAATTAATACTACAAAAGATAATTTAATAAATAACAACACAGATATAAAAACTTCTAGGTCAAATATATCTCTACAAATAACTTCATTAGATTTATATATGAAGAATGTAAACGATACAAACTACTAAATAAAATAAAATCAATGACAGAGCTACTTGAAAACCTCTAGGTTACAAGAATTCTAACACCGCAAGAGAGAAATTAGATCGTCTCAGTTAAGGAAGTGAAAAGAATGAAATTGAGTTGCTTTGGATAATAAAATAAATTTAAAATTCAAGATTTAGAGTTCTAAAGAGTAATAAAATAAAGTCTACCTCCAAATCTCTGCGTCATAAGGATTTAAAAAGAATAGTAACACTTAATACAACCATGCGTCGAATATACACTTGAAAGAAGTAGTGGTAAATGAATTACACAGAGCTGCTAGAAAAATTATAGGAGAAGTTACAAGAGCAATCTGCGCCAAAGCGGTTTAAATGATCTTGTGGCAAGCGGATCTCAAGCTCGAAATGTGTTACCCTATGCTAACCAACTTTTTTCAAATTCAAGCATTAACAGGATATCTGATATATTTTGGTAGTAATAAATGCATTTTCAAAATATGTTTGGGGCAGCCAACCTTTAAAAACTAAACAAGGAAAAGAGACTCGCATATTGGCAGCAGATGGAAAATGCCACTAAAATGCACCCCAAACCCAAGAATCTACAACAGACTTTACGAAAGAATTTTATAACACACACTTTCAAGAACTAATGAAAAATTTAACATAAATCATTACAGTACTTTTTCCAACCTAAAATCAAGTATTGTTGAACGTGTTAATAGAACTTTAAAAGGAATTATGTGGAAACATTTTAGTAACCAGGGTAACTATAAGTGGTATACCATTTGCCTGAAATTATAAAGAAATATAATAATAAAAACATTCTACAACAGGATTTAAACCTTCTGAAGTAAGTAAAAAAATGAAAAGTTAATATTACTAAACGCTTTCACACATAAAAACAATTGATCCGAAACACACCAAATTTAAGTTAAACGATTATGTTCGCATTTCAAAGCATAGAGAAGCATTTTATAAAGGATATACTCCTAATTGGTCCACTGAAATTTTTCAAATAAAAAAGTTAAATCAACAAATCCAACCACTTATCTATTAAAAGATGATAAAAATGAAGATATTCAAGGAGGATTTTATGAGGAAGAATTACAAAGAGTAAAATATCCGGACGCATATTTGGTAGAAAAAATATTAAGAAAAAAGGAAACAAAGCATATGTCAAATGGTTAGGGATTTGACAATACACATAACTCATGGATTTTAAATAAAGACTTGATATAATATGTTTTATTTTTTATAATTTTAATTAAGAAGCAATAAAAGTTAGTTAATATGAATTTTGTCTTTTTTTTTTAGAAATAAAACAATAAATATTCTTTTATTTTAGTTTTTATTAAGAAAACCTTTTATTATAAATTACATTTCTAAAATTATTATCCAATATTTTGAAGAAGCATTTCTTCACATTCCTTGATTCTTCTTTAAATCGAAGTCTATCTAAATAATGTCTTTGAAATTCACTTTTTCTTGCTTGCTTATATGCATAGCTCCATACAATTAGGTAAACTATTTGGTTATCTTCTACTGAAAGTTACCTTCTTCATAGTATTTTCTTTTTCTTGAATCCCTCAGCTTAAGTCTGCTTTCGAGGTTCATTTGGATGCTTTAATAAAACTCCATCATTGTGGAAACATTTTCACTATTTGGATTTTGTTTATAATCTCAATATATTGTAAACACTGTTCAACAAATCATCACTATGTGCTAAATTGAGTTGAAATACACTAAAAAGTATTTACTAAAATCTTGTTTTTTTACCATTTGAATTCTATAATCAATTAAATCTAATAATTGTCTTAACTGGATCAACTGGAAGCACAACTTAAAAACACATAATATCCATTATTTTTTTTTGAATTTTGTAACATCGCTCTGATCTTTATATTGTTCAAAGTTTAATGTGATATCTCCAAATTTCACTGGATACAGATTACTATTACAAGCGTAAAAAAGTTGAAGCGATAACTCCTTCATATTTCACAAAAGACTTCCATTCCTCTCTCATCTAATGAAATCTCTAATACCATTTTGACCACCAATTAGAATTTTTGGGGAAAATCCTTTAAACCTAACCCAACAATTATAAATTTTGTCCATGAATTATTCAGGTAGTATATTTTTGAATTTAGCAACATCATCTTTCACTTTACTTATTTCACTATTTGCAGAAGTTGCATGTTGGACTAAAGTTTGAGAACATCTTGACTATAAAATACTTAATACAAAAACTGATTCCGTTTGGTTTGGTAAAAAGGTTCCTAATAATCAGTGTTATCCCCACCACAGGCGAAGCGGAAATAATTAGCTGCTTTACTTTATAATGAAAATATATAATTCCAAGAGTTGTTATAAAAATAGATATATAAATATTTAAAATTAGGGATAAGTAATCAAATATATGAACATTATTATTATTTAAAGTAACATTGCAAAAACCTGTAGAGTTAAAAATTTTTCAGAAAAATCTTTTAGTTTCAATATCTTTGATTTTTTGAGAACAACCTTGGGAAGAATATTCCAATTGGTATCAAAAATAGTTTTATTTGAATAATAATATAAGATTTCTAAAAGAGTTACTGCTTATTTGATCATTCGACATTTGGTATAGGAATATGGAATTATCATTATTAATTTTACCATTTCTGCATATTATGACAATAATTGTCCCATGAATATGCCGTATCGTTTGTAAAGCACACCATACCTGTATACCACCTTTCCTGGATTATACACATATAATATATTTCCTATTATTGAATATAAAAGGATAAAAGGAGTCATAATTAAAACACATATATAGTTTCATACGTATATTAAAAAGGACAAAAACCGACTGATTTATTATTTTTACATCTGTGTTTATATAACTTTTTAACAAAGTTTAACAGTTAATCAAATACATATTTAATAAAAAGAATGCATCAAGTCCAAAATAAAAATCCTATAAAAAGTATACAATTCCATTTGTATATACGAACAATGTTCTTGTTTTGATAAATTACATTTATTCTACACTTTCCTTTAAATTTTCAAATTTATTTAAACATTCCACCAAATCACAAAACTTCTTATGTCTATATGCTCTTCAACAGGACAACTCATCTTACTCCTCATTCGATATATTTCAACACCAAAGCAGTAAAAACATTTACAAATATCATCTTTTAACAATATACCAGCAAAGCCACAACTACAACGCTTCCATGCCTCCATCTTCTTCCCATTCCAATTTTAGTATCGACTAAAGTCTTCTATCAAGGAATAAAATTCGGTATTTTAAAATTTAGGTTGCATATTGAATGAGCTACACCTCTAAATTTACCAGTTAAATGACAATGATCTGCAACCTTGTCATTATTTTCAATAATTTTGTTACATATGTGACAGACATTCGTATATTCATAGTTAAGTTTTTCAAGTTCGGTAAGTTTTGTCATTTTTTAGAATATTTAAGATAACTTTCATACAGTAAGTGAACATCCCGTTCTAAAAGATTCATAAATATTTGAGCACAATTAGGTCCACGATATAACTCAAATTTTGATAACGAATTATCGAATGAACATTTTATGTAGTATGCAAATGAATGTGGAATATGTTCATATTGCTGAATGGTATATGAAGAAAGAGGATCAATATGGATATTTCCATCATCTACCTTTTTAAGAATACATTCGAAATCTGCATAAACAACAAAGGGAACTTCCATTTGTTTTTGAATATTTTCAAATTTCAAAATATTAGCTGGAACACTTTTTCCGAATTTATCAATTTTATTTTCTGTAGAAGGCAAATCGATTCTAACGAAATTGCAATCATACTTATTATGTTTTATTAATATTTCATTAGTGGCAAAATATTGCAGACAACCATCACATAGAAACTTTTTACCATTATGTTTTGTTAACTGAGTGGAGACTAATCTAGATAAATCGCTTATACAACAAAAATGGAAATTTCCTTCATCATCACCTATTAACAATAAATTTACATGACGATTTTTTTTATTTTTAGTATAATGTAAAGGTCCGATAACTTCATATTTTATTTTAAAGTCTCTTTGAAATTTTTTCCAAACCATAAACATTTACCGAAATGTTGTTTTGAATTTCAAACTTGGAAATGTTTTTGAAAGTCATAGGAAATTCAATACCTGTTGTGTCCAAAACTGTTTCAAAAATGGGGTAGGATTCTGGTAGGCATGGCAAACCATTTGAAGGGTAGAGTGCAGCAACAATAGACCAGAGAAAGCAGAAGTTGTCACTATTTTTAACGTTAATTATGGCATTTTTTGAATCAATTTCAGTGGGCAATGGAAGATATGAGGTGGCTCGTAGTGGATTGTATCTATTTACGTTGACTTCGACATGAAGTATTTTACCAATTTCCAACCTAAAAAATATATATATATTAGATTTTAATATTTTAAAAGCAAGAGTCTATTTTAAAAAGCAATTTTTTCCATTATATTAAAAAGTAAAAGGTTTTTTCTTTTTTAAATAAGTTATTAATAAAACCATTTTTTCGTTTTAATGTAGTATTTTAAAAAATAAAAATATGGAAAAAGCTAAAATATTTAAACAAGACAAATAGCCAGTTAGCAAATGCATAAAATAACTTTTGTTTTTACATAGAAGAAAGACATCTAAAATTTATATTTAAACCATAATCTTGTTCTTCTCTTACTATTAGACTACTACAAATTTTAATTAAAATAAAATAATTACCTGACTCACGTTCTGAAGTCACAAAGTCCTAATCTTGGCCTTCTGTATCTAATGCACAACTAAGTTGTGGGTCGCAAAAAAACATTCTCTATACAATGCAACCTCTGTGTCACCCAATTGAAATGATGTAAGCTAAGTTATAACGATTCATTTTAGTTTGTGGATAAATGAACAAAAATACAGGGCCAAACAGTTCAATGTTTAATTTAATACAGGTGTGTTTATGTGTTTCTGCTTGCAATCAAATTAATAATTTTTGAAGAATAGTGATTAAAAGAACAGCTGTATTCACATACATTTCTAGAGCACGAATTCTATAGGAGATAATTCTTTCTTGAAATGCTGATTTAATAATCTCAACATCAACTGTCTTTTGAATACAACTATTGTCTTTATGCAAGTTTGAACGTAAATGACCACTCCATGATTTCTTTACTATATATTTTTGCATTGGGAACAATATACAGTGTTTGTTATTAATTTGGTCCCCTTGGATTTTTTCCACAAATTTTCAGGTGTCGTAATAAGTTATCTTTTCTAGTAAATACTTTTTACAATTTACACAATCCATTTTTTAACTAACAAATACTAAGCTAGTCTCTTTTTTCACTTTTTAACTATTAAATACTAAGCTAGTCTCTTTTTGTCACTACCTACTCGGATCACCTAATGAAAGAAAATTTAAAAAACCCGACTTAAATATGAAATAAAAGAATCCCCTCCCTTCAGCTAAATTAAATTATAAATTTGGACATTTTTTTAAATATTATTAATGCTATCACCCAATTCTGAAAATACAAATTTTAATCTTTCATATTTTTTTTAAACTCCAATTTAGAAATAATTTTATTATCTGTAATATCATTTATGGCAAAACTAAGGGACTTCATTTTTGCTTTTAGAATTCTTTTTTTTTATCCGAAAAGGAATTTTGAAGAAGTGTTGGTGAGTGTGTCTGTTTGTCTGTCTGCATGGGAGAAGGTGAATGACTAGAATTGTGATTGGGAGACTTTTTGCTACTGAAGCTTTCAGAAAACCTACCATGTGGTATTGCTTCATTTCTTTTGTCAAATGGTGAGGAAGTGTTTAGTCTAAAGGAAGGTGGTGTTTTTTGACCACATGGTATTGAATCGTTACTGTCGTCTGTGTTCGCCTGCATAATAGAAGGATGATGACTAGAATCGGGATTAGGAGAATTTGTGGTACTAGAACTTTTAGAAAAACGACCATGTGGTATTGACTCATTACTTTCATCAAATGGTGTGGTTGCGTTTAGTCTAACAGAAGGAGGTGTCTTTTGACCACATGGTATTGAATCGTTACTGTCGTCACTTGGAAGGAATGGTGAAGGAGTGCCAAGATTATAACAAGGAGAAGGAGGTTGTGAATACACAGATGGGAAATCGGATGGTTTTTGTTCACAAGGTAACTCGTCGCTGTCGGAGCTTTCATCCAAAAAATTATTAAATTTGTGGTCGTTATCCTCCTGTGTAATATTTTCGTACTGAGAGGAAAGTAAATAATTTTGGAACCCTCTACTAGTTAAAGGGGTTTGTTTTTTTAAATTTTGAAAAGAACTAGTGGACGGCACATTAAACATACTACTAGAGGGTTGAGGTGAAACCTCTCTTAGATTTTTTACTGATAATTTTTTAACATCTTGTGCAGAAAGTAAATAATTTTGGAACCCTCCACTAGTCGAATGAACTTGTGCTTTTAAATTTTGAAAAGAACTAGTGGAGGGTATATTTAACATACTATTAGAGGGTTGAGGTGAAGCCTCTCTTACATTTTTTACCGGTGATTTTTTGGAAGAAAGCCCCTTTTCCCCAACACAATGCTCACAGTTGTCACAGTCAAAAGAATTAAATAATTCTTGTTTCTTTTTTAAATTATCAAGTCTCGTTTGTAGGTCTATGTTGTCAAGTGAGTCCTCGTCGTCAGTTGATATCGGTGTCGGTATTTTGGGTTGGCTATTAAGGAGTCCTAAATAATCATTATCTTTGAATAAATCGTCCAAAAAGTCTTCGTCAATTTGTTCAATACTTGTGTCAATATTTTGGTCTAAAAAGTCATCAAAATTAAATGTGTTACCTTGATTATTACTCACAGACCAACACTGGTTAGGTACAAACTTAATATTTTCTGTACTTTCACAGGTGATAGCAAAAACACTTTGATTTTGAGACATTATAAACGAAATTAAAAAGCAGTAAAAATACGTTAAAAGACGTAAGAGATCCGAATACACAGAACACAATATCGAGACTGAACTCCAAATGCTTTTATACGGAGTGATGACCTGTTCTAACCCCACCAAACTTCCCACACCGGTTTGTTTTTTTTCTTTTTTGAATAGTGAACGTCTGCCTTCTTAAGTCCACTCCATAGGTCAATGACCTTTCATATATTTGGGGTTTGGGGGTCTAGCGGGGTGTGGACTGAGTCCTTTGGCGCGAAGCCTTCCATGGTAACTGTATATTCGAATACGATCAAGAGAAGGATCATATGGTAAAGCAATATGACGAAAAAGACGAAAAATCATTACGCAGTGGGACAGCGGGAAGGTTTGGAAAAAATGTTTCATATATTTTTTTCCTACTAAAGGTCCTAATAATAATGACCGGTAGTGCGCATAAAAAAATCCACACAGTAAAAAGTCGAATGAAAAAAATTGAAATTTGGCGCATATAGAATAAAGTAAATTATGCGCACTATGGCGCTAAATGATTAGCAACTCTGGGGAGGTGGGGAAGGGGAAGAGTTGGGCAGGTTTGTTGAAGTTAAGTTGAGTGTAGATTGAGTCCTTTGACGCATGGGGAGGGCATAAAGAATAGGTAGAGGTCTTATTTAAAAGGATATGTTTAAAGCAATCATAGTATATTCTTTACAATCCTAAGTTAAAGTTAAGTTTAAGCTTCTCTTTGAAATGAATCGAGAGCAACAAATGCCCGCATATTTCAATGGTCGATTTCTCCGGTTGAACGGAAATAATATTAATATTGTTGTCGGTGCAATGAATCCCGATCAAAACCAACAACAAAATCAACCGCTGGTGGAAGATGATAGTGATGAAGAGGTTCCGGATATTAACCCAAACGAACTCCATGTACAGCGGAATCAACAGCAACCCAATGACAATGATGATAATGATGACTGGCTTCCCTGATTGGGTTATCAATCCCCAACATCATATGGTCAATGAGTGGCTTCCCGAGAATCAAGACTCTGATTCGGAAAGTGCGCGAAGTGAGTCACCCCCACTGCAAGTGAACGAAGTGACTAGCACTATGAACGATTAAGTGATCATTTAGTGACAATAGTGACAATAGTTTAACGGATATTGGGAGATAATAATTTTAGTGTAGGGTAACTAGCTAGTTTAGGAGTAATAGTATTAGGTAATAATATATTTTTTTTATTTTTAATAAATGTACTTTTTCACCAATTTCACTTTTAATTTCTAAAATAACAATAATGCTGCTAAAATTTTCATTAATAAACTGTTAAAAATAATTAAAGTAGTTTTTTTCTATATTTTTTTTTATAAAAACTTTTTCTATAGATATATATTTTTTATTTTTATAAGAGTTTAGTACCATCTTTAAAAATTTTTAGTTAAACCCTTATAAAAAAATAAGGTTTAAAAAGAATATTTAAAAATATTTTGTTTGCTACAGATAAGGTAAAAAAACACAGGATTGAGTTTTAAATTTAAAGAGAACATATTTTATTAAATATAACCATATCAATCATAAATATATTACATTTCAAAAAATATATTAAAATTAAAAATAGGTTTTAAAACTAAATTATAACAAATTTACTAAAAATATTATGTTACAATTTTGGGTAATTTCGTTTCTTCATTTATTTCTACAGTTTTGTTTGCATTGTTACAAATTAAACAAACTTCTGGATTATATATGGTATATAAATTATCTAAACACATTTTGCATTTAAGTTCATTATTGCTATGAATAAACTGTCTTTTAAATGTGTATTCACATGTGTATGAGACTGTTGATAGGAAACACTAAATTGTTTTAAAAAGTAGCAATATTGACACAAATAGTTCGTTTCAAAGTTTGGAAAAGTTTTCACGACCACATAATTTTGTACAACACAAAACACTTTCTCCATAAAATGTTCCCCATAAGCAGGTAGTAATTTTACACATGCTGATGCATTACTATCTGGTTCCTCGTCTAGGTCCGAATCGCCCGATTCAGCTTCAACAGTAGCGATGGTGTTAATATCATAATCCTCTAAGTGTGCTAAGACATCAATGTCTATTTTGTTGGAGTCGTGAAAGTCGAACACTCTAAAAACTTCAGCAAAATCTTCAAAGTTAATTTCTTGTTCTCCATTTTCAACCATTTTTTAATTTTAATATATTTCAATTGGTTCTCTTTAAATTTAAAACTAAAAGAAGTGAGCTGCGTTGCTCTTTTATATGGTACAAAAGAAGAAAGGGGGATGTGTAAGTTAGTGTATTTTACATTGAAACTAATGCATATGATACTTAAAAAATCTCTTTCAAGATTCTCGATTGAATAATGCATATGCGAGTTCCATTAAAAATCTCTTTCAAGATTCTGGATTGAATTTGATATTAAATCATTGACATAAATAACTTCTGCTGTTTCTTTAATTATTAACCACTCATATACAACTCTGCATATGGGACATGAATTATTTTTTTGTGTCCACTGTTTAATACACTGTAAACAATATTTATGAGAACACTTATTGGTTGTAATCACTTTTTCTTCGTTGATTTCGTGAAAACATATGGGACATTCAAATGTATTTTTCTGATCTAAGACTTTTCTTTTATAACTTTTTTAAACTACAACGTTTTTTTCTATTCAATTTAGGCATGTTGGTATGCTTACTATAGTCTTTTAAACTTTAAATTAAAGTAAAATAGTTTTGCATCAAATCTTTTATCCTTTAAATGATAAAGGAAGGGGTAATTGGTACAACAAAAAGAGTATAGTGAAAATTCGTTTCTAAACAAAAAATCAGCCGTAAAATGAGGAGGCAAAAATCTGCCGCAAAATGAGGAGTCAAATCGGCCGCAAAATGAGGAGTCAAATCAGCCGCAAAATGAGGAGGAGGAGGAGGCACTCTCACATATTCACTACTGATACAAATAGCGCCGTCTAGTGCGCAGTGACTTATTATCGCAAACTAAGCTTAAAGGTTCCAGTGGCCTAGAACCTGCTGTGAGCCTGAAAAGCGTTTCATTAGAGGGCGCTGTACCCTGGTTTTGTTGTTCTTCGAGCATATACTTACTGGAGGTTTCGCTAGCTGTTAGTGTTAAGCTTTACAAATGAGATTTTTGTGACCGGTTAATATTTTTGTGGTATATGAACCTTTCTCGAGTCCATGGTTTTGATGGAAGCAGCGACATTTCACATGTATCTTTAAATCTTTGGCCTGTGGTAACCGTCAGATTTCGAGTACGCCCCAGAGTCAAATCGCCGAAATACGCCTGAATGGTTAGACAAGTGTCAAATTTTGGTCGGACATTGACAGACTTAAAAATGACACTTTCTGCCTAACCGGTGCGACGAGTAGAAGGCAATTTTGTGATTTTATAAAAATTTTGAATTATCTCTGTTAAAAATCACGAATCCTTGTCCATCTTTAGCCTAAAAGGTATGTGTTTTTCTATACTTATATTTTATGTTAGTATTTTTGCATAATCCACCTTTTTCTTGGAATGTCGAAACTTAACCTCAAAAACACGTTGTCTTTAAATTAATTTTAATAATTTGATCTTGTTTTAGATAAGCCCGGTTTCATCTTTGATTCTTCTTTCATACCTCGTTTCATTCATCAGTTTTTCATTCTACTATTTTTCTATCTGAGCCCCACGCTTAAGGGAAGCCAGATTTGAGTTGTCTGCTTGAAGTGAGGCAAGCCATAACCTACCACACGAGTTGACTCCTCCTCATGATCTATGACCAGCAAATGCCACTTGTCTGAATCCCAAGTGTAGGCCCCAGCCTACAACCAGTGCGAGAATCCCACACCAACACCCAGTGGACCTTTTATAGAGGATTTCAGATAAGTTGAATTACGCATATAAAGTCTTTAAAGTACACCATTTAATATTGATACACATAAATAACATATTGCATCGTGAACATAATCAAACTAGTTAAGTAACATTAATTTACATACTTAAATTTTTAATTTTGAATTGGATATAATTGTTAAAGCGGTGTAATAATGTTTGCAAACGTTAAGCGCTAGATTTTATATGGTTTTTTTTTTGCTGATTAACACCCATCTTTTTTAAACAAGTGAGAATTCATCTTAAATAAAGAACACGCATATTTTATACGTAGTCTTTTTTATTTTGTGTTGGAATCTGTTTGTTTTGTTTTAGTTTACCTAAAGGAACTAACGTTCCGTAGTTTACCATCATTATTCTATAACTTTAGGTGGCGCCCATATATAAGTACCTTTTTTGTGGTAAATTATAATAGGAGGGCTAACAAATTATCTATTTAATAATTTCTGATTACTGATACAAGAGTTAAAGGAATGTTTAGGTTACTCAATCCACGACTCACGTGCCCCGACTGACATTGAGCTAGTTTGAAGGTATTTTGCCTTAAAACAAAGGCTAATTAAACATCTTAAATTAGGCAATCTTAAAAATGTACTTTAGCCCAATTAAGTTACATTACAAGGTGAAGGTATTGACTTTATATTCTAGGGTTGTAAAGTACCTGTCAGGAGCCTTAAAATGAAATGCCACAAGACCACCCTTTCCTTTTAATTTCTCTTTGCAAAATGGAGCCCATCTGTCACCTTGACATTTAGAGCTGTCATTGATATGTAAAAATTGCAGACCTTGGTCATAAAATATTGTTTATTATGGTTATGTAAGTTTCATGAAACCAAACGGTTTAGAAGTTAGAAGGGTGGTGACGGACTTTAGAACCTCACTGTATAATCTTTTATAATTTTTTAATAGGGATAGGTGGGTAAGTATAAAAAAATGCCTGTGTTATCGATAACTCTAAACAAAGCCTTGGGTCGTTAAATATTTATTATTACACAAATTTTTAATATTTTCATACTGATGTAACATCGTGTCTAAAAATAGTTTGGTACTAGTTTAAGGAACCATGCATATAACATAAAATTAATGATATCACACGTGTTAACGCAATGTACCCACAAGAACTGAACGAAAACAAACCATGTCGGGCACACAATCTGAACAATTCATACAATATATTTATTCAAATCACTGGGTTGTCGTGTCTGAAGATGATTAACAACGTCAGAAACTCAACGCTGACAACTTTGCACTGCTTAAGAAATAAAATTAATGATATCAAAATGGAGAGTGCCACGCCTATATCTTTTCAACGACACATTCTTATTTGTTAGGTAAAGTTTTGTTGACTTTTGGTAGACTATTTTGGAGGATTTAATAAATAATTATTAAAAGCTGTGTTCATAGATGCTTTTTAAATTTAGGAAGTTTTAAACTATGATTTCCACCAGAATTTTTAGAAAATTAATGAAAAATAATGTAATATTTTTTACTAATACTGTGACAGATTTAAATAGCTATATTTCCAAATCTATAAAGTATAAACATATCAAATAGGTATACTATTTTTAAAAGCTATTTAAAATACCTTTTTAACAACGATACAATATATGGGGTGTTTCAAATAAAAAAAAACACTATCAAAACCTACCCATCGCCATATTTCCAAAACAATAAAAATTGGATATATTACATGTGGAATGTTTATAAGGGATTTTGAAAGATCTTTCTAATGGTAATAAAATATAAAGGGTGTTATATTTAAAAAAGGCTATTTTGCTGTATAACTTAAAAAGCCGACTGGCAATTATTTTTTATGTTTAATATTAAAAACTGTTAAAATGGTACTACTTTGCTAATATAAACAATAACGTATTTTAAGTAATAACAAAGTTGCCAATGACGAACTCTTAATTTGGATGTATACTACTTATTATAGAAATTGCAACACCTATAAATAATTTATCCAACTTAAAAATATTTTTGCTGTTTCGTATCTAATAATATTTTCTACAAGTGATGACACTTGTAGAATTTTAGCGTTAAACAACACACGGGAAGTTCTTCGAATTTTAATAATAAGTATTACCACTGGAAGAGTTTACAACATAGTAGTGCCTTGAGACCTGCTTCTAATTAAATAAACTATGGCTTCTTGGACGCAATTTTATTCCTAAACTCTGCTAAAGTACGTGGTTGTTTAAGAAATCTACTGAGCCTCTTTCTACTATGTCCTATACGCGATCTATGGGGGACAGGTCGGGAAAACGTAGTGGCCAAGAAAGAATATAAACATTATGTTGCCCTAGATAAGCCAAAGTTAGACAATCGATATGTGGTCGTGCATTATCCTACTAAAATAAGGCGCTACCGACATGCTGGACGTAGAGTATAGAAGTAAGTCCCGACATTCCTTCATGTAATAATTTACGACCGTCATTAATCTTTGGGTGGCAACATATCGCTGAAATAAAAATACAAAATTTATTCTTTTCCCGCGAAGCCTTTTGGGCTGTTTGACACCCAACCAACCCACAACAACTAACAGAAATTAAGTTTTAAAAATTTAGCAACAAACTGGATCCGCCTAATGCAAAAAAGGGGTATTCTATAAAAAAAGAAAGTAAAAAATAAGTTTAGCCCTAAAGTGCGAAATCAGGCAACTGTGCCGATATCACGATTTAATTCCACCTGCTCCAGAAATCTTAAATACCAAATTAGGTATATGTGGCTGTATGGGTTTTAAAGATATTTAAGAGTTGTTTTATTTTTTGCTAACCCAATATAATATCAAAATGCATATAACAAACCATGCGACAATAAAGAACATACCGAATGTTACATTACTTACATAATAAAGTTAATAAGATCAAAAATGTATGTTTTTTAAATGTAATATGTAGTTTTTTGTTTAATTCTTTATTTATGAATTAGATTTTGCATGAAAAGTGCATTTTTAAATGATTTTTATTGGGTGCAAAATTTACCATTTAACTGCACAATTCAAAAAATTGTTTAAAAGAGACAGCAAAAGTCTATAATTACCGCTTTTTAAATTTAAAAAAAATGCTCCATTGTATATTTTTTTCGAAAATTACAAAAAAATATTTCAAAAAAAATATTAAAACACAAAGGAGATCTCATTTGTAGGGTTGTTTTTAAAAAGACTGATTTTTAAATAAAATCGTAAAGTATTTTAGCTATAAATGACTATAAAACTAAAAAGGAGTAAAAATCTAAATGAAATGACAGAATAAAAGATAAATTTATTATAACAATATGTTGAATTTTCTAAAAATGTGTATATTTTTTGACACAGAGTGTACAGGGTTATTTATTTTAAAATAAACAGGGCCTTATATTTGAACTTCCCTGTACTTTTGAAAAAACAAATATATCCATTTTGTGTATTTTTTCCGTAGAATACAATGATCTATTAGGAAACATATTGAAAAAAAACAAAAGGGGTAAAACACGAGGGACGTAATTTTAAATGAAATACCCCGTATATTTTTATATTAATGGATGGGGATTTTTACAAGAAATTCGGTGATATAGGGGTTGGTGGATTGTTCCTGCGGTTCTAATGCAATTGTTTAAAAACTGAGAACTAACCAGAAACATGATCTGTAACCCCTCCTTAACCTTTCTAAGCTCGCCGATATTATTTAAGGTTCTTGGTTAGCACGATTAATTTCATTTACAATTTTTCTCTCATTTCTTTCGTGTTTGTATTCTCGTTTTGGTACACGACATTCTTGAAGTGATTCCATCGAAAAGTGTACAAAATTGCTATATCTGGACTAATGGGTGATCATCTAAAAGTGCCATAGCATCCAGTCCACCCATTGTATCGGCGATTGAGATACTGCAAAACAAACAGCATGGGGCGTAGTTTTCAAATTATTTTCTTTGACAAATAAATACCTGTGACCTGTGGCATCCATTTTTTTGTTTAGGTAAAACTATCGTTATATATCATGCAGATTTTAAACAATTGCATCAGAATCTAGTGAAACTCTCTACCCATTTATGTAACTGTATACCGGGTATTCCATTTAAAAAATACGTCACTTAAGCTTAACTCTTATGTTTTTCCTTTAAATATTTTTCTGCTTGGGTAATTGAACTCTACGAAAAAAAATACATGGAAAGGCTATTCGTTTTTTAAAGAAATACAGGGAAATTATAACCCTGTAAATATTTTACTTACTTGTTGTTAAGAGAAGTAATCTAAGAATGCAGCATTTTTACAACTCCATAACCGAGTGGCAAGAAGATCATTTGTCTAATGACAACCAAATTTTTGGTATAAAGATATACCTACTTATTGTTATTAGTATGGGCAGAGCCAGCAAATGTAAGAAACGTTATTAATTATAGTAAAAGATTTTTGTTAATAAAGACGTTCTTAGAATAGCCTTGTCAAAGTTTGATAAACAAGGCTGGAAAAAGGATTTGTGTGTGTTTAAATGGGTATGAATGAAAGTTACTTAAATGTAAGATAAATTAAGTACATACAGTGACGTAGACAAGTCAGCATATTACCATCTTGTAGCAGAGGCGGCGAAAGGCGTGGGCGATGTGGGCCATCGCCCTCGGCCTCGCGCTATAGATTTTGCATTAATAAAAGTAAAATAATAAATGGCCTTGCAGAAAAGGTGAAGACCTTTTTTATGCCCCCAACTTTTTTCCCACGATACCATTTTTCGAGAAGGGGCCTCGCGGATATGAGGACCTTGCAAAATATATCTTGCCCAAATAAAATTTTGATCTTGCGCTGCCACTGCCTTATAGCAACGTCGGCAAACAAGAATTTTAGATTTGTTGGTTGTCTAATATGTTGTTTTTCCACCTCTTTCGGGTAGATCTTCGGCTGTCTGGCTAGTGGTAGCGATTGCGTTGGCTCCCAGTTTTGACCTTTACATTTAAAGTTGACACCTTTACATTTAAAACAAAATAATATTTGGCTTTTCTCCAGAATAAAATTAAGAAGTTTATTTAACATTTTAAAGAAAAATTAAATTTTTATCTATTATGGAGAACAATTCTGCTCTTACACAATATAATAAAAGTTATGATTACTTTAAAAGAAATAAAATAATGAAATATTTAATATTAATTTACTTACAATACAAATGCTTTAATCTATAAACAAAGGTTCATTAGCACTCGGTTGAAATTATTTTAATCCAATAAAATAAAATCTTAACAAGACCAGAGAACTGGGCCAATGGTTGCGTCTCAAAAATGTGGTAAATAGTTTACCAAAATGTGATAAACAGTTTACCTAAAGAATTACTGAAGAACTTGTTAAAAAGCTAAAAAAATTATTTAAAAATGAAATCTCTGATAGACATTATTTTTTTAGTTTTTTAACAAGTTTATCAGTAATTTTTAGGTAAACTGTCTACTACATTTTTGGTAAACTATTTACCACATTTTTGGTAAACTATTACAGCATTTTTGAGACGCAACCATTGGCCCAGTTCCCAACTGGCGTCTTGTTAAGATTTTATGTTACTGGATTAAAATAATTTCAACCGAGTGCTAATGAACCTTTCTTTACAGATTAAAGCCTTTGTATTGTAAGTAACTTAATATTAAATATTTTATTATTTTATTTCTTTTAAACTAATAATAACTTTTATTATATTGTGTAATAGCAGAATTGTTCTCCATAATATATAAAAGTTTTAATTTATCTTAAAATGTTAAATAAACTTTTAATTTTATTCTGGAGAAAAGCCAAATAATACTTTGTTTTAAATTTTATTTCCCAGAAAACAAATAAAGCCTAAGATACCTTTACATTTGAAGCTGTCACTGATATGTCAAAGAATGCAGACCTTGGTCATATTTTATTGTTTCAAGTTTCATTAAAATATACCAAACGGTTCGGAAGTTAGAAGGGGGACAACTCTGTAATAAGCAATGATAAATATGTCTGGCATTTAAAAAAATATGTTTGGTAAACTTATCTTAAGAAAAGAAATTAAAAATTAGGTTTCTTAAAATGTTTTCATAACCTTCAATTATTGCCTGTACAGGTCTGAAGAGAAATGAGAGCAGCATATCAAAAAATCAGTTGACCTTAAATTCGTTTTCGAAAACGTTGCTTCTTTCTATACTATTTAATAAACAAGGCTGGAAAGAGGGTTTGTGTGTGTTTAGATGGGTATGAATGAAAGTTACCTAAATGTAAGATAAAATAGGTAGGTACTACTAAATAAGTACAGGGTGGCGCCTTTTTGTTGACCATGCAGGGTATAGCAAAAACCAAAAAGATAGACACCCTGTATAAATATGATAATATGATAATAAAATATCACCAATAGGAACGTCTTTTGAAAAGCTATAAGAAATACTTTATTTAATATAACTATTTTTTTAGTAGTAGTGGTAAATTTCTAAAGGTCTTTAAAATGTCTTTTTAATGGTGATAAAATATAAAGATGTTTTATATTAAAAGTGCTATTTTATAATAAAATTCCGGGCGATGGCTATATTTCCGAAACTATAAAAAGGTAAATATATTAAATGTGGTATGTGTTATACCTTTAAAATAAAAGTCAATTTAAAAAATGTAGGTACGCCACTGATTCTACGTAAAACTTCTTAAAACTCTCCTTTTAACAAGTTTTCTCTGTCTCTTATGTCAAGCAAGTTACAAGTTCCTAGCCAAATGGACAAAATTTAAGAAACACTCTGTAACTCCAAAACGAATCAAGTTGGCCATAATTCGCTTTTACCATTGAATTTGTTCTAAATATTGAAATCTAGATGGCGCACTCAGATTTGTTCTAACTCTTTTAGTTTTCGCTATATCCTGCAAGGTCAACAAATTATTTATAATGTCATCGAAATGTTAAAATCTCGAATTCAAATAAAAGAATATTTGGCTTTTTTCAAAATACATATATTTGATAAATATTTTGAAATAATTGTAATATTAGTTATTTATTATACAAAGGAAAAAAGCTATAGATTTCAGCTAGAGGTTGTGTTGTCCCTTGACGCGAAGTGAAGGGAGACAATAAACCGAAAGCTAAAATCTAAATTTTTTGTATAATACACCTTTTAGGTCTGTGACAGAAAAAATTACGACTTATTGTAAAAACACATTTTTAAAATATATATATGAGAGAGAAAATTAATCATGTCCCATTTAAAGTCTAAAACTGGTCGACTGTTATATTTGAAACGACAATTAGAACTTGCGTTACTATGAAGACTTTTAACAAAATTATTACATATCGGTCAATGTACTTTTGTGATTTGACGGATTTAAATTTAAAAAAAGTAACTAAAATGATTGTCTAGTGGTTATTTTGAATATTATAAAATTAAAAGAATGTTTATTGGGACTTTTGATATAAAGGAAATGTGAGTTATGTATAATAAAATATTCTAAAATTAAATATCTACCTTTTATTACATGTATGTTTATCAAGGAAAAAATTAATTTTATAAAGTCACCTTTAAAACAGACTTGTACAAAAACACATAATAAAACAGTGAAAACTAAAACAATAGTAGACACATTAAGCATGAATCTTTAAATTTTTTCAAAAAAAAAATCGTAATAAAGGAAATTACTACGAAATAGAATTTTAGTGTTAATAATGTAAATTTTAAACGTTTTTGGGCTTTTCTTTTATTATTTTAAAGTAAATATGTCCTTTTTAAAATAAAACTCCACAATAATTGATTCTTGTTACTAGGAATATAGTTTTGGATAAAAATCCTATGTTTTTTACTAGTCAATAAAATTTATTCTATTTTTTTTTATAAAGAGTAACAGTAAGAAGTTTAAATTAAAAAAATAATAAAGAATTTAATTCAAGAAATATCGAATAAAAATAATAATAATTATTGCTTTTACCAAAAACTTATTCCCAGTATGTTTTTTTGCCTATAAAGAGGAAAATATGGTGTTCCATTTCAACCGTTAAAACATCCAAAAAATGTATTATTTAAAAATTACAAATTAAAAAATATGAAAAAGGCTTATATAGGAAAGTTATTCCCAGCACTTTTTTGCACGTAAAGAGAGAAATATAGTGTACCATCTCAACCGTTAAAACATTCCATCTTCCAAATAAAGCGTTGTTTTGCGCGAGAAAATCAAGAAAATCCCTAAAATCTCTTCTTCTAATGCTAATGCAATTGGTTTTTCCATATTATTTTAAACGAGTGCCTCAAATCCCTACGCGGTGTCATTGCGGGCATTTTACTGTTCTTAGAGATTTCGCGAACTGCTTCGCTTCAATTTATTTGGATTTTATACTGAATTAGGGTTTTTGCCTGTGTATATTTGGAAAATTAATTAAAATACCATCAAGTATTAATTATAAAATGTAATTTTCTTTGTTTTACATGTTAAATAAAAGGAGAGGTAAGGTTTGTACATTACAGCCTAAAATAGGTAATAGGACTGCTTTATACTAGAATCTCAGGATTAGAGACTGATATTAAAAGAAGATTATGAAATAAACTGTAGAATATCTGTTCCCTGCAATAAAATAATTTTATGCTATAATTTACTAAGATAAAACGGTTTTGTTGGATGAGTACTACTGAAAGAAAATTAATTAAACAGGACTATTGTGCTAGGCTGCTGGCTCAAAAACAAACCACAAGGAATAAAAAGGTAACTCTGAAAGCAAAATAAAAACAATGGTATTTAAATTTGTCAGATAAAATGCTGAAGTAGGTATTGCAAGCAAAAGTTGTACTTATTAAGATCACTAGAAGGACAATATAAGCAAAAAGGATTTTCCCTGTTGAAAAAGTGATAAGATAAAACAAGGCAACCTAAAAAAATTAAAAGAAAGTTGTCCAATAATTCCAATAGTTAACCTTAACCTACCTATTCATAGCCTTAAGGGATAAATAATTATAATATTTAATTAGCAGAAACATGGTATTATTAAAACCGTACTAAAAGAACAGGTCTAAAAAGGAAGAAAAATGTGAGTAAATACATTTTGATTTTGAAATCAGAATGAATTAGCCAAAGAAAATCTATGATTGTAACTTTAAAAGAAACTAGGCCTTTTAGCTTCATTTTTAAATAATATTTTTTATATAGTTTCTCTAGAATATATGGAAAAAACGCTATCACAAATTACTGAGACTATAATGGAATATCCTAACTAACTTACCTCAGTCCACTAGTTACTTACTCTAAACATACAGAGTGTGAATAATTAAATCGGTTTTTAGTTTATTTTATAAATAATTTTATTTATATTGGGCGTATTGTCACATTATTTAGTTAGGGGAAGTTTTTGGGTAAATAATTAAAATCTGCTTTAATTTTTTTGTTAACTATAGAGGACCCCTGCACCTGCAGTATCTTGAATGAATTAACCACAGGAAATTTAAGAGTGTAGCTTATAAAAAGGAACAGACTTTTTTACTTTATTTTTAAAATCTTCATATTTTATACAGGGTATCTCTAAAAGATTTAGAAAAAATGCTACCAGAAATTACTGATGCCAAAAGAAGATAATCTAACCTAGCTTACTTCAGTCCAATAGAACTGATATCGTAGGAGTGTCAATAATTTAGCCTAGTTTTAGTTTTTTTTTAAAAACTTTGTAAGTAATGTTAGGATGTATTGTCACAATATTAAGTTAGAAGTTTGAGGTTGTTAAAATAAAAATTAAAATATATATTTATTTTTTCTTTGTAAATCCCAGAGGATGCCACCTACGGTATTTTGCACACATTAAAAAAAACTTTTTAAAGCCACTTCGTATTTAACGTTTAGATCAAGGTTTAGACACTGATTTTCTTTTTTAACATCTTTTACCAAGGTAGGTATTCGTGAATAATGTAAATTTGAGCCGTTTTTAAGATATCTGGATTATTAAAAAGAGAACACTTTGTAAGTTGTAAATATACAGTGGCTTAAAAAAGTCATTTTGTTTTAAATGTATGATTTTGCAGATTGCAGGATCGCTCTCTAGAATTTTCAATAAAATTAAAAGCAGGATATTACCTGACAAAATCCCCTCTAGCCGAGTATTGCGAAAATGCAGCAATTATGAACAAAATTTTGATAAAAAAATAAGAACAGATTTAATTTTTTAAGCTCTGAATCTCCAAAATCATTTAGTTTTGGATCAAGGTAAGTTAGGTTATTATAGCTTCAGGACATTGAGGTAACATTTTTTACACTCTTTACAGACTCCATATACAGACTGTCCATGGATGGGGTTAAAAGGGTACAAATGGACAAAAAATTTTATTAAAAAAGTCACTATTTATAAAAATTTCGACTTGTAAAAATTTATAATTCACGAAGAGAAAATGTTGATTTTGTATACAGGGTTCGTTTATTTTTACTTTAAAGCAAAATGTAATTGTAATAATTTATTTAGAATAAAGTAAGCAATCGATAAATATAATGATAATTTTTTTTATAACTTCATTATTTGGCAAAAACACCTTAAGCACATTCGTTTACAGCTTGGGAATTGTGTTGTGTAGAAATTGGGTTAATTAGATGTTTAAAAGCAAATTATAGTTTAAATTATGTGTTATAGTTTTTACATCATTTTATCATAAAAATTTAAAATAATAATTTTTTAATAACTTTAATATGAGTTTTATAAAACTTTTTAAAACGTCTGTGACATAGTTAAAGTCATGCAAAATAATATTTCAAATAAACTTTCTAAATGATATTTTGCTTTAAAATTAAAAATAAAGGTTGTTTACTCTTAAAGAAAAACATGTTTTTAAAGTTTTTACGAACCCTGTATACATAATCAACATTTTCTCTTCGTTAATTATATTTTTTGTTATAAGCAAAATTTTTTTAAAGTATAACTTTTTCTCTAAAAATTAAATTCCATTTGACTACTTGTAAACCCCATACATACCTAAAAATGATATTGGGCAATAACACCTCCACAACTTCACTTCCACTTACTTCAGTGGGTGTTGTATTGGGGCAAGCCAACTTAACACATAGTCGGTCAAAAGTATACATTTAATTTTATAGGTTCTACAATAGCAAGCAAGTAAAATTTTAATTAACGATATTTAAACATACTAATTTAAAAACAGTTCTCAAATGCTAATAAAAGCACATACTTGTGAACATAAAACATTTCTGATTTTTTCTTTATTTTTTAAAATTTTAAAAATTCAAGCAAGAGAAAAAAGTATAACAATAGAATTATCATCCCTCATCCTGACACGTATTCAAACATGGCCCTCTTTTCAAATTATAATTTATATTATCAAATAACACTGATTAGTACCAGAGACTGTGAAACACTGATAAGGGTTGGCAATCAACATCCACACGTGCCGAATTGATGTTCTTATCAGTTTAAGTCCACACTAATGCATTATTTTACCTTTATGACTATATTATTAGGCTGAAAATTTAATTAAATTTTGATAGAAATCGCCCTTTTGACATATTTTCTGTGGGAGTAACATATTTAATAGAGAAGCGAATTCTAGTTTAGTGGATCAATCAATTAGATACTCTAATTTTGTTAAAATTATTTGTTTTTTTTTAACATACTTAGGTTATATTTATTAATGTAATATACGTAAAATGTCGTGGACTAAGGGTTCATCGTTATAATGAATCCGATTCAACCGATCGGATAAAATTACATCCGACAAAACTTTGCAACATACACGTTTTAGATTGAGTAAGGGATTGGATTGAACGCTATAAGCTAATCCTGTTTTTCAAGCGATTTAAATTTAGTTCAGTCTGATCGAAGGTTATATTTGTACGATATTCACGGTTTTAAAAAAGTTTTGAAAAATGACAGTTAGGTAAAACAGCTGATAAGTGTAGAAACGAAGTAGTGGGATACAAACTAAGCATAAATATTTGCTAAAATATTGTGATAGTGTTTCTTTAGTGGTTAGTTTCGGAAATTAAATAAAATTAATTTAAACAATACCACAAAAGTAAGGTTAGAAGTTTATATTTATTTGTTTGCTCTCTTTGTCATTGTATATACTTTTCTTTGTCAAATTTAAAAGAATTTAAAACCGCTGCATAAATCGACTTTTTAACAGAGGATGAGAAATAGCCCAAGGTACAAAACCTATATCGAACCGAAGGGCGCCAAAACCCTGAGGGTGGTTGCTACCTCCCTAGGAGGTAAAAATTTTTTATTATATTTTAACAACAAGAAAAGTAATTCCAAGCCAAAAATGTTCCTTTTGTTTCTTTTGTAAGACTAATACTTTTTAAGTTATTCGCGATTGAAAGTAATAATTTTTCGACAAAAAAACGACGTTTTTAATGGGGTTTTGGCGAAAAACTCGAAACCTATGCATTTTAATAAAAAACTGTTATAATCAAAATTGTAGGTTTTTAAAAGATGAACAAAACTGTTTTATTGTCATTTTTACTTAACCAATGATAACAAAGATACAGCGTGTAAGTGGTTAGTTTTTTTCCCTAATGTAAAATTTCATAGATTTAAAGTAAAATATCGGGAAAATGCTGCATATTTAAAAAATATATATTTATAAACTCTTTTTAAAGTACCTAATGAAGCCTTTCTTTTTTTAAGTAGTTTCTAGCATAAAAAATAAGTAAGTTATTATAAAAATAAGATCAGTATTTAGACAAGCCCCTAATTACCCCCTAATTAAAATTAACGTTTACCCTTCTGCAGCTCTCTTTATACAGGTATTAATCATATATGATTATGATGAAGTGTAACCAATTTTATATGCTTAATTTTAGGAAAACTTAAGCTTAAAGTGAAAAAAGATTATTTACAATTTCATGTTTTTCGCCCTTTTTTCTTAATAACTCTGAAAATACTGGAGATAAGAAAAAATGATAAAATTTAAATTGCAGGTTGTTCTTAATGACTAAAATTTTTCTGTAGGTTTTCTGTACAGTGAATATTTGGCGAGATGTAGTCCTTTAAAACCCTACATTTATGAACGAGTAGCACCCTTTTCGAGACCTTTAAACTCACCCCATTTAAAAACCTGAGGATCTTAAGGAAATTTACTTACAGAGCATTGTAGCGCCCAAAAACATACAAAAAAACTTGTTATCATTAAAAACAAAGGAGATACGGTAAAAAACAATTAATTTTCCTTCGAAAAGTTCAAATAGGCCAATTTGGAAAATAAAATTCTAAATATTATTTTAAAATTTCTTAGAGTATTTCCAATTTATGAATTAGGAGAACTGTAAGAAATTAAAGGACAACTTTATTTAGGAGGGTAGTTAGGGGGTTGTTTTATTGATTTTTTCGTAGAAAAATAAGTTACCTACTTTATTTTTAATAATAATTTTTTCTCAAAAAATGCAGAATTTTCCTGTTATTTGACCTTGCAGGTATTACATTTTGGATTTAACGAAAAAAACTAACAATTAACACTCCGTATCTCAGTTTGTATTGAATTATAGAAAAATTATAACAAGCTAATTTTGTCTTTTTAAAACTTAAAATTTTGCTTTGTACAGTTTTTTTAATAAAATGCATACTTTTCGAGTTATTAGCGAAAAACCCATTAAACGTTGGATTTTTGCGTCGAAAAATTTTTAATTTTAATATCAAATAACTTGAAAATATTGGTGTTGTTAAAACTAACCAAAACATTTATTATTTTGAATCACTTTTCCAATCGATTTCTGTTTTATATAGGTTTTGATCCTTGGGATATTGCCTACCTTCTGTTAAAATCAATCCATGCAGGACCACAGAATTGCTAGGTTTTACCTTTTAAGAGCTTTATTTCCTGTACTATACGCTATGTATCAGGCCTGCAACGATTTTAACCAAAAGTTTTTCTTAATAAACTCATAATAAGCTTTTTGGAAAGCAACGAAATTAAGTTTGTAAGCTAATCTTATCAATGTCTTTAAAATAGTCTAACACAATTTTGTTGTAAACTCAATAGAGGAACCCAATAATTAAAAGTATCAAAATAGCAAAATCATTTAATTTATTATCTTCTTAGTGATACAAACGCCCAGAATAATAGATAATTATTGCAAGTTGCCTTATTAAGCTCGGGAATTATTCGAACCGGCCTTATTTAAATAGTGCCTGGATCAAATATTTAGAGTTATTGCAAATTATGATGACAGTACCATTAACCTTAAAAAAGGTGAAAAAAATTAGTAGATTTTCTTTATTGTTTTGTGTTGTAGGGTTTTGTTTAACACAATTACAGAAATACATATGGAAAAGCAAGGTTTTCGTTCGTATGTTGTATTTTTTAATTTTGTGGTCGGCAGCCGTTCGGTAAGACGAACAGTTCCGAAGTTAAAATAAGACCAAAACCAGGCACGACCTAGAACCGACATAAATAAAGCCATGCAATATACTTATTAAGGAAGTTCTTATCCTACCATGCATAAGGCCGGTATTAGTAGTTCCTGGCCTTATTTCACTGTGCAATAATTCTCTAATATCTCTGACACGTAAACTCGAAGTAAGTACTAATGATCCTTAGGAGGTAAAGCAACAAACACAGACCCCTCCAGAGATTAACTATGTAAGTTGACGTGTGAGTTCGATATACTTAAAGCGAAAATGATTAATTACAAAAGTGGCTGACAACTTCTTGACGCTGATGACTTATTACCATCGCTAAGTTTGGCACTTCTTGTTAAGAAGGGTTTTACACTTTTCAACTAAGTATTCTGTGGAGTGGTGACGATTCATTTAATATCTTACAATACTACATGTGCACTTTACAAAAGCCAAGATAAATCCAAAAATTATACATCGTCATGCTTATTTATTTCTGTATAAGAAAATCTTAATGTCTAAAACTATAACTTAATAAATTTAAAATATCATTTTTACCTTTGCATGGAGTACACGAGTTAAAAGTGTATTATTATTTCGTGGAGGACTTTAAAATAATACATTTTAAATACATTTCATTATTTGTATATGTACTAATAAAAACTCCTGAATCAAGTCGACTTTTATATTAAGAGGGACACACGTTTATGTCAAAATTTACTTTTTAGGTTTATAATCCCTGGACCAGTAAAGAAATGAACTTCATAAAAGGAACAATTTTAAAACCTTTCTAGGAAGGTTACTTTTGACGAGGCAACCACGAATATTCATACCGCTATATATGGTAGCGGCGCTTCAACCAAACCTGGCAGTGTCAAATGTTTCGGGTGTCGGACACATCACTGTCGGACAAATGAACCACAATGTTTAACATGCAATTTTTAAATATTTTGTCAAAAATTGTAAGGGTTACAGTTATAAAACCTAAAGCTCAAACATATACCGGGTGTCAATTTGAAAACTTCCCACCCTTAATATCTTTCTTGGAGTTAAAAATATGACAAATCGGAAAGACCCGTCAATTTTATTTGTAAGGGGGACACTTAAAATGAATATTTTTAGCCTTCTTGTTTCAACCCCCTAGGAGGGGTAGATGTCACCCTTAGAATATTAAATAGGAATGGGGGTCAAGTGATACATCATTTTAAAGCTCCTGACGAGTACTTTATAACCCTAGAATATGAAGTCAATATCTTCACCTATTACAAAATGGCGGTACTTTAAAATTACCTAAATACTGATTTGGATGGCCATATTTCGAAACTAATAAAGTTAGATGTACCTAATGTGGTGTTTTCTTAAAGCTCTTTTAAAAGTCTTTTTAATGGTGATACTGGTAGTAATATACAGGGTAGAAGAAAAAGTACATATTTTTTTATTTAAGAACCCTGTATATTATTTTACCATTAAAAGACCTTTAAAAGAGCTTTAAGAAAACACCACATTAGGTACATCTAACTTTATTAGTTTCGGAAATATGGCCATCCAAATCAGGTATTTAGGTAATTTTAAAGTACCGCCATTTTGTTATAGGTGAAGATATTGACTTCATATTCTAGGGTTATAAAGTACTCGTCAGGAGCTTTAAAATGATCACTCGACCCGCCTTCTCATTTAAGAATTTTGGGGTGGTGGCCCTGGTGGTTAAGGGGTTAAAGGGGCGCCGCGCCGTCCAATTTTTGTAAAAACGTTCCCCCTCAATAAATATCTTGACGTGTTTCGGCGATTTTCTCAAATCTGTCTCGTTTCGAAGATAACTTGAGTGGAAAGTTTTTAAATGGACACCCTGTATTTGGGGTATCATAGTACACAGGTTTTATCACTGTCCCCCTTACGATTTTGGCACAATTTTTAAAAATTGCATGTTAAACATTGTGGTTAACTTGTCCGACAAAAAGTGACGCATTCGCCCAGTCTGACACCCGAAACATTTAACATTGACAGGCTGGGTTAACGCGCCGCTTTTATATATGGCGGTATGAATATTCGTGGTAGACTCGTCAAAAGGAAATAAAAGTTTTAAAAGTCCATTCTTGCTCAAATGGCAGCAAATCTTTCTGGTCCTTTGCGAAAAACATAGGTAAGAATTTCTATACCAGTTCTTTTCCACCACTAACTTTGGAAGATGAAATTATTTCTACCGCTAAAGGAAAGGCAGAATTATTTGCTAAACAATTTGCTGCCAATTCAACCCTTGACCCTCCCATAAATCATCCAATTCCAGCGGTTACCCCAGTTTCTCATAAAATGTCCGATATTATTTTTAAGGTAAAACACATTAAGCGTATCCTTTCTTCCCTTAACACCAAAAAATCGTCTGGACTGGACGGCATACCAGCAGTCGTTTTAAAAAAATGTGCTCCAGAACTTGCACCAATCTTAACTCGGCTCTTTCGAATTTCTTACGACACAAGTATCCTTCCGGAGAGCTGGAAAGCTGCACATGTTCAACCTATTCCCAAGAAAGCATCTAAATCTCTTTCATCTAACTATAGACCAATTTCAATTCTCTCAGTTCTTTGTAAAGTAATGGAAAAATTAATTAATTCACAAATTCTTAAGTATTTAGAAAAACACAAAATTTCGCATGACAGGCAGTATGGATTTTGTCACAAGAGATCTACAGCAGATCTTCTTTCCTTCACAAACAAGTCTCTTGAGTTTCTAGATGAGTCACAGATCGTTGCTCTTGATATATCCAAAGCTTTTGACCAGGTCTGGTATGCCGCACTTCTTAATAAATTTTCCTCCTATGGTCTTTCAACTAAACTCTGTACTTGGCTCTCTAGTTATCTATCTGATCTGATATACAGGTTTTATGACTGTCCCCCTTACGATTTTTGGCACAATTTTTAAAAATTGCATGCAAAACATTGTGGCTAACTTGTCCGACAAAAAAGTGACGCATTCGCCCAGTCTGACACCCGAAACATTTAACATTGACAAGCTGGGTTAACGCGCCGCTTTTATATATGGCGGTATGAATATTCGTGGTAGACTCGTCAAAAGGAAATAAAAGTTTTAAAAGTCCATTTCGTTACTGCCCCAGGGATTATCATCCTCTTTCCAGACCAACACAAACGTCACAAAGGTAAAATGGAACATGGGGTCAAGTGATACTATATCTCAAATGGCATTTAAATATTTTTTTGTACCAGTTTTTAAATTTTTGAAATAGATTAGTAATATTTACCTTAATCACTAGGAGGCATAGACCCGAGACCTTATTTATTTTTAGAAAATATTAAAATTAAAATAAGTAAATCACGTAAGTGTGCATTTTTTCATAAATTAGGTTGTTTTTTATAACTCTTGGTTTAACAGGAAATACTATTTATTTTCTGATTCTTAATCTTGTATCTACACGGCTCATTTTAACTTATTTGCTACTTTTGACTCTTTACGTACAAATATTTTTAATTTTTAAAGTGCCAATAATGTGATAAAACTGGAAATTTTGGTCCAGAGTCACGGAAACATAAATGTACCCTTAACTATCTATTTTGCCGTAACTAATTGGTCCAAAATTTACCGTTTTGTCGCATTTATAGCTCTTTAGATGCATTTTTTTTATAGGTTAGGTTACAAAAAGTAGCAAAAGCCATCTTATTGTCCTTCAAATATTATTATCTATTTAAATAAGTAAAAATATACCAGGTAACTAAATTTAAACAAGAATTGTTTTTGGCTGAAGCGGAAGTAATAGAAAACAATTAAATCAATGTAGCAATGTAGTTGTAGATGGTCCACATTTAATTCATTCTGAATAGCTTAGTGGACTTATTGTTCAAAAATGGCCCAGATACTTCGGTTTTGAGAGGCTTAGTGACTTATTGTTCAAAAATGGCCCGATACTTCGGTTTTTGAGTAGAAGCAAATGCTTTATACAGTGAATAAAGTATGTCAACATTAGTAGATTTTTGAACAGACCCACCTCAAAAGTCCTGCTGGCACCCCCACCCCCTCAAAGTTGGTTAAGGGGTTGATATAGTTTTTTTCTAATATCTTCTAAACGGTAAATGATAAAAACTGATTTTAGTGTCGTTAGATAGAGCACAAGATTCTGCAAAATAGTAATAATTAAAATTGTATTTTTGTTTATTACGTAAGAATCTCCAATATAGAAAAAGTTGGAGGGAGCATCCACAAGGCATTTTTACGATATATCTTCCAAACCGTCTACCAAACAAAAAAATATAAGACACAAAAAATTAAGGCCAAAGTTTTCCCTATCGAATGGTGTATAACACTATACTATTTTCTTTTAAATTAAAGCTACCAGTGGCGTACAAAAGTAGCACTACACCAGTATAGTAGGTAGTTAAAAATAGAAATTTTTAATGTTATACTTTTATTTTATTTTTTCAGAATATTTCTTACTTTAGTTATATTAATTGGTAATATTACTTTATAGTAACACTAAAAATTGTATTTTATGTTGATTTAGTAAAATTCTACAACAAAAAAATGTTGGAGAGGAGCATCTACACGGCACTTTTTACGATATATCTTCCAAACCATCCACCAAATAAAAAAATATAGAATACAAAAAATATTTGCCATTCTGACAGAGACAAAATTATTTGGAAATAATTTAAACCAAAATAATATTTTCTTTCTTCACTTTTAATCGTTTATAATTATTTTACCATATTTATGATATATAGTGTGGTTTACATTTTTGATGAAGAATTTAATACAAAGTCAAATTAGTTAAAATATACAGGGTGTTTCTTAAAAAAACTACTTGACAATAAAAATTCTGTTTTTAAGACACCTTGTAAAATAACTGGTATGGACAATAAAAACAGTGTATTCAAATACACACACAGAATTATTTTTGTATCTTGTACAGGTGCAAAGTCATTTTGTCTATATTATGTCTTGTTTGACAATTTATAACTTTGTTGCCTCTTTTTGAGGGTTAACAAACGACCTTTTGTAATAAAAAGGTGGATTGAATTAAAAATACCAATATTTTATAGTACATGTTTATTCCCTATTGAATGGAGTATAACATTACACTATTATCTTTTAAAAAAAAGCTACCAGTGGCGTACAAAAGTAGCACTACACCAGTATAGTACCTAAAAATGTAAATTTTTAATGTTATACTTTTAATTTTTTTTTTTTAATATTTTTTACTTTAGTTTTATTAATTTATAATTATTTCTAATTCTGCATACTAGTAATAATAAATAATCATATTACACGGAAAAAAAAAATTACCAGTACAAAAATCAAAATCAAGACGTGTGTATTGAGTTTGGTACTGGTAAAAATGTAAGACATATTTCGTGTATCGAAATTGCTAAAAAAATCAATGAAAAAGTGTAGCCCTTTCCATTTTTTCATTCACTAACCGGTTGCGATACCACGTCCTTCTTTTATGGAAAAGGAAAAAAAAGTGTTGGGAAGCTTGGGAATCTTTTCCGGAAGTTACAGCTACTTTCAATGATTTATTGCAGCATTCAAAAAACCTTCATCTCGGCAATTAAGTGTGATCTCAAAATTCGTTGTAACCATTTACGATAAACATTCTGATAGTAGCAACATTGATATTTGTCGAATGCAACTTTTTACCCAAAAAACCGAACGGTTGAGAATTTACCTCCAACAATGAATGCTTTAGCACTTCACATTAATCAATGCATTTATCAAGCAGGATTTGTTTGGGGTAATCTCTGCCAACCAGTGGTTGAACTTCCATGTCCATCTGAATGGGGATGGATTTTAGAGAATACTAAATGGACACCACTGTGGACCACTTTAAAAAATGAAAAATATGATCTGATACACTATTAAAATGTAAATGTGGCACAAATTGTAAATGTTTTTAAAAAAATTTAAAATGTACCAGGTTATGTTTGTGTGAGGAATGTTGTAATTAGGTATTTTAGGTTGTGTAATAATGTGTTTGTTTTTTTATTGATGTTATATACAGTGTGTCCCAGGATAGATGTTACAAGAGGACAAATGGAACAAAAATTTTTAAATTTTAAAACGAAATTTTGGGCGACCGGTCGCATGGTCCAAAACTAATAAATACAAAACTTTACTTCAATTGGTATTAAACAGGGCGAGTTAAAAAATTGACAAACAATATTTTTTCTACTTAACGTGTTTAACTTTAAATTTTGACATAAAATTTAGTACTCTACAACATTTACCTATACAATTTTGTCCTATTTTTAAAAATAAAGGTTCTTTATCCTTGGTCATTTTTCATATTTTTAGTTATAACTTGCCCTGTATATTACCAATTGAAATCAAATTTTGTCTTTATTAGTTTTGGACCATGCGACCAGTTTCCCAAAAGGACGATTAAATATTCCAAAATTTTTGATGAATTTGTCCTCTTGTAACACCTATCCTGGGACACACTGTATAAGCCATATTTGTTGTTATCTTTATAATAAAAAGTTATTATAATACTGTTGTTATTTATTTAAAAATATGATGAATCAAATTATAAAACAAAAGAAATAAGTAAATAAAATGTAAAGTATAATTATTAATTAATAAATCTAAAGTGAAAAATAATCTTTTAAAATTAATAGAATAACATTAAATATTTCGATTTCTAGGTACTTTACTGGTGTAGTACTAATTTGGTACGCCACTGGTAGCTTTATTTTAAAAGATAAAAGTCTAAATGATAACTTTGTGGTTTGTCGTTTATGTTGTTTATTTTTTTTTGTTAATGGTTTGAAAGATATATGTGTGCCGTATGGATACTCCCCTTCGACTTTTTTGTTGTAAAGTCTTACCAAAAAAACAAAAATATTATTTTTAATATTACTATTATGCGCAATAAGGTAATATTAACAATTAATTTAACGTGTGTGTGAGAAATATTCTGAAAATAATAAAATAAAAGTATGACATTAAAAATTTCTATTTTTAACTACCTACTATACTGGTGTAGTGCTACTTTTGTACGCCACTGGTAGCTTTAATTTAAAAGAAAATAGTATAATGTTATACACCATTCGATAGGAAAAACTTTGGCCTTAATTTTTTGTATCTTAAATTTTTTTGTTTGGTAGACGGTTTGGAAGATATATCGTAAAAAATGCCTTGTAGATGCTCCCCTCCAACTTTTTCTATATTGGAGATTCTTACGTAATAAACAAAAATACAATTTTAATTATTACTATTTTGCAGAATTTTGTGCTCTATCTAACGACACTAAAATCAGTTTTTTATCATTTACCGTTTAGAAGATATTAGAAAAAAACTATATCAATCCCTTAACCAACTTTGAGGGGGGTGGGGGTGCCAGCAGGACTTTTGAGGTGGGTCTGTTCAAAAATCTACTAATGTTGACATACTTTATTCACTGTATAAAGCATTTGCTTCTACTCAAAAACCGAAGTATCGGACCCTTAAGTCACTAAGCTATTTACCCGTATTTACGTGGGAATAATGTGATAAAAACCTTGACAGTGGCGGTGCGCTTGAGTTTATTTTTGGGAACTTACCCTTTTTAAACAGTTTAGGTAAAATGAAAATCTTGTTTCTTTTATATGTGTAAAAATTTATTTTAAAATTTATAGTATATCAATATTGTACAGTTGGTATAGTTATAGTTAATAATAACCATTTTATTAAGAAAATAATACACATTAAAAATGCATAGTCAAAAAATAATTATTTAAAATATAATCTATACCTAATTAAATATGCTACATAATCTACATCTAGTTATTCACATTCTTCCATATCTGACATAATACCACTACTTGAGTCATAATACAGCGTCTTCTTATTAAATAAGAAGACGCTGGTTTCCTATGCTATTCACCACGACTCGATACAGCCTCACTGAGGAGTTCCTGTAAGGCAGGCGAAACCGGTCTGGGGAGAGAGTCGTGGTGGATAGCATAGAAAAGCAGGACGTATTCTTTTAACTGTCTTTAAAGGGAGTAAAATATTTTGTATTATATATATATATATATATATATATATATTATATAAAATATTCTACTCCCTTTAAAGACAGTCAAAAGAAAACATCCTGCTTTTCTATGCTATCCACCACGACTCTCTCCCAGACTGGTTTCGCCTGCCTTACAGGAACTCATCAGTGAGGCTGTACCGAGTCGTGGTGAATAGCATAGAAAACAAGCGTCCACTTATTAGACAAGTTTCATTGTCTAGCAGTAGGATATTGAATCCTGCCGTTGATGCCCTACTGAAATCGCATTCAGTAAATACGAGCATCAATTGTAGCGGGGTGGCTATATATGTTATGAAGCACAAGGAAAAATTCCCTACTGTCTTGGTGTATTATATAAAATCTTCTACTCCCTTTAAAGACAGTCAAAAGAAAACATCCTGCTTTTCTATGCTATCCACCACGACTCTCTCCTCAGACCGGTTTTGCTTGCCTTACAGGAACTCATCAGTGAGACTGTATCGAGTCGTGGTGAATAGCATAGAAAACAAGCGTCCACTTATTAGACAAGTTTCATTGTCTAACGGTAGGATATTAAATGCTGCCGTTGATGCCCTACTGAAATCGCATTCAGTAAATACGAGCATCAATTGTAGCGGGGTGGCTATTCCACACGTGTTCTAGAGTTTTTACAACACACAAACTATCGAATTTTAAATAAATTTGTTTTAACCCACATAACCACACTGTATAAAAGACACACATCTTAAGAAAAGACTGACAAGTAACGAAACTTGCAGATACTAGTGCCAACACTTTAAAATAATTACAAACCCTGTATCTCCAAAACAATATTTTTTAATGTAGAATATTTTTGAATCACCCTGTATATCTCTTTGGCCTGGGGATCAAATTTAGCTCGTGTGCTTTCTGTGTAAAGTCACTGCTTACTAAGTCAACAAGAAAATAATAAAAAATAAGTAAACTAGGTATATTTGTTACAAAAAAGGGTTGGTAACTGTTTTGATAAAACCGAAGTAATTCTTTTTGGGAGCAAAGTTACCACTTAATTTTCTTTTTCTTAAAATTATTAGTCTTGTGCTTACATGGCCTTGTATATTTTTAGTTTTCATGAAATTGGTGTCATAGACCTTCCTGCCATGATTGATCATATTATTGAAAAGACCAAATTTCCGAAAATAACTTATGTTGGCATGTCTCAAGGAACCCTTGCCTACTTGGTTATGACTACAACAAAGCCTGAATATAACGACAAAATACTTTTTAGTAATTTTTTAGCTCCTGTCACTACTTTTTATAATACAAAAAACATTATATTTAGAATTTGGTCTATGTTTAATTTTCTTATTGAGGTAAGTAAGCATTACCATTTTATTTAAACGCATTATTATGAATAAATATACATTACCCAATTATTAAAAGAATGTTGTTGTTTGTCACTTTATAGGTAAGGCGAGCACTAAAATGGTAAGTGACGTGGCAGCAAGGTAGTAATCTTAAAGCGTGCATTAAAAGGCGTTTTACAAAAAATTTCATGGAGTTAGGGTAGATTCAGTTACCTTTTTTCAAGATTTACTGGGATTCTCATTATTTTCTGAAGCCGCGTATGTTCCATTTGGCCTTTATTTATAGGCTTCGCGTCAAAACAAAACATAACCCGTTTGCTTTGTTCTTGGTCGTGAAGTTATTTAAAAAAATACAATATTTCAGCTGTAAATATTTGATAAACATTTTTTTTTAGCAGCTTGCTTAGCCGGGGAAGCTAAAGTCATAATGAATATATACACACAGAAAAGGCCGGCAACTTTTTTGGGTACCGCACCTATTTAAAGCAAAATACGTAATATTTGCATTAACGATAACAAAAATTGTGTATTGCCGCATTTATGGTTAAATTTAAAAGTATACGTATAAAACTGACCATTGAAAAAAAAAACAAAAACAATGAAAAAAGTTATTTAATATAAATGAACTCTGCTCGGTCAATAAATATTACTTTTCTCTACTAATATAACAGTTTTGTTAAAAATTGCTATTTGCTTATTTTATAAGCACAAGTACTTAATTATGCTTATAAAAACAGACCTAAAAGTAAATTTTATTGTCCAGCAAGAACCAAGAATTAAAATTAGATTTTTTGGAAAAAAAATCCCCCTATTGCATAGACCTAGACCACACAAAAGATATTTAATTTGGTAAAATCTTTTAATCAAAAATCAGTTTAAATAAAAATATTATTAAATTTAGCATTTGTTGCTGTTGTTACATACTTGGTATTAACATACAATAAAAAAAATCGATAAAGAAAGGTTTTATGTGTGGTTCAGGACATGCAATAATGTATTTTTTTAACTGTATTTTTACTTGCAATCCAAAAAATGTTCCAAATGCAAAAAGTTGGTGACGTGGATGTTATAAATTTAATCAGGTTGGGGTTAAATTTGCTCCATTATACTACAAATTACAACAAAATTGGGTAAAGAGCATTTGGGATATTTATAAAACACCAATATTTGTTTTTTTTTGTACACCAACCTGGCGCTGCCACTGGACATAAAATATTAAAACCCAAAAAACTAAATAGCCGATTTTTACACTTCTATCTAACCCAACTAACCCTGGCTGGCACCTGGGTCGACAGGATCGAACCCGAGTTAAGGATCCGATTGATTTATGAAGACGAGTAGATATTGGCCGATCCTTTTTTAAACGGGTTTTTCTGGATCGGGTTAACACAAGATCCATTTTTAAAAATGTCTAATGTAAAGATGCGACTAAATAGTGTTTGGCAAGTATGTGGCATTAGCTCGTCTTTAAAATGCTTAATTTGCATGTTTATTAGTCAGTTTTCAAATAAACACGCACTAGTGTGTTTCGAACGTTGTTGCCGGTACTGCACACCATCGAAAAAAAATCGAAGAACAGGCGATTTGAGATTATCCTAAAGGAAACTTAAAGGTTAATTTTTAACCCACTATTTTAAATTAGGAAGTAACCCAAGATTTTTATTAAATTACGTTTGATTGCCCACTATTACACTCACTGGCGTTTTAATTTTTTAAATTTTTATTTAAAATATTTCAATTATTTTACTTTTCCTTAACTGCCCTAATTAAAAATTCAGTACTGTTTTCATATCGGACACATGCTTGCTATCTAAAAAAAAATGCTACTTAGCACTTACGCTACAACAAACGCGTGTCGTATTATCAGTAGTACATTCATTACCTATGCCTTTATGAAAGTGTTCCTACGTCAGTCTTGCGGGCTTGGCGTTAGTTCACGATGTAAATTTGCGCAATCTGACAAAAGTTGTAGAGCGCCTGCATCTGATAGGATACTTTTAGATACACGCACAGTACTTTGATTGCAAACCTATAGTCAGACTTAGAGCGTCTATAGAGCGCGTTCGACGTCTCATGTGAATTGGCACTCATCATTCCACTGCCACTCTAATGTAATGCGCATTTCTGCATTTATTTACGCAGGTTTTAAAAATTTCACTAGACACTCACCGCCATGTCACTTCCTTACTATTTTAGTCGCCTACAGACGAGTGTAATGCAACATGCATCGCAACAAGACTCGCACGTTTAGACAGTTGCGCGTAATGCGCACTGGAATGTTCGTCGCGATCCATACCGGTGTTGGTTTTTTGCGCAAACACAAAGGAATTCGATGTGAATTCGCCATGAACTAAAGTGATCACATGTTCAATGACAGAATTCGTGACAAGTAAAATAAGATTTTTGGGTTTTTCCCCAAATTGTTTTGAAGAGCAAAAAAAAGGTCCTTACTTTTATTGGGAAATTATCATTATCCCTCAAGGTCCTCGCCTCAGCAAAAAACCTGTCTCCCACCACAAGTCGGTTCAAAAAAATCAGGACGTTTTCCCCAAATCGCAGGAACCTGGGACAAATCTTTAAAAAGCGGGACTGTTCTGCCAAAGTCCGCAGAGGATGTTGCAGCAAGGACAATAAAACCCTTTGTTGTATTGTATGTTACGTTGCATGTTATCTTGCACGCTGCATTACACACGTACGAGCCTTAATAAATAAGATTTTTTTAATTAATATTAAAATAAAGGGTACTCTACTCTTAAAGCAAGTTTAAAATTCTTACTTTTTCAGTTATACAGTAACATTTTAACCAGCTCTAAAGCACGATATTTAAGATGCAGGAAATGCTAAACTAATTAAAAATAGTAATTCATATAACAAGTGTATAAAATATTATTTTTTTACGAAAGGAAAGTTTGAAAGCACGAACATTCGGGCTTAGGCTTTAATCCCATAAGTAAAAAAGGATACTTTATGCATGTGTTGCATACCAGATTTTTACAAAGACCTATTAATTTATTTTAGTTTTTGTAGGACTACCATTTTACCATACCAATTACCAGAAAAGACAATAATCCTCTATATTACGATTCATTTATGCATTTAAAAAAATTTATGAAATTTTACATAGTTACTTTTTATACAAAAAAATACCAAAACATTATAAATTTCTTCTCTATTTCTAAGTCACATAAATTAATTATTTTTATATTATCATTTATTAATTTCTATTAAATAACTTAAAAATTTGTTAAATTTTAAATTTAGTGACACATGAACTAAAATAAATAATTATGAAATCAAACGCAACTTGACCACCCTTAGTTTAGTTGATGTCGCGTTTACTGTTACAATGCGTAAATTAATATTTAAACAAATTATAGTGGCTAATTAAACAAAACAATAATTAATAAAAGTGTAAAAACAGCATCGAACTGTTAAAAAAAGTTACTTTTCCTACGACCACAAATGAGAATGACATAAAACGCACTTCTTGATTCTTTAGAAAACGAACAATATCACACGCGTGTTGAAATCTACTTTTTGCTACGACGACTTGTGAAAATAGCCAATAGCACACTGATTTCATGCATAGAAAATGCGTTATATCACACTAGTGTTGCAAAGTACTTTACAGCACTAGTGTTGCAAAGTACTTTACAACACTGGTGTGATACACATTATGATGTCATTCTAAAAACTGCTATTGGTTTTGCAAGTGACATATTTATTGTAGTGACAGTAAAAAAAACTTTTTATTTACCTTAAACGGTAGAAACCAAATTAGCGAAAATCATCTTATTTTATGTTTATTAAAATTTACGAAAAAATAAAAACATAAACAAAAATAGACATAACCACAAAAAACAACTTTCACTGACTGGCACAGTGTTGTTAGGTAAGTAGATCAAATTAAAAATCCATCTACCTTTGAGCACGTACTTTATAGAGGCAGCCTTGCCGCTTGACTGTTCGACCTAAAGCGCCAGAGAAAAAAGCCTATAGATCAAATTCCTTTCTCCCTTTCTTCGTGTACTCAAACAACTAGTTAAATCTTTTTTTTAATCCCTAAATAAACCTAAGGCTAATACACACTTTATGAATCAACTTTCTTTTATCCATTCATAAATAGAATCAGACCCTTCCGACGTTGCCAAATGCTTTCCATATTTTGCATGGTAACTGACGTTTGGTAGTCGTTTTTCCTTACTTTTAGGACTTTAGGTTATGCATTTACAATTTTCATATTTTTTATATTTTTTCTTAAAAATATGAGGAAAAACTGTTATTTTTACTTAATTTTATATGTGATGTTCAGTTTCATTAACTCGTTTTACCAATTTTACCCCACCCAGTATCCCTTTTCACTCCCCGGTCCCGTAAGTTTATTTACTGATATTTTTAAAAAACGGAATATTTTGGATATGCACCACTTACGTTTTATTTAGAAGAGTGTCTAAAATATGTAAGAATCGATAATTTTTAAAAAACACTGATAATTAGAAGAAAACCGTATTAAACTATTAGCGTTATTACCTAACAAAACCATACAATTTTTATTAAGTGAGGGCCTTTTTAAATTCCAAAATGATAAAAGTTATATAATGCTTCTAGGTAGGTGATTTTCGATGTAAAAATATTGTCAAAACAGTATAATATAGCAGTGACGAAAGTATATATCACACTAGTGTTGCAAAGTAAATATCACCCTAGTGTTGCAAAGTTCTCAATTGTTTTTTATTTTTTCTGAACAGACAAACTTTAATTTATTTATTTTTTGGTAAATAATTTGTGGTCGTAGGAAAAATAGTGTACAGTACTCGTGTGAAAATGACTTTCTTACACTCGTGGGTTTGTCGCACTCGGCTAACGCCTCGTGCTACAATATTCCCACTCGTGTGAAATTAGTCATTTTTCACACTTGTAATGTAATATACTATTCAACACTAGAGTTGAAGAGTACTTTTGAACACCAGTGTTGAAAAGTACACATGACAAGATGCCTAAATTCCGTTAAAAATATATTTACAGTATATTTTTAACAAACTGAAGGTTTTGACTTACCAGTGCTAACACACATTATCTTTTTTTTAATTATATTAATTTTATTTTTTTGTTTAAAGGTTTATTAGTTTCTAGACATTATTTTATAGCAAATGCTTTTTATAATAATAGGCAACTCAATAAACCCATGGAAGTGCCTAAAGCTCCGAATGCGGGACCAAGTAGGGATTCCGATTTCTAAAATTCTAACCATTTTGTGGTTAGAATTTTAGGTGTTTTTCGTTTTTTTATAAATTACTTGTTAGAAAAGGCTAAGATCTGGTAAGATAAAAATGGAATTACCATTAAACCAAAGTTAAAATTTAATTTAATCCATTTGGGAGTGTAAACTCTACTTATTATTATTTAGAAATGCATATTTATTTAGTGTTTTGTAATTTAGTCCATTCGGGAGTCTAAACTCTACTTATTATTATTTAAAAATGCATATTTATTTATTGTTTTGTTACGTGATGAGGTGTTTTCACTTTTGTAAGGTAACTAACTAAAATTAAATTTTAAAATACATGCTATCACATGCAATTAAAAGTTATTTCTTTATTTGGATATAATGACACTGACATTGATTTACGTTTAATTTTCAGATCATCTTGTCTGTGTTGAACTTAATAATATTAAAAAACTAACTTTGGATTTTTGGTATGGTTCATTCTTAGTTAAGACGTAAATGGCTTATACAAAAGTCGCGGCACGACAAAAATTTTGAAAAGTTAATAAAATTTTACAAGATTTCGAAGAAAACAATCGTTCTGAACGGATCTGCAAGGTGGTCAGTTAAATAATTAATTTTATCTTGTTTTATAAGAAGCCAGGTAATACATAAAAAAGGTAATATCTCGCAGTTCTTTGGTTCTGCATGGATTTACTTAAAATATTGACCGAAGGTAGGAAATGCCCAAGGATTAAAATCTATTTCGAACTGAAGGTCGCCAAACCCTGGGGGTGGTTGCCACCCCAACTAGGGGTGAATTTTTTTATTACATTTTACTTACAGAAATCAATCAAAAAAGTGATTCCATAAATGTTTTTTATATTTTTTCGTAAAACCAATATTTTAAAGTTTACGATTGAATGTAACAATTTATCGACGAAAAAATCGACCTTTTTAATGGGTTTTTGGTAAATTACTCGAAAATTATGTTTTTTATTTAAAAAATAATGTAAAAAGCTTAACTATAACTTTTATAAAGACACAAAAGTATTTTTAGATTGATAGTTATGTGGTGATTTGCAAGCATAATTTCTGCCATATAATTTAAAATATGTCAAAATCGGTTTGACTTAGGTTAAAGACATTATACATGAAATATATTTAAAATTTTAGGCAAAATCTAACACATAAATAATAATATATAGGGTGTTCTATTTAAAATAACGAAGTTGACATTCACCTTTCGGTATAACCGAAAGTAATAGAACTGTCAAAATATTTCAGTCGTATGTCCCCCACTGACTTACAATGGTACCAAATTTTAAAAAAATTTCAAAGCCTATACATTTCGAAAAATCGACCGAACCAGTTCTTCGTGAAATACCCTGTATTTATAGGTTAATATAATTAACAATAGTCAACTTTTTAACAATAAAAAAAAATTATAGTTTGAAGTTTCTATATATTCCCTGAATACAGTATCTTTGCCCTGACCCTTATAACACAGAGTAGGGACATACAGGGTAGAGACTTTTTAGCAACAAAAACAGAATTATTGACAAATGTATTAATTGTACAGGATTAACCAAGAAAGCTTGAAATCTATAGACAAGTAGTAATAAATATACAGATTTATTAAAATTTTTAAATTAATAATTTTAAAATAAATCTTGGCAGGAGTAGAGACTTCATTCACCGTCCCATCTGTACCTAGAGAGTTTTAGTAATGGAATAAATTACGAAATGACTGCGCACCAAGTTCGAGTGGCGTTTATTACAAACTATATACTCAACGACGTTCGTTCAAGATCTTTATTTTCCACCAAATTAGTAAAAAATGTCGTTTCTACAAAAAAAAAAGTATGCCAGGAAAGACGCAAAATACGGGGACAAATCTTAACCTCCTTAAAAAAACAAATTGACGAGATTTTACCTGCCTGAATTATAATAATTTTTTTAATTTGGTAAAACATATAATTCAAATATCTATCTAATATAAAAACAGAATTGGCTAGGAGACATGTTAGGAGAGAGATGTTTTACTTATTATTAAATATAATAAGGAAATAAATTTAAGTGACTATACCTATATGAGCACGAGTTTTAAAAGATAACCACATTTTTAAAAAATAAATTAAAAAAAGGTAATTTTTACTGTGGACGTCGAATTTACGTCTTAACTTAAACTAAGGCGGAGTTAATAAATCACAATTTAATTTTAGTATTGGTATTAGTATTAACCTAAGTAACTTAATTTTAGCCATTTTTTGCTGGCAATAACTAGCTACATTAAAAAAAAAGTAAGTAATGAAATTTAATATACTGGTTAGGCAGGTAGGTATTATCGTCGAATAAAGCAACAAATAAATAATAGTTTAAAAAAACTAAAAAACACGCTTTTATATGCAACCGTACTAAAAATTAGACAATAATTTTTCATTACAAAGAGTTTGTCACTTCAGAGTAAAAAGCGTGGGGTGCATTTTACTATTTTTTTCATAACTTTTCCCTCATAGATATTTGCAAATAGAATAATTATAACATTTAATATATTAAGCACCCCACGCTTTTATTCTGTAGTGACAAACTCTTTGTAATGAAAAATTATTGTCTAATTTTTAGTACGGTTGCATATAAAAGCTGTTTTTAGTTTTTAAACTATTATTTATTTTCATTTTTTAGTTTGATATTGTGAACACCTAGTATAAAAAAAAATATACATTTTGGGAATTTTAAAAATATACATTTTTGGGAAATTTAAATTTTAATTGGGTTACTTAACATTGGGAAATTTGGTACATAAAACAATACGTGAAGTGTCAAGGTTTAAAAAGTACAAATCAAACAATTTTCTAGGTTACTCTTATAATAATAAAACAAAAACATTAAACAAGCTGAGTTGCGTAGAAATGCAAAAAAATACTGAAAAATTTAATATTTAAAGAGAACAAAATTTTAAGACGGGGATTGTTATATCAGAGAAGTAGTTAGTAAAGTCAAGTAAAAAGTTAAAGTTTGAGCTAAGCCCTGTACGGGCTATCCCTAGGGATATGCCCGTACTAAATTTAGTTTAGTCAAATAAGTTAAGTTAGTTTTTAAAAAATGCAAAGTTAGTGTTGATGGTCCACCGGTCTCATTGTCCCAATAGATAGTTCCATATGGTACATTTGCCCAGTGACGTCAAGTAGTATTTCAAAATGTCAACGTCACAATATATCAATTAGTTTTTTAAAATAAATGCTCCAGTTTATTCACTAAAAATTCCTTCGCCATTTTGTCAAGAGACACAGAGGATCTGTAAAGGAATTTATTTATCCGGGCGGTCCTAATCAGGATAACGGGATACTGTTTTTAAATTATTGCATTGTCATCGGTCCTTGATACGTCTGCAAAGTTTCAAAGAAATTGAATCGCTGGAAGTTGGTAAAAATTAGGCTCAAAGATTCCGTTACATAGATAGATAGATAGATGGATAGATAGATAGTTACAACCCAAGCTAATAAAAAGCGTGTTAAAAAGAATGTATGTGACTAATCCAATCAGATGTGTTTACATGCAGGTATTCACGTTAGATTGTCTCATTTATTTACATTGCCTATGTGTTATATTATTTAACTGATTCTGTATAATAAAAAGAAATTACCGGTTTTGACCTTAAATGTATGCAGGGGCGGTAATATCGACTTTCTGAGGGGGCCATAGGCCAAGAAAAAGAAAAACCAAAATCTTGGCACCCCTAGAAAGAAACAAAATTTTCAATTTTTTTGAAGAGCAAAAAAAAGGTCCCCACACCTATTTTTATTGTTGTTCTTTTATTCTTTAATATAATATTACAAAAAAAACTCCCACGTATTTGAAAAGCAAGAAAAAGAAGGTCCTTACTTCTCACTTTTCAATTCCATGATCACCCTCACCCTCACCCTCGGACCAGCCCTGAGGGGGGCCGAATCATCATTAAATGCCCAAAATGCCCATATTTGCCATTACATATTTATGAAATACAAAGGAGTGGCATTAAAGGGGAGGGGCATGGCCCCATGCCCCCCTATGACCGCCCCTGAATGCTAATACAAATAACAAAATTAAATTCTGAATTATAAACTCGGCCTAAGAAAGACCCGTATAATAAATATTTTCTGGTCGTAGGAAAAATATTGTACATGACTTGTGCCAAAAGTATTATTTAGACTCGTGTGAAATATATCACTTTCGACACTTGTTATGTGATAAACTATTTTAAACACTTTATGTGTACTAAAAGAGAGTACTGTATCTTTATGTTAACGAATATATATTTTTTAACAGTCGAAAAATTTTTAAGTTTTTTAAAAATTAAAAAATTACTATTTGATGCATGGAATTTTTGCATGTTACTGTTTTTTTTGTATTTTAGCCTTTATTAAACATATTTGGCCCTATAGAATTAGGAGGGGATACAACAATGGGAACTAAAGTATACAGGTACTTATGTAATGGTCCACATACCATAGGAAACTATTTATGTACAGAGCAATTTATAAAGAATCTTGTTGGATCTTCTGATCAACTAAATTACGTAAGTTCTTATGAAATTATATACAGAGGGTTAACTAAGGACAGCACGGAACTCTAAAGGGTGATATCTTGTGTATGTAATTTGATGTAAAAAATTCGGAGCTTTTTTGTTTTCCGTATAGGATCCCTTTTTGTTTCGTCAAAACAAAAAAAATATCATTGCTTACTAGATCTTTTGAAAAAGCCTTTTTTCAAAAATTGTTTTTTCCCTGAAGCTCACTTATCATTCGAAATAGAAAAAAAGTGTAAATAAGAAACTTGTACATAATTATGTTCTTAATAGAAAAGTATAAATCAATATCTATTAAAGTAGTCCGTTTTTGAGCTACGACAGAAACTTTTTTAAAGGAAACTATAGTTGATTATGACATTTGTAAAAAGGCCCTTTTAAAAGATTTTTAAAGACGTATTACAGGCTATACCTACTTTAATTAAAAAGTTGGGTACCGTACTTTTGGATAAAATTGTTTTCAAATTTCGTTTTTATGTTATTTAGCACGATACAATTAAACTAGTTTTATTGAAAATGACTTTTCTTTTATCTCATCAAGTATAAAACCTTATACGAGACAGTAATAGTATCTTAAATGTGTTCAACTTTAAAAAACCAACTAATAACAAGTAGGAATTGATTTAACTAACAAATTTTGCTTTAATAATTGTTTAAATAGATTATTGAAATAACTTAAACTAAGTAAAAGCGGCAAACATTACTACTTAAAGAATATAAAAAAATTCCACTATTATTGCTACTATACGTTATAAATTATAATCATAAATGATTATCGTAACGTAAATTGAGTCTCAGGAGCAAATCGTCGGTATAAAGGTAAAACTAACTGAGTAACAATTTTATGTTTTGGAGATATCGGCAATTTCATATAAAATTTGCTTTGAAAAAAAGGAAAACCTTTGCTTTTATGATTTATATTGCTATCAAAAGAAATGGATTCTATAAATAGTTGCTTCTATTTTTACAAAAAAATAAACAAAGAACGTTAAAAATAACAATTATTGTATTTAGTAAATTTTACCCCTTTATAGCCTAGTAATTTTACCATATAGTGCATAAATATAGTAATATAACTGCAAAAAACACTAAAAAAATGTTAGCTCACTAAACCTAAAACTAAATTAATGGTTTGACTTATTACACCATCGATTAATATCTTCTGCATACAAAACCTACTAACTACCACAATGGTTTTCTTGCACTTAGTAAAATTGAATATTTTACTTAAGGCTAGAAGTCAAACCTGGCAGTTTTGAGTTGTTCATATGATAGAACTATTACCGTAAGTAACTTGGATATGTTTAACTTATTTTTGAGAAAAATGTTGCTTAGTGACTTTATCCCTTATACCGACGAAATAAGAAATAAAATACTTATTGGAAAGGCTGTCAAAAGAGAAAAGAAATGCCCAAAAATAATATTTTACTTGTTTCGCAAGCAACTAGAAAAACACACAAATTTAAAAAATATTAGGTAATTTAAAAAATATTGTGTTCGTCTAGAACTACGTTATTTTTAATTTAAAGTATATCTTGTTACACCTGGTTGAAAAAGGCCTTTTAGAAATGTAGAAGCCAACTATGGATTTCATAATAATATAAATAAATGCAAGTTTATGCCGTAGCTCAATAACGGACCACTACATAAAATATTGGATTACACTTTTCTGTTTAGAAGATAATAATATACAAGTTTCCTATTTACACTTTTTTTCTGTTTTAAATATTAACTAAGCTACAGAGAAAAAATAAAATTGTAAAACATTTTTTTAATATTTAGTAAGCCATGATTTTTGGACCAAACAAAAAGTATACGAGCTGATGCTGTTCAGCCCTATTGACCCCTATGAACTGGCCGGTCGCCTGAAAAAATAAAGAAAAACCCCCAAAAACCCAAAAAAATTACGTTTAAACAAAATATTATTATTTTTTATTGTTAATTTTCTTAATATGTTTATTTTTTTTTTTTAATTTTATTCTGGAGAAAAGCCGAATAACACTTTGTTTATAAACATCTTAGTTTTTAGAGAATGGAGAATTTTTATAAATTCTGATATTTTTAATCGTAGCGAAAACCGTACATCAAGTAGAAAGAGTGAAGAGATCAAATTTGTTGCAAACTAACTAAAAATTTTCAAAAATATTTTTATTTTCGAAAATATGCAGTGGCGTACCATTTTTTAAATATTTGCTTTAACCCCTTATTAAACGACACTTGTGAAAACTATTTTTTTGTTTATGCCAAAAACGTATTTTTTTGCAAAGAGGGGGCCCCTGAATTTTGTTAAAGTGTTAAAATTAGTATAAATGTTTTTATAAAAAACATTTTTTTTCAATATTTGACACTGTAGTTCAAAAACTAGGACATTTTAGACATATGTTCATATGAAGTTTTTTTCTTAGTTTTTATTGTAGATTCGGCTCTTAAAGTTTGCCGGTAGAGTTACTGGACACGCTGTATACCAAAAATTTGAGATTTTAAATTTAATTAAAAGTGTTTCTAAAAAACATGTTTGTTTTTTCATTTTAATTTAATATTTTTAAAACCTATGGTTTTTTTATATTTTTTCTCACTAGTACTTTCGATCCTAAAATGTGACTATTGTCCTTTGGGTTACCGAATAAAAAAGGCGATTGCCAAAAAGTTTTTAATTGTTCTAGATATAATTTCTTTTCCGTTAATACGTATGTTAATGTTTTTAGAAACAAAGATTTCAGAAATAATATTTTTTTAGGATATGCTTCCTTTCCATATGACTCAGGTCCCTGCAGGTGCATCATCCAAACAGTTTCAGCATTTTGTTCAAAATAGAATATCAGGTAACCTATAACATCATATAGGATAGCATAGAAATGCAAAATAAAAAAAATTAAAAGAACATTATATAGCAGTTTTTGTGTTACTATTACAAAGCTACAAATAAATTATGTATTTAATAAAAGTAGTTTAAAACAACATTTATTTGATGTTTAAAAATATTTAAACATTTTTTTTGTGCCGCTAAATGTCCATTTTTTCTAGTTAATTAGGTAAAAATAATTAGTACAATTTTGTAAGTATTAAAGGAAAAAATGTGTTATGTGTTTCTGAAGTTATAATTACCTTATTTTGAAAGAGAAATGTGACACTAACTAAAAAATAAATTCTGCATGTAGTTTAAACAAAAATATTTTAAAGTTATTTTACTTGTATTTTTGGGTAGAAGAATTAAGTTTAACCTTATGTAATTAAACATGTAGAATTTTAACGGCTCTATAATTATAAAGAGTTGATTATTTTATATTATAAAAAAAATAATTTTCCATAAAAATAAAGTATAACATAACACACTCCTTTTGTTAAATATTTAATGTCAATAATAAACCTATAAAATTTGCCTGATTATAAATTAAATGTTAAAACATCTGTCTTTAGGTGCCTCTCTTTAAGAATCCCTTTTTTAAGTTTTTTGACTATTTTTAGGCTTCCTTGAACAATACAATTACTACGATATGAATGAAGAGCACTACCGTCAAGCAACTCCACCAAAATACGATTTATCAAAAAGTGTTGCCCCATTAGCTGTGTATTATAGCAGGGGAGATGTATTTACTAATGTAGAGGTATATTATTATTATATTATAGAATTTATACCTAAAATATCCTAAACCGAAACAAGTTTTTAGTTTAAACGGTTTATGGGCAAAGGGCCTTGCGGAAATCAAGTAGGAAATGGGTTTTTGTCAAACTTTTTGACTTAATTTAGATAGTTTTTGGACAGTAGATCGTTAGTATTTAGGCTTTTAGCCTTCGTGGTTTGTCCAAAGATAAAAAAAAAAAAATAAAGTAAGTGTTTTTTAGTGAA